>SJYT01084192.1:184321-306472 GCA_006410635.1 Cephalophus harveyi | reverse complement strand
CTCTTCGCATGAGGTGGCCAAAGTACTGGAGTTTCAGCTTTAGCATCATTCCTTCCAAAGAAATCCCAGGGCTGATCTCCTTCAGAATGGACTGGTTGGATCTCCTTGCAGTCCAAGGGACTCTCAAGAGTCTCCTCCAACGCCACAGTTCAAAAGCATCAATTCTTCGGCGCTCAGCCTTCTTCACAAAACAATGTACCCAAGACCCCATCTACCATCTACCTGCATGCTGTCCTAAACCAACTTTTACTTGGTTACTATGGATGGATTATCTCTGGTCTCACATAAGGTTAATCTCTGGACTTGTGTTTTCTACCCTTCTTTATCTTTATTATTCAAGGACATAGTGCTAGAAATTTCCCCTTGCTCCTATATTTATTTTTCTTCTTACTAAATCTCCATAAATAATTCATTATTTACTTCTCTATTCATTATATCTCTTTAATACTTTTCATTGATAATATTTAAAAAGGCTTGCATATAGATTGTTATACTTAACAGTGGAAACTCATTTTATATTGCACAAAATGATATTGATATTAATCTTTATGAAACTGCATTGCTCATATCTTTGTTGGTATTTGTAAATGTAATTATATTAATATATTGATATTTTTGTCATCATATTGATAAATATAATTTTAAAAGTGATTTACAGTATTTTTTAGAAAACCATATTGTTTCTATATTATAATCTAAAATTTACTTATTTTTTTAAGATTTCGCTGATTAGACCAACAAAAGCATTATAGAAAAAAATTTCTAAATGTGGATAGTTAGGTATGTTTTGCTTGCTGTTCTCTTCTATGTGATTTTACTGGATTACTATAACTTGGAATATATTCAATTATGCAGAAATTGGGTCAACATAATAATACTCAAGCTTTTACAAATATGTAGTTTCATAATAATGAAAGATAACTTAGTAAAGATATTTGAACACAGGGAGTATGTGAATTTTTTCAATTAGTGTTTATAATTTCACAGATATGACTAAAATCAAAACATTACAAATATTAGATGACATTCAAGTTTAAGACATGGCCTCTATCATTATAATGACATTTACTTCAGAAATTTTAAAACAAACTGTTGTAGCAGCCACAATGAGTCAAAGCAAAAGCATTTTGATGTTCCACATGAAAAATAGATTTTTTAAAAACTGGCTGAATTGAACCATTTCAGATTGCCCACCACCTGTCATTGCTTTTTTTCTAAACTAAAAGCATTCATTGCTTTATATGTGAAACTTCTGCTATTGCAAATCAAATTTCTTTTCCAAATGGCTGAGGCCCATTAGCCCATAGTGTAGTGGTTTATGTGTAAGAGCACATAAAGTTCATAAAGAAGGTGATTTTATGTTAAGGTTTAGTTAAAATGTGGGAAACACATAGACTGAAGATAGATGGCTTATTATAGGTTATTACAGGAGTGTCATTGCTCCGTTTATCTTTGCTTCAACCTAGTTCTAAATAACATAACAGGAAGACAAATACAATAGGAAATACAAAGAAAGAACATTTAATCACTGTATTAACTTTCGATGAGTATCGATCCCTGCTTTGCACTCTAAGATGAATGGAGATCAAAAAGTGAACTTCTTTTTTGGTAATCATTTTAGATCAACACCATGGCTTCTTTGGTATCTGCTGCAATCACTTCTGATTAAAGGCCCAGAAGGGAATTAACATCAATTTTCTGGATTCCCTGGAGGCAGCAAGATTGTTGACTAGCCTTTTGTTTTCATACATTTATTTCACTAAATGATTCAGCTGAGTTCAAGTGTGATTTTCCCCACATTTATTTGTATGTTTTTGTCTTCAAGTATCATAATCTGCTTCTAATGTAACACTTAGTGTGAATTTTTAAAACTTGAGGTTTTCAGTTTGTAATATTAAAATGCATGCTTAAGTCTACATTTTTCAAAGAGCATAAAATCAATACGAGGGTTCCACTCTTCTTTGATCATTTATTTGTCTAGAGGTAATGACTACGGTTTTTCCTGTGGTCGTGTATGGATGTGAGAGTTGGACTGTGAAGAAGGCTGACCGCCGAAGAATTGATGCTTTTGAACTGTGGTGTTGGAGAAGACTCTTGAGAGTCCCTTGGACTGCAAGGAGATCCAACCAGTCCATTCTGAAGGAGATCAGCCCTGGGATTTCTTTGGAAGGAATGATGCTGAAGCTGAAACTCCAGTACTTTGGCCACTTCATGCGAAGAGTTGACTCATTGGAAAAGACTCTGATGCTGGGAGGGATTGGGGGCAGGAGGAGAAGGGGACGACCGAGGATGAGATGGCTGGATGGCATCACGGACTCGATGGACGTGAGTCTGAGTGAACTCCAGGAGATGGTGATGAACAGGGAGGCCTGGCGTGCTGCGATTCATGGGGTCGCAAAGAGTCGGACACGACTGAGCGACTGAACTGAACTGAATGATTTTTGGAGATTCACATATGGTAGAAAATCAAGAGATTCTTGAGATGATCATTCATCTTCATGAAGAACTAAATAGAACTTTTAGAAATAAACATTCAAAGATAAACGCTCAATGAGAGAATGCAAGGGTAGATTAGAAAAAGCCTGAAGAATTCAGGAGCTAGAAGATGAATTAGAAAAAAATTACATAGAGAAAACAAATATGGGAAATGTGAAAGAGATAAGATATACTGAGATAGAAGGAGGTAGAATGAGGACTTGTAACATGTGTCTAATCAGAATGCCTGGGAGGGAAAAAAAGAGAAATAATGGAGCAGAGACGATATGTAAAGAAAGATGGCTGTGATGAATTGATGAAAGACAGGAATCCTCACTTCCCAGAAGCCAGATAAATTGCAAGCAGAACAACTGCAGAGAAATCTGCATACTTACCTTATAGAGGGGCTTCCATGGTGGCTCAGATGGTGAAGAATCTGCCTGCAATGCAGAAGACTCGGGTTCAGGGATGGAACCAACCCTCTCCAGTATTCTTGCCTGAAAAATCCCATGGACAGAGAAGCCTGGCAGGAGGAGTACGTGGTGTTGCAAAGAGTCAGACACAGCTGAGCAACTAACACTTTCACATCATGGAGAAACTGCAGGAAAACAAAGTGAAGATTTTAAAATCATCCAAAGAGAAAAGATGGATTACATACAGAAGAATGAAAAGGCTGTCAGCTGACATCTCAATAACAAGGAAGCCAAAGAGCAGAATAAAATGTTTATTGAGTTAAGAGGAAAAATCTGTGAACATAGAATTACAGAGCATAAATCACTCTTTTAAATGAGGGTAATATGGATATTTTAGGCAGACACAACTAAGAAAACTCGAGGCATAAGAAGGAATTATGAAGAATAAAGATAGAGTTAATATATACTATTTTCATATATTTAGGTCAAGGGAGGAGTGATTATAGTTCATATGGTCTGAGGTTCTTCCTGTGGAGGGTAAAGTTATTAGTTAATTTTGGACCTAGGTTAATTCATACATTTTTAAATTTATGGATTAAAGAGTAGAAGAATAAAAAGTATATTTAATTTTCATCTGAGTAGAAGAAAAGAATGAAAGGTGAAGTATTCAATCCAAAATAAAGAAAGAAAAGAGAGAAAGAGGACCATGGGAAAAAGCAATCAACAATCTGAATATATAGATGAATAATGGCCTATGTTTACAGTGGACACCATAAGTGAAAATGAATTGCAGGTATATGCAAAGGTGTGGTGAAACAAGACAGTATAAGAGCAAGGAGGTCACTTCACAGGTAAGTAAGTATAGGGTGATTCATTTCTGTAAAGTTCAGAAACACATTTAAAAAAAGAGCAGCATATTGCATAAAAATACAAAGATGAGCTCAAACTACAAAGAAAAACAAAATAATAATAGACAAAAATTCCAGATAATATTTACCTCTGAGTAGAAATGACGGAATAAAATAGGAGGAATTGAAAACTAACGAAACTTTTTAAAGTGCATTGATGAGTACATAGTTGTTTATCGTACTGTAATGCTTAGGCTGTGCACAAAGTGTATAAGCATTGTTATAGTCATTCATCATTTCATAGGAATAATTTAAACATGTACAGCTACTTTAATTTTGTCTTTTATGTTTTGTGAAAAGTTTCTGATGCTGTTTCATTCCAGGTGGATAACTAGGTGAAATATAGTGACTATCATTTATCAAATGACTATCATGTTCCCTATGCAGTAGCCACTCTTGTCATACATCAAATTTTCAGATACATGGGGATTTATTTCTGGACCCTCTTTTATCTTATTGTCATATCTACAGTCATTGATCTGTCTATTCCTCAATCATTATCTTATTGATTTGATCATAGCAGCTTTCTGGTTTGATGTTCTGATATCAGGAAAGGCACATCTCACTTTACTATTGTTTTTCTTATTTTTCTTGGTTATCTGGGGCCACTTATTCTTCCAAAAGAACTTCTTGAGATTATTTTATCCAATTCCCAAAAGATTGCATTAAATTTGTAAATTTATGGTAATGTCTTCCCACCCAAGAATATTAAATGTCTTTGCATTTGTTCAAATCTTCTTTTATGACCTTCAATAAGATTTTATAGTCTTTTTCATATCAGTCCTATGGCTTTCTTGTTAAATTTATTCATAAATATTTTATGGTTTTATCATTATTATGAGTGGACTATTTTCCCTTTTCCATTTCTAATTATTTTGCTAATGAAGAGAAGAATGGTTAATTTTGGCATATTTATCATCTGTCCAACTACCCTCATCATAATTCTCTTAAAATTTTCATATTTTTTCACTAGAACCTCTTGGTTTTCTAAGTATACAGATATACAATTAGTGAAAAGAGTTAATTGTTAGTTGCCTCTTCCAAATTTTTACTAATGTTTCATCTTGTTTTGCTACACTTCCTTTTTGAGTAAAAATGGTGATGACAAGTACCCCTGTCTGGCTCCTGATCTTTACTTGAAGCATTTAAAAGGACATATTTAGAAGTTGTCCTCTGTGCCTTTTTTCCTTAAAGTTTTTATTTAGAATGACTACTGTATTTCAGAAATCTTTTTTTTTTTTTTCCTATTTTTGGCTCTGGGCCTTGAGATACGTACTCTACTTGATCTTGGAAGATTTGAGTCCCAGTGCTGACTGTTCTCTTTTTAAATTCCTCTGATTTTCTTTTTGGTTCAAAAATCATGACTCTTGAAAACCCTCTTTGTGCTGTGCTCACTCCTCCTGGAGTTTTGATATCTTGTTGACTGTTGGAGTTATTATCCTTCTCCAGCAGCTCGAATTCTGGTTGTTCTTTCTCCCCCTGGAGCCCAGACCCCCTAATGTGGATGGTTATTGTCCACTGCCTGCTCCCTGGAGCTCAGGTTCAGATGCTGAATACTTCGCTGGGCCCCTATGGAGACATCCGAAGGAAGTCTCCTGCTGGCCATTCAGCGTGTGCGCTCCTGGGCTCAGAGCTGGAGCACACCCAGGCGGGATAGCCAGCCAGCCTCCCTGGGCCCCCAGGCCCACCTGCCAGAGACCTCAGCAGCTGCTGGGTTCAGGCAATCCAGAGTAGAAATGGAAATGTCTATTTGATACTATTACTGAGCTTTGTTTCGATATTATCCAGCCTGTATTTTTATGATTGAGAGAAAAGGGCAGGCCTTTAAGAGGAGAAACTGATACCCTTCTGGTGGTTATTGTTGTTGTTTAGTTGCCGAGGCGTATCTGACTCTTGGCAACACCATAGAATGTAGCCAGCCAGCCTCCTCTGGCCCATGGGATTCTCCAGTCAAGAATACTGGAGCAGGTTGCCAACCCTTCTCCAGGGAATATTCCTGACCCAGAGATCGAACCTACATCTCCTGCCTTGGCAGGCAGATTCTTTACCACTGTACCACCTGGGAAGCCCGCCCTTCTCACCGCTGCTGCTGCTAAGTCACTTCAGTCGTGTCCGACTCTGTGCGACCCCATAGACGGCAGCCCACCAGGCTCCCCCGTCCCTGGGATTCTCCAGGCAAGAACACTGGAGTGGGGTGCCATTTCCTTCTCCAATGCATGAAAGTGAAAAGTGAAAGTGAAGTCGCTCAGTCGTGTCCGACTCTTAGCGACCCCATGGACTGCAGCCTACCAGGCTCCTCCATCCATGGGATTTTCCAGGCAGGAGTACTGGAGTGGGGTGCCATTGCCTTCTCCAGCCCTTCTCACTAGAAAGTAATAAATTTTTCTGTGCTAATATCAGATATTTTTGTTGCACTCCATTTCTTGCTTTAAAGGAATAATCAAGAAGTACATATTGTTCAGTTTTGTAAGATACACCAGTGACAGGTGATCTACCAAGATAATGTGTCGACCTGGGGGCAGCATTTGTACAGCAGGTAAATGGCCCTGGAAGGATTTAGCAATCCCCTCTGTGCTCATAGGTCTAAAGTGTTAGGGAACATCCTGGTGGCTCATGCTGAGTGTCTCCACAATAATCCTCAAAATAATTGGAGGCACCCCAAGGTGTCACGGCCTTGAATCATTAGCTGGTGGAGAAGCAGGAACAAGCCCACATAATGAGGTATCAGCAAGAGAGGGGACCCACCGAGAGCAGCAACATCTGCCCCCCCCCCTCAGCTGGAAGACGCAGGGACCCCCGAGGACCCAGAGAAAGTGACAAGGGAGCTGAGTACCAGGAGGAAAAATGAGGGCCCTGGTGACAGAGCGTAAGACAGATGTGAACTGGAGAGGCTTTAGGCAATGAATGGAAACCTGGGGATAGGAATGTATTTGGAGGAAGTGCTCTAAAACAAAACCATTTTGTTAAGGAAACTCTCCCAAGGGCAAAAATCCAATTGTGCTTCACATTTTTCTGGAGCTTTTCTTCCCGAGAATGTCTTCAAAATAACCCTTCAAAGGCCAGTTGAGATAACCTGGTAGGGCAAATAGAGGCAAAAAGAAAGAAGGAGGGATTATCGTAGTTTACAGCCCAAAGATGTGCATGTTAGAACACAAGCTGTTATAGATATCCTAAATCCAGTCTCAAGGGATTTCTAGATAGCCCCTCATGTTACCGATATGGAAACTAGGCTCACGTGTGGAAGAAGCTTGCTTTGGTGGAATCCAGACAGAATCCAGTCCAGTCCAGTCCATTCTCCCACCAAATGCTGTCCACAGTTTCTACTCTATTACTTATGTTGCCATGTCTGTTTCTTTAGAACCATTGATTTCTGGTTACTCAGACCTCCAGTGAATGGAAACCTGGGGATAGGAATGTATTTGGAGGAAGTGCTCTAAAACAAAACCATTTTGTTAAGGAAACTCTCCCAAGGGCAAAAATCCAATTGTGCTTCACATTTTTCTGGAGCTTTTCTTCCGGAGAATGTCTTCAAAATAACCCTTCAAAGGCCAGTTGAGATAACCTGGTAGGGCAAATAGAGGCAAAAAGAAAGAAGGAGGGATTATCGTAGTTTACAGCCCAAAGATGTGCATGTTAGAACACAAGCTGTTATAGATATCCTAAATCCAGTCTCAAGGGATTTCTAGATAGCCCCTCATGTTACCGATATGGAAACTAGGCTCACGTGTGGAAGAAGCTTGCTTTGGTGGAATCCAGACAGAATCCAGTCCAGTCCAGTCCATTCTCCCACCAAATGCTGTCCACAGTTTCTACTCTATTACTTATGTTGCCATGTCTGTTTCTTTAGAACCATTGATTTCTGGTTACTCAGACCTCCAGCCAGCTGTCTTAGGTCTCTGAAGTGTGTTAATAAGATTTGGCCTTTCTTCTGATGTTGTCCTCAGCCCTCTCTGTGCCAGGCCCTGTGCCAAACTCATCAGCAGAAATAGAACCTGGTCTTTGCTCTGAAACCGGAGAGACCACTGCATGCCCACCCTGGAGCGCTGAGTGATGGTGGAGATTGGCTACAGAGGCCCTGCTCTACTATCTGGGGAGCCATGTGAGTGGGGGTCCCCACTTTCACAGCGAGAAGGGCTGAGCGCCGGCAAACAGCCAGATAAAGATCCAGGCTAGCAGTCTGGGAGCCCCTTTTAAGTGGAATATGCCTGTCGGAGGCCTCAGGGAGAAAGTTCTAGAAATCATGACTTGGGTAGCTTTACTGTCAAAAATACACTATAGAGGGAGACATGGCATAACAGTGCAAAAGGTTCCCAGAGGGGAGGGAAACACCAGGACTGACTGAGGAGAGCAGCCTGCTACAGTCACAGGACCGGGGCCCACGTCCAGGCTGCTTTCGAAACTGTGTTCAGGTCAGAGGCCCTGAGGTGCAGAGTGGAGGCTGCAGGCCAGTGCTGCTCACCATGCCCTGAGAATGTGTGATTTCAGATGCCCCCGAAAGCTGGGCAGACTTAACTTGGGTCAAGCAAGTTTCCAGTGCAGGGAAAACTTCAAGGGAAGCATTTCCTCAAGATATTATGGAGCGTGCTATTGTGACTCTGCCTTTTAAAACCAGGCAATACTTGCAGTATAAATTTGTTCCCCTTTTCATTAAGGCAGACCTCCTTAGAGGTCTATAACTAACCCACACTTATGTACACTTATGTCAGTAAAACCAAATGGCTTCTTATTTTTCAGTCTGTTTATTCAACCTGTCATTCCAAATGTCTGAATTGAGCACCTACTATATGCCAAGCCCTTCACATAAATCAGCTCATTTAATCCTCAAAAAAAAAAAAAAAAAGATCCTGTAAAGGGCAAAGCATCATTATCCTTGTATTTAAATTAGAGGGAAAAGAGAGTGGGAAACTTGACTGGGCTCACAGAGCTAAGAAGGCCAGGAGCCCGGGGCTGGGACAATGTGAGCTTTAACCTNAAAAAAAAAAAAAAAAAAAAGATCCTGTAAAGGGCAAAGCATCATTATCCTTGTATTTAAATTAGAGGGAAAAGAGAGTGGGAAACTTGACTGGGCTCACAGAGCTAAGAAGGCCAGGAGCCCGGGGCTGGGACAATGTGAGCTTTAACCTTGAGTTACTCGAAACCCAGGTGGGATTCGGGAATCACGTAAGTTCTAGGATGAGTCCACCATACACGTCCAGCTCCAGCGTGCCCTCATGTTCCCACACACCTCACTTGTCTTTCTCGAGTGAGAGTCCAGCAGAGCTGAGCTTGGTGGTTTGCAGTCTCATTTCCTCCTCCTGGGGTCTTTTGTGAGGCTGGGGGCTCCACAGGAAGGAGGCAAGGATGAAATTCCTGGCAGCTGACTCAGATGACATCTGCCACTGTTGTTGACATTGGGAAAATTACCCAGAACTTGGGAATAGGGCCAAGGGAGGGTGGCGAGTCCTCTTGTGTTATACAGGAGCATCTTTTAACAGACTCACCCCAAATTGCTGCACCATTCTGAACTAGGGAGTTATATCTCTGTTCACCTCATTAGTTTGGGTCATCAAAGGCCCACACTATGCATTACACATTAACTTGCAGATTTGTTTCCAGTAAAAATGCAAACTATTTCTTTCTGGTGGAAAAAATAGCCCCAAAGGGTATGGTGTTCTTGCCCTGTAGGTCATTCCCCAGTTGAGTGTCTTTCCTGGCAGTCTTATCCCACCTAATCTCTCTAACACCTGTACCTCCACCAACTCTCCTTTGAACCAGCTTCACCTCCTTGAGGGTCCCTCATAACCAAGTTGAATAAATCTTAAATACTGCTCATTTTGTGTCCTCATCAGAGTCCTGTTTTCAGGTTTTAGAGGAGTGTCCTTTGGCACTTACATTCTTCATCCCTGACCAGAAATAGTTACCTCCAGAAACCCTGCCCAGGGAGGGAGGACAATGTGTAATATCCTAGTCTGGGCTTTGGTCTGCTGTAGAATTGGTTAGAATCAAACTCGTCAGGCAGAATTGAGAGCCTGCTGAGGGTTAAAAGTCCTTCTTCCCTCTCTGTGTGCCAGGCATTTCTGGCTTTGACTGATTGGTGTGTTTTGAAGCCAATTTGTCAGACCTTAATTTAGTATCTGTGAGCCACACACAGAACAAGTAGCATTACCTTCCAGCGATGGGTAGCCATATGTTTCTATTAAGCTTTGGAAGCTGGAACATTGGTCAAGTGTTTCCGAGCTGGTCAAACTTCTTCTTTCATGAAGCACACAGTGGTCTGGGCTTAGGACGCGCTGTGTGGTCACTGAGAGGACATCACGTCTGCCCAGCAGTCAACTTAACAATTTCAGGGGAAAAGGCCAGAGGAAGGGGGCAGGGGGCCACTGAGGCTGAGAGACATCATAATGGAAGGAGGGGGTTGCGGGCCAGGTGTCCGTGCATAACGACCTGCGGGTTTAGAACTCCATGTTCTAAGATCCAAGCAGGACTTCCTCCTGTGATGCTGTAAGCCTATAACCCTCAGAAAAGTTGCTAAATTGGCCTCTAGGCTGCGTATTCTTGGAATGTGTGAGCAGGAGAGATCCTGCTGGCCAGGTGCTGCCGTCTGTATGTGTCCTGATGTTGGAGAAGCCCAGACTAGACATCTGAACCCTTCTGGCCTGGGTTCCTTGCTGCTGCTACCGCTGCTGCTAAGTCACTTCAGTCGTGTCCAGCTCTGTGCGACCCCATAGACGGCAGCCCACCAGGCTCCCCCGTCCCTGGGATTCTCCAGGCAAGAACACTGGAGTGGGGGGAACTCATATTCCTGGCTGAGTTTATTATTCCAAGTCTGAGAGAGTTGGGGTGAGACTCATTCAAATCTAGGCTCCATCACCTAAAATCTACTTGCTGTCTGACCATCGGCATGTGACTGCAGGACTCATATTTCCCAGTCTCTAAAGTGGGCAGATGTACATGCCACATTCAGAGTGAGGTCAGTGCGTCTACCTCAGAGGGCTGTTACGAGGGCTAAGTGAGGATTAGATAAGCTCGTGTAAATATTAGGAATGGTGCCTGGACTGGGGTGAGGGGTGAGGGGGCGGGGGCGGGTGTTGTAGGACAGGCCTTTCAACCAGGTGTGGAGCAGGCGGTGCTGAACCCAGGAGAGGGGGCTCCCTCCAACACTGAGTTCTCACAAGCTGACTGAAGCTTTCAGGGAGCCAGAGTCACCCCACTTCCCTGGGGATGCAGATGGGCAAACAGCACATGTGGCTCTACATGCTGGTTCTGCCCTGTGAGATCTGCCCGGAAGCAATCCAGGCCTGGCCCTGGCGCCTCTCCCCGCTTGTCCTGTACCCCGGGCTCTGGCGCCCCAAGCTGCCGTGCTGTCCGGGATCTGGGGCTCTGCCCCTGACTTTCAGATCTCAGGTCCCCTCGCACCTCCTCTCTTCCCTGACCTCCAGACGGAGGCCGGCCCACTGCAGTGCCCTGTTTAACTCCTTCCTGCCCTTTTCTCCAGCCCACATGTGCCCGGGTGTGTTCACTTATTCACATTCCTGTGCGTCTTTCTGTGATATCAGTGAACTGAAGCCAGGGTCCCCGTCTGCCTGTGTCCCGGCACCTAGAATAGTGGCCCATGGCAGGTGCTCCGTAAATATTTATCGGATGGATGGGTGGATGGAGAGCTGGCTGGCAAGGACTCCTGAAGTGCCCAGTTGTGACCCCCAACCCCACACGGTGTGTACAAACTGCACTGGCTGTAGACCTGGGTCTCTGCCTGGCTCGCATACAAACCTGAATTCTGCAACCACTTCCAAGGCACTAGAGTGTCTTCTGTAATGACGGATTCAAAGTTTACCAGACACCCTGTCTCCAGACCATCTTGGGCATGTCTAAGGTTGAGTTGTTAGGGAAGATGTGGGCAAGTACTGTGACCATTACCCTGCTCCAGCTGATACAGCCCACATCACTGCTCCTCTACCCACCCTCTTCCAAATGCAAGCCCTCACTCTAGGTCTCTAAAAAACCTGCCCACAGCACAAGATACAGGCTTCAGCTCCCTGCTGGATCCCTATCGACGCACAGAAAGCAGCGCATATAATCTGTGTATGCCTATGTCTGCTGACAGGTGGGCCCTTCATCCCTGTACAAATACAGTCTGTCTGCAGAAACCACTGCAGTGACAGGCAGGGGTTCAGGGCAGGCAGCAGTGAGGCCAGCAGCGGGCAGGGTAGCCAGTTCTTGGGACTGCACGTGCTGCTTCTCACTTCCAGTGTCCACATCCCACTCTCCTTGGCCTGTCCTGGGCCCTGCAGAGTGTGCAGCCACCGTTGTTGTTGTTGTTCACTCACTCAATCGTGTCCAACTCTTTGTGACCCCATGGACTGCAGCACGCCAGGCTTCCCTGTCCTTCACTATCTCCCAGAGTTTGCTCAAACTCATGTCCATTGAGTCGGTGATGCCATCCAACCATCTCGTCCTCTGTTATCCCCCTTCTCCTCTTGCCCTTGATCTTTCCCAGCATCAGGGTCTTTTGCAGTGAGTCAGCTCTTCGCATTAGGTGGCCAAAGTATTGGAACTTCAGTTTCAGCATCAGTCCTTCCAAAGAATGTTCAGCGTTGATTGCCTTTCAGATTGACTGGTTTGATCTCCTTGCAGTCTAAGGGCCTCTCAAGAGTCTTCTCCAGCATCACAGTTCAAAGGCAAGAATTCTTCGGTACTCAGCTTTTTTTTTTTTTCCACTGTCCAGCTCTCACATCTGTACATGACTCATGATTCTGCAGCCCCCATAGAACCACGCCATCACCTCACTAGGACTTTGGGGTGGGGTGGGGCCAGGTAGTAGGGATTTCAGCTCAAGCCCTTCCCCAGGGGACTGAGGCAGTACTGCTTATAGAGAGACCGAGAATGACCTCCACAGGCCATGTGAGGGGAGGGGCTTCCTCAGAGAGTGAGCCGAGGCTGAGTTCTCAGAGGGAACACCGCACGGGGCAAATGTACCCGAAGGCAATGAGCATCCCAGAGTGGAACACTAAGGGGTTTCCCCTCCTGTGCCATTTGGGCCATATCCTGCTCGGAGAGGATGCCTGCTCATTGGTGTGCGCTGTGCAAGGAACCAGTTAGAGGCTGAGTCAGAGTTTGGAAGCAAAAGAGCCAAATTGTCTGTGCTCTGCCCTGCGGTCAATGGTGACAAAACAAGAAAGGCTTCCTGCTCCGGCTGAATGGGGAAGGCTTACTCCCTCTGATCCCTCCCCTCAGGCTGGGTGGCTTGTCTGACCACTGCTATCCTCCACTGCCTCCACCCATGCCCTGCGGTAGCAGTTCCTGGTCTGGGGCAGTCACGTGGAGAATCCTCATTTGAATCTCAGAGGGAGGCTTTAGCACTGACTGGTACAGATGGACTTGTTTCTTCTGCCACCATAACTTTCATGTAACAATTCCCATGTCTGACTGTGTTCAGTAAATTTAATTAGTGTTGAAAAGCACTTATTTGGTGAGATGATCGGTTTCTAACCTGGGTAAATGACTTTCTTTATGACTGTAAATTAAGCGCGTTATATCTTTTCCAGGCGTCGTGGTCGTACCCATAAATACTGTAGGCAGTTGCTGGCAGTCTCACTTGGTTACCTTTCCCATTACTGGTTTATCATCGTCCTGGTAGGAGTGGGGAATTCATTCTGTTTTAATAACAAGGAGGAAGTGCCGACAAGGGGCTCGTTTCTGAAACTACGCTTGGCGAGTGTCTCAGTGGCGGGGCTGGGGCCCCTGCACCCCCGTGCACAACGTTCTCAGCTCTTTGTGGGCCTGCCGGCCACAGACTGGGAAGGGTGGTGCAGGGCTTTCAAGCAACTTTTGTCCTCATTGCAAATCATTAGGGATCATATATGTCCCAACAGCCTATTTCCATGTCGGAGAGAACCTGAGTGCTCTTGGCAACTTAGATGAGCACAGGTTGGCACGAGTGTTTTCTTGATACTGGCCTCTCAGAGCACAGCTTGGGAGAGGCCCCCAGAGCCACACTGGCAGGACGATCAGACCTGGGCAGTGCAGCGCTGCTTGCTCCTCAGAGGCGCTGGCTGCAGCCTGGGCTGTGGGCATCTCCGAGGGCAAGGGTCAGGTAGAGGGGATTCTCCCCACACCCGCCCATGCCACCTGGCCCTTCCTTTGATGTTTGCACTGGACTAGGTGGTAGGAAAAGGAGTATGTCAAGGCTGTATATTGTCACCCTGCTTATTTAAGTTATATGCAGAGTACATCATGAGAAGCGCTGGGCTGGAAGAAGCACAAGCTGGAATCAAGACTGCCAGGAGAAATATCAATAACCTCAGATATGCAGATGACACCACCCTTATGGCAGAAAATGAAGAGGAACTAAAAAGCCTCTTGATGAAAGTGAAAGAGGAGAGTGAAAAAGTTGGCTTAAAGCTTAACATTCAGAAAACGAAGATTATGGCATCCGGTCCCATCACTTCATGGGAAATAGATGGGGAAACAGTGGAAACAGTGTCAGACTTTATTTTTTTGGGCTCCAAAATCACTGCAGATGGTGACTGCAGCCATGAAATTAAAAGACGCTTATTCCTTGGAAGAAAAGTTATGGCTAACCTAGATAGCATTTTCAAAAGCAGAGAGCTTACTTTGCCAACAAAGGTCTGTCTAGTCAAGGCTATGGTTTTTCCTGTGGTCATGTATGGATGTGAGAGTTGGACTGTGAAGAAGGCTGAGCGCCGAAGAATTGATGCTTTTGAACTGTGGTGTTGGAGAAGACTCTTGAGAGTTCCTTGGACTGCAAGGAGATCCAACCAGTCCATTCTGAAGGAGATCAGCCCTGGGATTTCTTTGGAAGGAATGATGCTGAATCTGAAACTCCAGTACTTTGGCCACCTCATGTGAAGAGTTGACTCATTGGAAAAGACTCTGATGCTGGGAGGGATTGGGGGCAGGAGGAGAAGAGGATGACCGAGGATGAGATGGCTGGATGGCATCACTGACTCGATGGACGTGAGTCTGAGTGAACTCTGGGAGTTGGTGATGGACAGGGAGGCCTGGCGTGCTGCGATTCATGGGGTCGCAAAGAGCTGGACACGACTGAGTGACTGAACTGAACTGAGGTAGTCTCCGAAGGGCCTTCCTGCTCTGCCCCTCCTGGTTCCAGCCCCCTGTACCCCAGCGAAGGCCCATCTCTACAGACAGTTGCTTCCCCTTCGTACTGTCATCCTTCCAGGTCCCCACTTGGAGAAAGCAAGAGAGATATACCCCTGAGCAGATCACTGCGTACGGGCCCCCTCTACCATCCCATCCCAGCTTCTAGCCTGTGGCTTAAACAGAGTTAGGGTGGACAGTTTTGAAAACTATTGTGTTTCACAAATCCCCTGAGTCGGTGATGGGGGCAAGGGCAAGAAGACAAAGGCTCTGTACCCTGGGCATCTCCTGAGGCCAGAGAGTCAGGCAGGCCCTCCTGGGCTCAGGGGATTCAGAGGGGGCACTCTGACTGGCAGGGGCAGCAGAAATGGGCCCCAGGGGTACACTGAGGCTGAGGTACCCAGAGAGAGGGCATAACCTGTCTGTGTGGGCAGCCCAGCCAGGGCAAAGCCCCCGAAGCAGGCACGGTGAGACCAGAGGCTCAGAAAGCTAGGCTCAGTTTCTTAAATGGAGCCGCTAGTGGGTATCCTTCACATCACATGGGAAAGTTGATGGAAATAGTGATACAAAGGCAGCATTATCTTGGAAAGAAACAAAGGATGATATTTTTAGAGCCTGTTAGTTTCTTCTAGTAGCCGCCAGCACTTTCCCGGGTAACCCAGGAGAATTTTGCTAATCAAACAGGCTGCGTGGCAAAGCAGCCGTAAACACTGTGGGTGGGGAGCCTCCAGCCCAGAGCCTCCACTGTCGAGCCGGCACCCTGGCTTCCTCTGCCCGTCAGGCTTGCCAGCAGGGTGAGCGGGGGCCCATGCATGCCACTGAGTCTTTGCAGTGACACGCCACCAATTAGCAAAGCGGATAAAGGAGATTCACACGCCCACTTAGGATCTGTACTTTTATACTGCTAAGAGATATTTTGACCTTCTAGTTTATTATCATTCAAGAAAAAGTCAATATTTCTTAGCTTTCCAAGGCTGGAAGAATTTAAATGAGTTATTGAATCAAGCAGTTAATCTACTGATAACTGATTTTTTTCCTTTCAAATCTATAATGATGAAAAGCAGACTTAACCAAAAACAAGTTTTTCTTTTTTTTCCTCAGGCATTTTAATCCCATAGAGTAGGAGTAGAGGCTGAAAGTTCAGTCTTGACTGCCAGGGCCATTCTGTCTTGCCAATATTTTGAAGAAAATTTAATTAAAACTTAAAAGCAAAGACTTCTATGGCCATAAAATCTGTATACATGTTTCAGTTATTTGTGTTTTGATATCCCTTTATAATTCTCAGTTTCCTGTCTGTTGCCATTAATGCCATGTGGCCATCATCCAGTTTTCTGGGCTCCTGAGGAATGTCCCGTAGGTGATGGATGCTTATTTAAGCATCCACGTAAGTGAGCCTTTTCAGCAAGAAACCACTCTGCCCCACTGCTGTGGTGTGTGAGCTCGGGACACCACTGCCTGACGTCATCAGGGGTGTGTGTTGGGTACAGGAGACACACAGCACCGTGGCAGCTGCTATTTCCATCATCTCAGCCCTCCTGCCCACAGACACAGGCTGTAGTATTAGACCAGAAGGACTGTTGTTACTTTTAGCCACTCAGTCGTGTCTGACTCTTTGCTACCCCATGGACTGTAGCCCGCCAGGCTCTTCTGTCCATGGAATTCTCTAGGCAAGAAAACTGGAGTGGGTAGCTGTTCCCTCCTCCAGGGGACCTTCCCAACCCAGGGATTGAACCCAGGTCTCCCGCATTGCAGGCAGATTCTTTGCCTTCTGAGCCTCCAGGGAAGGGCTGAGCAGTGGAGTGCCGGTGCTGCCACTGCTCCTGTGTCTTGGAGAACTGTACTCTTTCCAGAGGAAATGGTCAACCTCTGACCTCCCTGCCTGGCTGTCCCCATTCCTAAACACTTAGGGAACCACTTTCTCCTTCCTCCACTGTTACTAGTCTCCACCATGGCTCCCCAGGGCCTAACCTATCAGACTGAAGTTCCACTTGGCTCTCTGAATCTAGCAAGACGGACCCACATCTTACTTCCCACCCCGACTCCTGCACAAAACCCCGCCTCGTGCCAGGTCTGCTCCCTAAGGCAGGCAAATGCTCACTGCCTGGTGGTTACAGGAGCCTTGGCTCAAGGCCCCATCCCTTGGCAAGCCCTCTGCCTGTCAGTCAGCAGGGTCCACTGGTACCACCTCCGCATGGCCCTCTGTTTACTCCTCCCTCCCAGGATGGGCAGGGGTTGTGTCTGACACGTTTGGTGGGAGCCAGACATAAAACCTGGGCTCTACATGACAAGGCATTGCTTGTAGCCTCCTCTCCACCACCCATTGGAGGGGCAGGGGCTCCATGGGGCGCCTGAGCTCCGATGCCTTGGCTTCACAGACTCTGGCCAACACAGCCTGAGAGAGCCATGCAGGTGGCCCGTGCCCCCGAGTGCTGGCAGCTGACCCTCTGTGTTTGTGTGCCTCGCAGGACTTGCCAGCCATGACGAGCTGCCGGCCTCCTGCGGGAAGAAGTTGTGCGGCCGCGGGAGCAGGTGTACGCTCAGCAGGGAGACGGGGAAGCCCGAGTGCCGATGCCTGGAGGCCTGCCGGCCCAGCTACGTGCCCGTGTGTGGCTCAGACGGGAGGGTTTACGAAAACCACTGTGAGCTCCACCGCGCTGCCTGCCTGCTGGGGAAGGAGATCGTCATGGTCCGCAGCAAGGACTGCTTCCTTAAAGGTAGGGAGATGGCTCTGTGCCTCTGTGCTTGTGGGTTTTTTCTCTAATGCCTTTCTGAGAAATGACCTGGGTGCTGAGTCTACAGGTTAAATGTGTTTTTAAAAAATAGAGAAAGAGGGAGATTGGAGCCTTAAAAGCAGTAGCAGTGTTTCGGTGCTGCATGAGCATTTGCGTCCTCCTCCAGAGGCCCCTGCCCTTGAGGAAGGGCCCAGGAAGTCTGGGCTGGTGCAGAGCCCATGTCCATAGGGTCCAGGCTGAAAGACACTGCCCGGGTCTCTCTCGCAGGGTGGGTCCTGCCAGGTGGTGGCAGGGAGCACACTGACCCCTCTGGACCATGTCTCATGAATCAGAAGGTCACTCTGTGCATAGAAAGTAGTCAGATGGGCCCCTCTCCACCCCAGGACAGAGGTTCCCAGCATGGGAGTCACTCCAGCTCTGGCCTAGAGCAATCACCTTGCCTGTCTAGAGCACCTCAGAGCAAGATAAGGAAGGTCCTGCATGGACGTCAGACCATCTCCATGGAGGTGGGGGCCAAAGTGTTCATGCCCTGTCCTTGAGTGAGAAGAGCAGTGCCAGCTCCTGGCAGAGGGTAAGAGCCTCAGGGACAAGGCCTGTGGCTCTTCGTACAGGAATATCATCTTGCTAACATGTGGCTCAAGGCCTTGTTGACACCAAGAAGGTGTCAAGAGCTCACAGATGTTCCAGGACATGAGAGTTAGGCCACAGATTTCTGTGTCTCTGTGGCTGCAATGAATGGTGCATGTCAGAAGCTGTAGAAGTGTTTGTGATGCTGAGCCCAAATGGCCACACATTAATAATCTAGGTGATGTGAGACAGCAGAAGCAGCTTGTATGCAGGTGGGAACAGATGCCCTGGCCTGAGCTGTGGGATCTTGGAGATGGGGGGGAGCCCACGTGGGCATGCGTGAGGTCCCAGATCTGCTGGGGGCAGGGCCAGGAGGGGAGGAGAAAGCTGCGATGGAGCCCCGCTGCCGGTGAGTGCCTGTGACACGGACAGAAAGGGACTTCTGTGTGGCCACAGCCGGGGGCCTGGGCTCCAGGAGGAAAGAGCCAAGCTCAGGCCTCACTCTCCCAGGCATCAGGTCCATGTGGCAGGAGGAGCCACGATGCAAGAGTCCAAGTCTATGGGCCTCCTGTAACCCTAGAGAAGGTAGCTTTCCCTCCTCGCCCACGGGCCCTGGCAGGGGTTCCTGGAGCAGGTGGGTCTCTGGACTGTTGAGTTTATCCTGCGATGGGAGGAGTCTTGGACCCTTTCATGGGTGTGCTTGTGACATGAATGCTGAGGCACTTCAGAAATCACGAGGCCCAATATGGAAATCAAACCAAAACAAGCACAGGAAAAGTGTCGGAGGCCTGGAAGCCCTGCCCAGTCCAGGCCTGCCTGTGCCTCGGCAGCCGTGAGCACTGAAAACACTTGGCCACTTGCTCCAGCTTTATTGGTCATGTTGCATTTTATAGACTGATGTTCCATTCTCCAGTTTCCAGTATTCCCCCAGACTGCATCTTTCTAGAGGTTTTTATTTCTACATCAGAGCGTGCACGGCCTCCCTCACCATCTGTTATTCAAACAGCATTTCTCATTTCACGCGAGGGAAAGTCAACCACCACAGAACCTGCTGTGATGAGGGGTGACGGGAGAGTTGGGAAGGGGCGAGCAGATTAGGTCTCGGTTCTGCTTCACGCTGATTGAATTCATCCACCGAATCCTTCCGATTCAATGGGGTTTTCACTGATGTTGTGAAATCCCACCCACTCACCGTGGCAGCGCCGATCTCCAAACAATCCTTTTTCAATGGAGAGAGGTGCCTGCAAGGTCCCAGGGGGACCTGGGTTTGCAGGCCAGCTGTACGACCTTGAGTGCGTGACTCCGCCTCTCTGGGCCTTTTGCTCAGCTGTAGAAAGGGGCTGCTGGCAGTTTCCACCTGCTCTGTGGAGAAAAGTGAATAAGATGCAGCACAGAAACCACTTAGCATGGGCCAGGTACGTTACACGTGTCGGGTATTAATGACACCTGTTGTCATCGTTTACCTAATTCTTGGTGGCCTCAGGCCTGGAGCAGGGAGATGCACGAGCTGTGAGGGGGATGCAGAAGCAGGAACAAGCACTCCTGCCCGGCAGGTCTTGGGCGTGGACAGCTGGCTGGTAGATGGAGAGTGGAGGTGGGAGGTGCTGAGAGTCAAGCTATCCTGGAGATGTCCACCTGCAGCTAGGGTTCCCCTTTCTGCAGACCTCATTCGCTGGCTCTGAATCCCACAGAGACGCCTTCACTGCCTCTGGTTCAGCATCAGCTCCAGTCCCTGGAGGCAGGAGGGCCAGCCGGCTTCTCCTCCCCTAGTATTTCCATAGGGAATACCCAGCAAGCAGTTCACTGACCCCAGGGTCCCGGTGGCTGTGGAGGCAGGCAAGCCCGAGGAGGGTGCTTTGGAGGAGAACCTCCATCTTTGCCAGAACCATGGCTTTCACAGGGAGCAGGAGGAAATGGATGGACAGAGTGCTAGAGGGAGGCAGGATGGGATTCTTGGGGGGAAGAAGGGTGGGTATTGAGAACAGCTTCCTACAGTCCTCACCCCAAGATGGCAGCAGAGTGTTTAATGCTGTCTTGAGCTCCAAGGATGACAATGTGTCTCTGTCCCAAATGTCCAAGGAGTTATTGACCCAGGAAACTTGAAAATACCTTTCTACCTGTCCGAACAAAAATTATAAAATCCTTCGTGTTTCATTCTCTTTTCCCACCAGACTTTACAAAGAGAAGTTACAACTTCAGTCTCTGAGGTTTTCTACCCCCAGAAGTCACTATATTAGGATGGTCCTTATGGGGTTGGAGTGTGTGGAGCAAGGGGGATGTGGGCTTCCAGGCCAGGCCACCTCAGTTCAGAGCAGTCGCTCTGCCGCCAGAGCCCCTCCCTGCACCCTTGTTGGGGGGGGTGTCTTCTTGGGTGTACCACCTGGGGTCACACGGTGCTTACTGCTGTGCAAGAAAGGAGAGTCAGCATTCAAAGACCACGTACACAAAAACTTGTGGTAACACATTCTAGTTGCTATGGCAATGGAATACTGTGTGAATACAGAATGAGATACAACATCATTTAGGGATCATTCACTGGTGAGAAAATCAAAATTGAACTCTGCAGCCTTGTCTCAGAGGCCATTGGCAGCTTCCATACCAGCTCTCCTGACATCCGAAAAGTCAGGGGGATGAAGGAGGTGGGATACTGTCTCTCTCTCTCCCTGGGGCGGAATTAGTCACATTTGTCCTCAGCACCAAATACCTCCAGTGAACACCAAGATAGTGGGTAGGTTTCTCTGTACCTTTAACTTCTTCTAGAGTTTGTGTCTGAAGTTATTTTGTGACATGGCATTCCTATTTGTGTACTAGTTGGCAGTTTTAAAATGATTTTTCTGACTCAGCTCTGAGTTCCTGCTTTATCTCCTATGCTGTTGGAGAAGAGGAGCTTGCCTCTTTATCTCCTATGCTGTTGGAGAAGAGGAGCTTGCCTCTCAGCCATCACTCAGCACGCCAGACTTGTATTATTTCAGATGATACAATGTCACAGTTAGGCAGTTTTCTAAACAAACCATGAAATTATGGAAGAAAGGAGCCTGTTAGAGGTTCAGTTCTGAACAGACCCTTAAGCTTCCTCATCTCACATGGCATTTGTAAGTGCACGTTGGTGCTTCAGAGGGGAATTCCCAGACTTATGAAATCAGAGGAAATAATTGCCACTTTATTTTGAAAGTTAAACATACTATAGGCTCACTAGCAAACCTTTTTTTTTTTTTTCTGAAGTGTTACTGAACACAGAAATAAAAACTCAACCTTCTGTTACAAGTTAGCAGAGCAGATACAACTTGTTGCCAAAGACTCCTTTTGTTCTTTGGGGTATTTAGATGTTGTTGTTACTTTAGCATCTTATACCTTTAGGAATATGAATTGAGTCCCATGCCAACAGGGCGTTTCCGCACTTCCCTGCCCTGCCAGGGAGAGTGACTCTCACTCCCAGCTGCATCGGCCCAGCCACAGGCAGACTCTCAGCTTCCCCAGGTGTGGGGGCAGCGGGCACAGGGCTATGGTGGGGGCCGACATCCTAGGGATTTGGTTTCACGTTGCTGGGGTGGCTGGAGTGGTTCCTACAACAGGGAACCTGGGGCCTGAGGAAGCATCGTGGGGAGGCCCACACTGAGGGAGCAGGTGGCACAAGACCGGAGGCATCAGCTTGAGGCCAGCCCTGGGACCATTCCACGCTGCCTTGGAGAAAACACAAGCTCTCTCTGTCTCACTTACTACGTCTGTAAGATGGGATGATGATAATGCCTACCTCATAGAATGTCGTGAGCATAAAATGAGCAGTGCTAGGCACATTGTCACGCGTGCTCTTCTCTAAGCAGTATCAGCATCACTCAGGATAATGGTGATGTCATGGCAAACATTGGGGCACGGTCAAGGGACGGATGCAGGAGGCTCTAAGAGCCCTGCTCACGTGTGATTACTCTCAATATGGGCTTAGAAGTCAAGGGTGTGAATGTCCTGTGAACAAGGGGAGAGAGGAACATTTGTCCTCCATGTTTATTTAAGGAATGACTGAAATTTGATCTCCAAATGATCAAAATTCTAAAACCTTTTCCAACTGCCTTACTTTTTGAAAAAAGAAATGTAGTGAGTCATCCAAGTTCACCTGGTAAGCTCATAGAGGTGGAAGAGAAGAACCAAGAACTCCTGATTCCAGGTCTAGAGGAAGGTTCTGGAATGCATGAAAGGAACTGCATGATAATGCCTACCTCAAAGAATGTCGTGAACGTAAAGTGAGCAGTGCTAGGCACTGGGAACTGCCAGTTGAGCTGAGGGAAGGATTGGTCCACCTGAGGATGAAAAGGGGAACGTCTAGGGAGGGAGCTGGAGAAAAGACAATTGAGATGAATCTTGAAGAGTGAATAAGGGCTTCGTAGGGTGCAGACATGAAGTAGTAATACATGCAGACTCTCAGGACGGAGCAAGTGATTAAAATGCAGGTCCTGACAGGGAGCTGGGGTTGATGATTGAGACTATGGAGGAAGGGAGACAAAGGGGTAAAAGATGGGCCTGTGTGCCAACCTAGGTAGTTTGAACTCAAGTGGACTGTCAGATAAGATAATCCAACCTTCCCATTTCCCCACATGGGGACCCAGAGCCCCAGCGAGGCCCCTAGTCCTCGGGCTCTGCTGATGTAGCCCACCCTTCATCATCACCCCCAACTTTGGGCCTGTTTTTAATTCAGTCCCAGCAAGTCATGTTCACAGTAGGTGAGACTGCCTTTTCCTTTTCCCCCAGGAGACTTTGTGGAGGGAGAACTCAGGCGCCATGGTCAGTGGGCAAGGCCCCTCTGCTGGGCTGGGCCTCCTGGCTGTGCAGGTCAGTAAGAGGCCCAGCTGGGAGCTTCTCCAGGAAAGCCGGCTGAGTTATCCTGAACTCACAGCCCCTCCCCACACCAGAGCACCAGCCACTTCCTCTCCCCTAAGGAAAGAGAGGGAAACTCAGCAGCTGCCAGAGGGGCCCAGAGACGAAAATCAGAGCCTCTGGTGTGCCCTCCTTTAGCATGCTCTGGCCTCCACTTCCTCCCAACCCCCTCCCTGTTTCCAGTCTCTTCCAATTGCCCTTCCACTCCTGGCCCCACCTGCCTTCTGTTAAAGGCCACTGCTGCCTCCCCAGGCCTGGCAAAGGGATCTCTCCGGACCCTCCCTGGCCTTCCCTGTGAGCTCCACACAGGGGAATGTGGCCATTTTCCACCAGGCTGTCTCACTCATAGATGTTGGTTTGTTTTTAATTTTATTGAAGTATAGTTGATTTATAATGTTGTGTGTACAGCAAAATGACTCAGTTATACATGTGTATTCTTTCTTCATATTCTTTTCCATTATGGTTTATCACAGGATATTGAATATAGTTCCCTGTGCTATACAGTAAGACCTTGTTGTTAGCCATCCTATATATGACAATTTGCATCTGCTGATCCCAGACTCCCAACCCTTCCCTCCCCAACCCCTTGCCTCTTTGAAGTGAAGTGAAAGTCGCTCAGTTGTGTCCGACTCTTTGCAACCCCATGGATTATACAGTCCGTGGAATTCTCCAGACCAGAATACTGGAGTGGGTAGCCGTTCCCTTCTCCAAGGGATCTTCCCAGCCCAGGGATTGAACCCAGGTTTCCCACATTGCAGGTGGATTCTTTACCAGCTGAGCCACCAGGGAAGCCCACTTGCCCCTTTGGCAACCACAGATCTGTCCTCTATACTTGTGGATCTGTTTTTGCTCCATAGATACTCTTTTGTGTAGTATTTTAGATTCCACTTGTAAGTGATACCACATGGTATTTGTCTTTTTGTTTCTGATTTACTTCGCTTCGTATGATAATCTCTAGGTCCATCCATGCTCCCTCAAATGGCATTATTTCATTCTTTTTGATGACAGTAATATTCCATTGTGTGTATCTATGTACATACATAGATGCATGTACATTTATTCGTTTATCTCTTGATGGACATTTAGGTGGTTGCCATCTCTTGGCTATTGTAAATAGTGCTGCAGTGAACATAGGGATGGATTTGCCTTTTTAAATTTAGTTTAGTCTGTGTATACACCCAGGAGTGGGATTACTAGATTACATGATAGCTCAATTTTTATTTTTTTGAGGAACCTCCATACTGTTTTCTGTAGTGACTGAACCAATTTACATTCCCACCAATAGTGTGAAAGGGTTCCCTTTTCTCCACACACTCTCCAGAATTTATTTTTTATCAGCTTTTTAGTGACGGCCATTCTGACTGGTATGAGGTGCTACCTCATTGTAGTTTTGATTTGCCTTTCTCTACTGATTAGCGATGATGAGCATCTTTTCATGTGCCTATTGGCCATCTGTATGTCTTCTTTGGAGAAATGTTTATTTCAGTCTTCTGCCCATCTTTCAGTTGGATTGTTCGGGTTTTTTGTTATTGAATTGTAGGAGCTTTGTGAATACTTTGGAAATTAAGCCCTTGTTAGTTGCATTATTTGCAAATATTTTCTCCCATTCCATAGGTTGTCTTTTCACTTTGATTATGGTTTCCTTTGCTGTGCAAAAGTTTATACGTTTGACTAGGTCCCATTTGTTTATTTTTGCCTTTATTTGTATTGCCTTGGGAGACTGACCTAAAAAACACTGATACAATTTATGGTAGAGAACATTTTCCCTGTGTTCTCTTCTAGAAGTTTTATGGTGTCATGTCTTATTTCTAAGTGTTTAAGCCATTTTGAGTTTATTTTTGTGTATGGTGTGAGGGTGTGTCCCAGCTTCATTGATTTACATGCAGCTCTCCAACTTTCCCAGCACTGCTTATTGAAGAGATAGAGACATTGTTGAATGTCCACTGGGTGGCCAGGCTGTGCAGGACCTGAGGGCACCAGCAGGGTCAGGACTGGAGGCCTAACTTCACAGAACTAACAGCCAAGGGAAAGGTCGGAGTTGAGTCTGCAGCACCCCTACTCTCTGGGCCGTTGTATGGCCATGCTGTAGCCAGAGACATCCCAAGACCTCAAGGACCAATGGGAGTCTTCATGGACCGTCTCCTTCTTGCCGCCTCCCCCATAGGTTCTGCCAGCATCAAAGCATCACCAATAGCCTCCCAGCACAATGGCCCTTCGGTCCCAGTCATCCCTTGGTCTGCTTCCAGGACCAAGAAACATAAATGAAACATGTGTCGTCTCTGGATATTTACTCTAGATTTTATGCAAGTCCTAGTGTGAGCACCCTGCAAGTGTGCAAGGCTGCTGTCAGTTCAGCATTTGTGGTGTGCTTCACAGAACTGCCACACTTTGGATGAATTAATTACATTTCAGTAATTAAAAATTGCTAACTTATTGAGCTGAGAAAGTCTCGCACTGCATTGATTTCACTTATGGAAACAAGTCGCAGTCTCTGAGGCCCCTACAATGTTCCCTGTTCTTTCCCATCACCCGCTTCTTACTCCAACCACTCCTCCTCTGGGTCCACTAACAGGCTCACACATTCTCATGCCAAAGCCAAGCAGAGCCAGCTTTATCCCAGCATCCCTCAGGTACCATTTCTCCTCTCCCTTTCCCTCTCTCCCAGTCACCCAAAGCCTTGCCTGCGCTAGCTGCCTCCACGTCCCCGGCTCCCCCCACGCTCTGCCCACCAGGGTCTGCACCTGGCTCCTGGCTCCACCAAGATCACTCTGCCCTTGTAAATTCCAAGCCCAGGTAGTGCTTTCCAGGCCTTGTCTTACTACGTTCCTCCCACAGTGCTATCGTCACTCTTCCTGCCAACCCCAGCCCTTCTGACTCTTCCCAGACCCCCTGTCCTGGCTCCTGGTCAGAAACTTCTTCAAACCCACCTTCCACGTGGCTTTAAGAGTGACCCCTCCAAGAGGTAACTCTGGCCACGTTGCTCTGCTGCTTGAACTCTTCCTTCCATTCATTCAGCGAACATTCGCTTCTTATGAGTCCCGTCTTCTCTGGGCACTGAGAATACAGAAATACACAGACAGACAGGATTCCTGCCCTCGCAGTGCATACAGTTTTGTGAGGGGGACAGTAAGCAAGAGATAAGGTGTCTTAGGTGGTGACACATGCAACGGAGAAGAAGACGGAAATAAGTTATAGAATCTAACATGAGAAGTGAGTTTTGAGCAAAGGCCTGGAGGAGGCTGGGAGGTTAGGGAGCAAGGTATTTGCATATCCAGGGAAAGAGCATCCCAGCAGAAGGAATAGCCGGTGCACAGACCCTGATGTCAATGCTCTCCTGGAACATTTGGGGATCAAAAGGGGACTGGGGCTGCTGGAGCAGAACAGAGAAAGCGAGAGACATCCGAGAGATAGAGACTCATCCTCCAAGTGGGGCCTTGTCAGCACCGAAAACCCAAACTCTTAGCCACCATGCCGTGTTTTCTTTCTAGTTTTCAGCACCCCCACCCAGGGATAGCCTTGAGGGGACCTCCTCCTTCATCACCACCCCAGGAAGCTGGGAGAGGTGTGCCATGGGCTGGAAAAGATGGCCTGTCTAGGAGCTCATCATCAAGTATTTCTAGCTTCACCCTTTAACTGAGATAAACCTACAGGGCCCAGGGGGTTTCCTGCATAAGTCCCAAGCTACCGTCAGAGCTCCTGGCAAGAGCAGTGTCCTCCCTTGGTTCTAGCTTCTTGTTAGCTGGCATGTTGTTGTTCAGTCGCTAAGTCATGTCTGACTGTTTGCGACCCCGCGGACTGCAGCACTCCAGGCTTCTCTGCCCTTCACTATCTCCCAGAGTTTGCTCAGATTCGTGTCCATTGAATCAGTGATGCCATCCAACCATCTCATCCTTCTCCTCGTGCCTTCAGTCTTTCCCAGCGTCAGGGTCTTTTCCAGTCAGTTCTTCACATAAGGTAGCCAAAGTATTGAAACTTCAGCATCAATCCTTCCAATGAATAGTCAGGATTGATTTCCTTTAGGATTGACTGATTGGATCTTCTGGCTGTCCACGGGACTCTCAAGAGTTAGCGTACATATCCTACTAGCCTGGGTGTCCTTATGAGTGGGGGAATGTGATTTGTCTTTCCATCCTTTGCTTATTGGAGATGTTCCATTCATTTCATAGATGAGTGCACACATTGATGATTATATGTTAAATGGGGCTCACACAGTTCCTGAGGGGGCCCCATGTGAGAGGATGGGAAGGCCTAGCTGGAAGCCCTCCATTCAACACACGTCACAGGGTCCCAGCCGAAGAGGCCTGGATCCATAAGGAATCCTCCTCAGATTCTGTTCCCTGATGACATAAGGAGTTGAGGGAGGAGGGAGGCAGAAGAAGGCGGGGTGGGGGTGACATGGAGCATCCTGCTCCCCAAGCTTCTGTGTAGGAGGCTGCTCAAGAAACGCCGTGCATGAAGAGAAGGGAGGCCCTTGGTTCAGGGTGCTTAGCACCACTTAGTGGAGCCCACGGCCAGCACTTGGGGAGCTTTGGATGATGATCAGAAGTCAGATGTTTAATTACTGGAGCGAGAAGAAGTTGATTTGGGACTTCTTTAAGGTTCTCCCCTATTGCGCCTTCAATTAAGATCAAGGCCCCCATGTAGCAGCCGCTAAATGACACCGCATATTGAATCTCTGTGCTCAAGCAGTTTATCTAATTATCTGTGTGACAAACTCAGCAGCTGTCAGACCAGCCACAACTCAAATATGTTGACTCTGCCCCTGCCTGAAAGTGTTGGCTGCTTACTAACAGGCTGAGGGCAAGGGCTCTCTGGCTCTTCTGGGCACGCGAGTCCCTCTCAGGTTCTGTTCCCTGATGACACAGGAGTTAAAGGGGCCAGTGGCTGGGAGGACGGTGGGTCCATGAGTCCAGTAAGCCTCTTCTTGGTTCTCAACCCCACCCAACCCCCGGGCTCACCTGCAGCCCCTGTGACTGACATGGGTGCCCAGACTCTGCTTGCTTTTCTGGACAGGGAAACAAGGTACTAGTCTGAACCATCTTTTTTCTCCAAAGAGAGGGAGGTGCCACTTACTACTGTGTCAAATTAACTGAAACAAGTCAGCGGAGTTGGGGGGTGGAGTGGTCCCGGGGTGGCCCAGGGAGAGGTGACCTTCCCCAGCAGAGTGGGCTCCTCAAAGTCATGCTTAAGGAGATCTAGCTCTCTCGAGTGGAGCTGAGTCCCCGCCCGGGACAGCCAAGGGACAGAGCCACAGAAAGCTGGGGCCCAGTCCTCCACAGCGTCCTGAGGCGCAGGAACCACCCATGTTCCTATTGTGGATAGACTTGTGTCCAGCCCTGTGCCATGTGCCACGGAGGAGCAGTGTCTAGAACATGGGGTGTTCTTGAAGCTACTGAGGGCAGAGCTCCCCAGGGACTCCTGGACTTGGGCACCTGGTCCCCACAAGCCTGCCCTCTGCCCTGCTTCTCATTGTTCTTGCTTCTCCTTTGATGGGTTCCGAGCCTTCATGAATGAAGGTACTCGGAATGAAACTGTTAATACTTTCATGAAGCTCCCCTAAATGAAAGGAGTAAAATCACTTTGCTTGCAGGTAATTAAAATCACCAGATGCAGTGAACTCCATTCACTTGTTATAAGCAGGGGGTGTGAGTGGTGCGCGTCTCTCTGTAGCGGGAAGAAAGGGCTCATCCGGTGGCCTGGCAGGCGTGTCTGTTTCCTGCTCTTCCGTAGGGGACTGTGTCCACTCCCGCCCACTTTGGTCAGCTGAGGTGCGGCTGCAGGCTTGTCCCTGGTAGTCTAGAAGACGCCTCAGTGAGCCCTGTCTGCCCTGCTCAGGGTGCCCAGCTGAGCTCTCTGAGCCTCTGCCCACACCTCATCCTCTCTCCCCCTCCCCGCTTCTCCCTGCTCTCCTCCCCTTTGCCTGTGTTACTGCTCACTCCCACCCCATGCCACCCCCTGCCAGACAGTAGTAGCATGAAGGTCTTGTTTACATGCCAGGCTTCTCTCAGTAAACACTCTGCTCGTGGTGTTTTCTGTTTGGTTGGTTTTTACTGAAGTATAGTTGATTTGCAATATTGTATTAGTGTCAGGTATGTATCAAAATGATTCAGATATATATATATGTGTGTATAAATATATATTTGTATGTACTTATGCTATCCTTTTTAAAAATTCTTTCCCATTATAAGTTATTACAAGATGCTCAGTATAGTTCCTTATGATATACAGTAAATCCTTGTGGTTTATTTATATATGGGAGTGTGCATCTTTGAATCCCATATTCCCAATATATCCCTCCCCACCGCCCACTCCTACTTTGGTAACCGTTAAGTTTGTTTTCTGTGTCCGTCTGCTCATGGTTTTAAAGCAACAAACTCTCCATTTTAAAGAGTTTTATGGCTCTCAGGGCAAACAGTTGCAGGTATCAGGAAGACCTAATGAGAACAGGGATCTGTTAAGAAGGAAGGCAGAGCCCACTGCTGGGAAATGTGGTTTCTTTCCTGTGAGAAATGCCAGCAGGAGCCCATGGACTCATTTAGAGAAACAGTTGGCAGGAAGCAAGATGCACCCTTGAACGTGCCTGTCTAGAAGACTGGGGAAAGAAGTAACTCGAGCTGAAGGCTCCGCCAGGCTTCCTTTGGTTGCAGCTCCACGGGGACTCAGCTGGCTGCATTTACAATCTCCAAAAATTGCAGCAAATTATTATGAGTTCACGCATCTCTTCCTTTTGAAGAGATCAGAGGTTTGGATGAGAATGGAGGGCGGTAACACAAGCAGCGCATGCTGTGTGCTGCTCCCAAACCTGGGTACTCCACCACTCTTCCTCACAGCCCTCCCAGATAAAGACTGTGATTGTCCCTACGTGGCAGATGAGGAAACTGAGGCTCAGAGAGGTTTAGTGACTTGTCCAAGACCACTCAGCTGGTGAGGGGGAGAGCTGCCCTCCAAACTCACGTCTCTCTGACTTTTTGATTGTGAATGTTACATGTTGTCTTAACACCCACTGCTCTGCCACGTCCGTCTCTTATACCTATAGTGATTTTTATAATTAACGAAAGGAAACAAGCTTTGAAACTCTTCGGACCCTTAAAGCACTAGGTGATTGTTGCTCACCATCGTTTTATAAAACTCACAGGCAGATGGTGCCTGTGTTCATGTTCTGTTCTGAGGGAGGCATTTTCACACATGGAGCTGACAGTAACCTTGCAGTTAGCCACTCTTGTCTCAGCAAAGAAATGGTGTTTTTAAAAAAACATTTCTTCCTTTGTGGTCTTTGCTCCTCTTATGCTTTCTGTGTGTGTGCTGATTTTTATAAAAGGACAGAGATGTTGCAGTGAGCCCTGCCCAGTCTGGCCCTGGGTCAGGATGAGCTGGGAAACATGTGTGTTCTCCTCAGAGGCGCCAGTGGACACAGCAGACTTGGGGCCAAGCCACTGACCAGGCCTGCTGCGAGCAGACTCGGCCTCTCACTGCAGCCCCAGGTGGACTCCTGGGGGGACCAGGGGCCTCTGGGATGGCCTGAGATGGTGTTCCTGGAGAAGGGGGTCTGCGCAGGTGTGATCAGGAAGAAGGCTACATCATGCGGGATTTCCAAGCAGCTACAGGGTGTGCCCTGACTTAATTCCACCTGTTTGCTCAGGTTCCCAGAGCAAATAAAGCAGTGGGCCAGTCCTCAACATTATGTGGACCAGTCTTACCCTTGGGTTTCAGGATTACTTAAAACAACCTGCGATTCTTATATCTGGCCGTTCATGACGCGCCAAGACTCAACAACTCAATGTTTCATTTATTTCTCAAGTTCTATGCATCAGGCCCAGTTCAGGGGCTGGGGACTCAAGAGGACTGTGAGGTGGCCCTGCCCATGGAGAGCTCACAGTGGAGATGTATGTAAAGCTGGGTGAGGAGCACCATGGTGGAGCTTCTCTAGTCTGTTATGGAAGGAACCGGAAGACCTCCCGGGGGAGGTGCCGTCTGGGCTGAGTACTAAATGATGGGTAGAAATGGATGAGTCAAAGAGGGAAGAAAAAGGCCTTTTAGGCCAAGGGTTAGGATGTGAAGCCAGTATGGGGAGCCACAAGCCTCCTGCTGTTTTCCCAAATACAAATTTCAAGGTGAGAGAACAACACAGCAAGAGATGAGTCTGGGGAGGGGCTCTGGCCAAGCCAGGGCTCGACCTTGAGCTTTGGTTATAGGAATGGCTTTTCTTTTGCAGGCAGGATTGGAGTTTTAATAGTTGAGCTGGTGTTTAGAAGCATCACCCAGCATTTCCATGGGGAGCAGCTTCGAGCCGAGCCCAGTGAGGAGGCATCTGATGCATGCAATAGAGAGACGTGGGAGCCTGAATTAAGGAGTGAACAGACTGGGGAACTCTTCAGGAAAAATCAGTTTGGCAGGATCAGGAACTGGTTGAACACACTGGGAGAAGGAGGTGGAGGCGACGTGGGGGCTCAAAGCCTGGACACAAAGCATGCCTTTTCCCCAGAATGGGAATGCAGGGGTAGGAGCTGTGAATGGTGGGCTCACCCCATCTGCTGTGGATGTGGGGGAGTCTATAGCCATGCAGGAAGGCTGGGCGGAGAGGGACTCAGGTTCTGTTAAAAACCTGCCCTCTAGACTTCAGCCATTCCTACCTGAAGAGACTTTCGAACAGTTGGAGGATGACAGAGTCAGGCCTGCCTCCTACCCCTACTGCATTAGTCAGGGCTCCCCAGAGACACCGAACCAATAGGATGTGATTAGAGAGAGGAAGAGATTTAGTATAAGAAGTTGGCTCATGTGATTGTGGAGGCCAAGATGTCCCAACTCTGCAGGACGGGCCAGCAGGCTGGAGACCCAGAAAAAGTCCGTGTTCTGTTTAGAATCTGAAGGCCATCTGCTAGAGAATTCTTACCTGAAGGAGAGTTGGTCTTTTTTTTGTTCTAGTCAGGCCTTCAGCTGATTAAATGAGGCCCACCCACATTGTGGATGGTCATCTGCTTTACTCAAACTCCACTGGTTTACATTTTAATCGCATCCAGAATACCTCTCCAGAAACATGCAGAACAATGTGTGATCACCTATCAGGGTGCTGTGGCCCAGCCAAGCTGAGGCGTAAAATTAAGCACTGTCTACTCACCCAAGCTTCCCTGGTGGCTCAGATGGTAAAGAATCCATCTGCAAAGCAGGAAACCCGGGTTCAGTCCCTGGATTGGGAAGACTTCCCCCCTGCCGCCCAGAAAAGGGAATGGCAACCCACTCCAGTATTCTTGCCTGGAGAATCCCATGGACAGAGGAACCTGGCGGGCTACAGTCCATGGGGTCACAAAGAGTCAGACATGACTAAACAGCATTGTTCTAACCGCCTTCCTCAGACCTTAGCCAGTCCTCGTCTAACTGTAAGTACAGGCGATCGCCAGCTAGGTCAGCATGAGGTTCTTCAGTCACCAGGAGCCAAGCGTCCCTTCTGGACCACGCTCTGAACAGCCCTGTGGCCATGCTGGCCCTGTGTCGGGGCACAGCCCGTTGCCACTCCACCTGAAGAGCAGGAAGGAGGCGCTGTTTAGACGTTCAGGGACGCATGTGCTTCCCTCGCCCTGGGGCCAGGTCCCTGACCCTGAGCTGCAGATGGAGTGTTGACTGTTCGGGTCATTGTACCTGCCTCCCCTGATTCCAGCCCAGCCCTCACCCCCTACACCTAGCACCCACAAGATCCACAGAAAGGTAGGGGGATGGCACTTACCCCAGAAGTCCCCACCCTCCTGTACCCACCGGTCTGAGAGGTGCTTTCTGCCAATGACTGTTTTCTCAGTCAAGTTCTTCTCTACCACAAGCTTAATAGTTAAAACAGTAACTGAAATTATCCTTCACCACTCTGATGATATAAGATGCAAACTTGAGAGGAGAAAAATCAAAAGGGAAGAGAGGCATCAGATTTTTCAGAACACAGGGAAGGTGCCCAAGTGGTGGGAGACGGCGGTAGGACACAAAGGCTGCAGATTAGATCCTGACGTTCTGTTCCAAGGATCCTTTTGTCTGGAGCCACACACCTCAGCTGGCGAGCTGCCATGTTCAGAGAAACAGGAATCAAAGTATTTAATCAGCCACCTTGGTTGATGGAGGGCTTTGGGGGAAGAACAGGGAGCCCAAGTTTCTCCTCGAAAGCGGCAATGAAGGTGGCAGCAGGAGACCCTCCTCTTCATAAGACGGCGGCCAGTCAACAGAGCAAATGTCTGAGGGGTCCCCACCAAGGGGCGGGGCGCCTGCTTCTCTCCCAGAGACAGGCAGGCACATGACTCAAGTTAACTGGGGATCACCTCCTTCTAGGGAAGTGAGCACTAGCTTGTCACTGATTGGGACCCAAGTTTGTTTTTGACAGGTCTCTTTGCCTGACCCCAGATAGAAGCGTCCTTCCGATGGGCTCCCCTGTCCCTACCACCCACCACCACAGAGACTGTATGATTGTGGGTATCTCACCAGGGCTCTCACAGAGCCAGAGGGCATGGCCAGGAATCTACAAAGCCAGGAGCATTTGGCAGTAGAGGACTGTGCCCAGCACACCTGGTCCGTGGTCCACGAGAGGGCAGCTCTCCTTCCTTGTCCATTCTGTGTCCAGAGAGCCCCGGCCAGGACCCCCCTGGGTCCGGACTCCAGAGATGACCTCCAGGAGCAGGTACAGAAGGTGGGCCACGGGAGAGGTGTGACTCGGGACAGTGATGCTTAGGGGAGGGCAAAGTCAGGTGGGCTAGGCTTGCTCTGATGGAGGGGAGGTGGTTGTATCAAGAGAAAGGCAGATTTCCGAATGTGCTGAGGAGTGGAGTAGCATGTTGTAAAGGCCCTGTGGACACACAGGCCCAGGTCAGCTGCAGTCGGAGGCCGGTTAAGGGGGCGTAGCTGACTGCATATTCACCAGGCAGGCACAGTCTCCCCTTCTCTCTCTCCTTCCCAGGGCTCCACCCTCTCACCTCCCCTTTCGTCTCCCCCTCTCTGCCCCTCTCCCCAGGAAGTCTGACTTGAGTGTGCCCACACATATCTAAAACAAGCGGCTGGAAAATTAAGTGTTTCTCAGTGAACTGGATGGAACAGGCCATTTTAATGACTTGAGCAGTTTTACTGGCATTTAGACACGATTGAAATACTGAGCTGTCCACCCTCCCCTGGACATTGTCAACCAGGGTGGGCAGGAACCTGGAACCCCTTCCATATGACTCTCCTGCTGTGTGTAGGGAGGCAACTTCATGAGAGCCAGCAAGCTCTCCTTCGTTGGAGGATCCTTTTCTCCAGCTTTTCCTTCAGTCTAGATTATAAATAAGGGACTAAGTCAAAAAATAAGTGAGTAATTTCTCTGTGTTCTTGCCTCCAGTTTAAAGAGGAAGGTTGAGGGGGATGATGAGAACAGTCAGGTGGTTGGATGGGAATTATTGCCCCTTGTGAAGAGGAGGCCAAGCCTTCCAAAGCATGCTGGGCTCTGTGGCAGTAACAGAGTCTCAGTAACCCAGGAGACGTGTGCTTCTCACCCGCACCACCTAGCCGGCGTGGGTCAGCACAGCGCAGTCACAGAGACCCGCCTCAGCACCCGCTCCCCAGCGCGGCTGATGGGGAAGGAGTATGGTGAGTGAGCACAGCTCCCGCTGGGCTGTTTGCTGGGGCTCTCCCACGCCCACGCTAGTTGAAGTCAGGTGTGAGACCACATCTATTGGCACAAATGGACACCTACCCTTCCGTGAGAACAGGTTCCCAGATGGGTGTGCAATGGAGAAAATTAAGCCATGTTCCCCTTTGTGTCTTGGCCCCTCTCTTCTGCTGGGGGAAATCCATATGGAGGTTGTAAATCCTGAAAACAGGGCATAAAGGATAATGGGTTTAAGGCTAAAATTCGTCTTCCCACAGCATCAGAATAAAGCAATCTCCTTATACATTGTCTTAGTGCCTCCTGGTTTTTATATCTACATTTAACTTTTGCCCACCAGGTAGCACAAATACACAAACAGAAATGACAAAGCCAGAGAAGGAGGCTGTTCTTTTAAGTTTCCAAAGAGAGCAGATTGAAACTTTTAGCATAACAAAAGCAATTACATCCACCACACACAGATTGCTTCCTAGTGACCAAATTTTACGTCCCTGAAACCTCCAAGTGTTTAAGCATATCCACAAAATTAATGTTTTATGGACAGGACTAAAAGACTTCATAATGTTTTCCAAAGTTTCTGTCCTAGGCCCGGATATGAGCTTGATTTAACAAGCCTGAGTGTATAAAGCCTAAATGTCCCTCTTATATATTGAGGCATGGTTTGCTTTTTCCCAGTTTTGAACTTAATATAAGTGGAACTGTGCGGTAATGTCCTGTTTTGATTTGCTACGCTCACATGACATCATATCTGTAAGACATCCATGTTGAGTATAGCTGTAGCTTGTTCGTGTTACTGAAAACCCCTTATATAAATATACCATCATTTATCTATCACACTGCTGACAGGCAGTATCATTTCCCATTCAGGTCTATTGCTGAAATCATTTGTGTATATGCCTTTTGCTATGGTGGTTTAGTCGCTAAGACATGTCCGACTCTTGCCACCCCATGGACAGTAGCCGGCCAGGCTCCTCTGTTCATGGAATTCTCCAGGCAAGAAAACTGGGGTGGGTTGCCATTCCTTCTCCAGGGGATCTTCCTGACCCAGAGGTTGAACTTGGATGTCCTGCATTGCAGGTATGCTTTTTACCAGCTGAGCCACCAGGGAAGTCTTGCGTCTTCTGCTGTGCATGTGCAGAGCAGCGTGCTGCTTTAGCCGTACTAGAGATTGTCATACTGTCTTCCAAGTTGCTGGCCATTTTGCCCTGAAAAGAGCAACATATGAGAGCTCCTGCCCTTCACGCTACTAGCACTTGTGACAGTTAAACATGTTTAATTTACACTCTCTGGCAGCGGGGTGGGGGTACGAAATGCTGTTTCACTGTGGTTTTAACAGAGACTTTTCTCATCACCAGTAAGACTAAGCATCATTTCATTTGTTTATTGTCTATTTTGATTTCATCTTCTCTCAAGGACCTGCCCAAGTTTTCTGTTCATTTCTCCGTTCAGTTGTTTATCTTTTTAAGAAATTGATTTCTAGTAGTTCTTTCTGTACTCTGAATGCTTATTCTTTGTTGATTATATTTATTACAAACATATTCTTCCAATGGTGGCTTGACTTTTCACTCTGTCTTGGTTTATTCTTAAGGATGAAAGTTCTTCGTGTTAATGTAGTTTAATTTATCAAGCTTTTCCTTCATATTACAACGTATAAATGTATCAAATCAACATGTATCATTTAAACATGTCCAGTGTTGTGTGTCAGTTATATCTCAATTTAAAGAAGAACTTTTCCATCATGCTTAGTGGATTTTCTGCTTTTTAAAATAAATCCTTCCCTGCCCCCTACATTATTCTATGTTATCTTTATAGTGTTGCTTCTTACATTTAATTTTTAAATATAATAGTTTTACTGAGATATAATTCGCATACCATTCAATTCTCTTATTTGAAGTGTGATGTTCAATAGTTTTCAAAATATCCCGAGAGTTGTGCAACCATCACTATAAAAAAATTTTAAAACATCTTCCTCACTTCCAGAAAGAAACCCTGAACCCATTAGCAGTCACTCCTCATTTCTCCCACACAAACCATAACCCCCTAGCCCTAGCAAACACAATAATCGACTTTCTGCCTCTGCTTATTTGCCTATTCTAGACATTTGAAAGAATATGTTGTCTTTCATGATTGGCTTCTTTCACGTAGTGTCATGGTTTCAAGATTCACCCATGTTGTGGCATATATGAATACCTAATTCCTTTTTATTGCCAAATAAAATTCCGTTGCATGGATAGAACAGATCTTATTCATTTATCAATTGATGAACTTTTGGGTCATTTTCCCTTTGGGGCTATTATAAATATGCTGCTATAAAGTTTTTGTGTGGACATAAATATATTATCATTTCTCTTGTGTATTTACGTAGGAGTAGAGTTGCTAGGTTGGAGAAGGCAATGGCAACCCACTCCAGTACTCTTTCCTGGAAAATCCTTTGGATGGAGGAGCCTGGTAGGCTGCAGTCCATGGGATTGCGAAGTTGGACACGACTGAGCGACTTCACTTTCACTTTTCTCTTTCATGCACTGAAGAAGGAAATGGCAACCCACTCCAGTATTCTTGCCTGGAAAGTCCCAGGGACAGGGGAGCCTAGTGGGCTGCCGTCTGTGGGGTCGCACAGAGTCGGACATGACTGAAGCGACTTAGCAGCAGCAGCAGCAGAGTTGCTAGGTCATATCTGAACTGTGTGTTCAAACTTTTGAGGACTGTCAAATGTTTTCCAAAGTGACTACACCATATTGTATTCCGATCAGCAGTGCACGGGGCTTCTAATTTCTCCGTATCTTTGCCAAGGGTTGTTATTATCTGTCTCTTTAATTACTGTCTTCCAAGCAGATATGAAGTGGTTTCTGATGTGTTTTAATTTGCATTTCCTTGGTGGATAATAATTTTGAGCATCTTTTCATATGATTATTGGTCATCTGTATATCTTCTTTGGAAAACTGTCTATTTATATCCTTAACCCATTTTTAGTTGGACAATTTGTCTTATTGAGTTGCAAGTGTTCTTTGTGTATTCCTGATACATGTCTCTTATCATATATATGCTTTACAAATATTTTCTCTTATTCTATGGGTTCTTTTTCACTTTGTTATCCCCTGAAGAACAAAAGTTATGAATTTTGATGAAGTTTAGTTTACCTATTTATTATTTTGTCATTTGTACTTTTGATGTCATATTTAAAAGAATATTTACTATAGTTTTTTCCTGAATCTTACAGTTATAACATTTACATTTATATCTCGCATTTTAGCATTTACAGTTAGATCTTATATTAAGATCTTAAGTCCATCTTGAGTTGATTTTTGCATACATTTTGATACAAGGGTCCTGTGTCACATTTTTACATGTGAATATCCAGCTCTCCCTCTACCATTTGTTTTAAAGACTATTCTTTCCCTTTAAATTGTCTTGGCATTCTTGTTGAAAATCAATTTACCATAATTGTAAGGGCATATTTCTAGACTCTCAATTCCATTCCATTGATCTGTATATCTATCCTTTGACTAGTGCCACATTATCTTGATTACTACAGCTTTGTAAGTGTTGAAATCAGGAAATGTGAATCCTCTGACTTGGTTATTCTTTTGTAAGATCATTTTGGCTATTCTGGGTCCTTTATATTTCCATATGAATTTTTGGATCAGCTTGTTAATTTCTACAAAGAAACAGCTAAGATTCTGATAGGTGTTTCATTGAATGAGTCAATCATTTTGGAAAGTGTTGACACTTTAACAATATTAAGTCTTCTGATCCATGACCATGGGATGTCTTTCCATTTATTTTGGTCTTCTTTAGTTTCTTGAAACAAATTTTGCAGTTTTGAAATATAACTTTTGCACTTCTTTGGTTCAGTTTATTCCTAAGTATTTTATTCTTTTTCAATCTGTTGTAATAGAATTGTTTTCATATTTTCAGTTTCAGAGTGCTTATTGTTAATATATAGAAATACAGTTGTTTTTTATGTGTTGATCTTGTACCCTGAAAACTTGCCAAACTCATTTATTAGTTTTAATAGGGCCTTTTGGGTATGACTTAGAATTATCTACATTTAAGATAATGTGAGCATAAATAGAATTTTACTTCTTTCTTTCTAATCTGGGTGCCTTATGTTTCATTTTCTTGCCCATATGCTATAGCTAGAACCCCCTGTGCAGTGTTGAACAGAAATAGCAAAAGCAGACATCCTTGTCTTGTTCCTGATCTTAGGGGAAAGCATTCAGTTGTTCACTATTAAGTACGATGTTAACTGTGAGCCATAGACGTTTATTACCATGTTGAGAAGGAAGTGGCAATGTCAGTCGCTCAGTTGTGTCTGATTCTTTGCGACCTCATGGACTGTAGCCCACCAGGCTCCTCTGTCCGTGAAGTTCTCCAGGCAAGAATACTAGAGTGGGTTGCCATTCCCTTCTTCAGGGGATCTTCCTGACCCAGGAATCAAACCCAAGTCTCCTGCACTGCAGACAGTCTGTAATTTCAGCCACCAGGGAAGTCCCACCACATGGCGAAAGTTTCTTCTATTCCTTCTTTGTTGAGTTTTTTTTTTTTTAATCAAAAAGGAATTTTACACTTTATCAAACAGTTTTTTCTACAACACTTGAGTTGATCATGTGGTTTTGTTCTTTTTTCTGTTTATATTGTGTATTACATGAATTGATTTTGTATGCTAAGCCAACTTTACATTACTTGCATAAATCGCATTTGGTCATGGTATATAATCCTTTTTATGTATTGCTGGATTTGGTTTGAATTTGTTAAGGGTGGGGTTTTTTGTACCTAGAAGAGGGTTAAGAGATGTTGGCTAGTATTTATTTTCCTGTAACACCTTGTCTAGTTTTAGTATCAGTGTAATACTGGCCTCAATGAGTTGGGAAGTGTTCCCAGCTCTTCTGTTTTTTGGATGACTTTATGAAGAATTGGTATTAATTCTTTTTAAGTGTTTGGTAGACTTCACCCATAAATCCATCTGGCCCTGCACTTTCTTTTGTGGTGAATTTTTAAATAGTTAATCAAATGACTTGTATAGATTTTCTGTTTCTTCTTGAGTCAATTTCAGTAGTTGGTGTGTTTCTACAAATAAATCCAATTTACCAAAGTTATCTAGTTTGTTGGTATATAATAGTCATATTATTACCTTATTATCCTTTTTATTGTGTAAAGCCAGTAGTAGTGGTCCCCTCTTTCTTTCCTGTTTTTAGGACCTCTTTTTCTTTTCCTGTTTTTAATGAGCCTTCTGTAGTTTCTTATCAGTCTAGCTAAAATTCTGTCAGTTTTGGGTTTTTTGGTTTTTTTTGTAAGGAAACAAGTTTGGTTCTGTTGATTTTACTTTTTATTCTTTATTACACTAATTTCTACTCTAATCTTTACTATCTCTATTCCCTACTTGCTTTAAGTTTAGTTTACTCCACTTTTCTAGTATGTTAAGGTAAAATGATAGGTTATTGATTTGAGATTAATTTTTCTTTTGATGAGGCATTTACAGCTATAAATCCATTCCCCTCTAAGACTCCTTTAGCTGCATACCTTAAGTGTTGTTATGTTGCAACTTCATTTTCATCCATCTCAAAGCACTTTCTAATTTGCCTTGTTATTTCTTCTGTGATGCGTTGGTTATGTAGGAGAATGCTATTTAATTTCCACATATCTGTGAATTTCCCAAATTTTATTTTTGATATTGACTTCTAATTTCATTCCATTGTGGTAGGAGAACATATTTTATGTTATTTCGGTCCTTTTAAATGTATTAATCCTTGTTTAATTATAAAGGATGTAGTCTAGCCTAGAGAGTGTTTCATGTACCCTTGAGAAAAATGCGTATTCTACGATTGTTGGATGGACAGTTCTATAATGATCTGTTAGATCTGGTTGGTTTATAGTGTTGCCCATGATTTGAATTTTCTTGTTTATCTTCTGCCTAGTTGTTTTCTCCATTATCAAAAGTGGGTATTAAACCCTTCAACTATTACTACTAAATTGTCTATCTCTCCCTTAAATTCTATCATGTTTTTGCTTCATGTATTTTTGGGTTCTAGTTGTATATATGTTTATAATTGTTATTATAAATTTTCCAGATGAATGGACCCTTTTGTTTTTATAAAATATTTCTATCTCCTAGTAAGATCCTGAGTGTGGATCTTTTCGTGTATATCCTACCTGGAATTCATTGAGTTTCTTGGATGTGTAGATTAATGTTTTTCCTCAAATTTGGGAAGTTTTCAACTATTAGACCTCTAAATATTTTTCTCATTGTTTCTTCTCTCTCCGCTCCTTTTAGTACTCCCATTATACAAATGTCAGTGTGCTTAATGGTATGCCATATGTCTTTGAAGCTTTGTTCATTTTTATTTTGTGTGTTTTGTGTTTAATTGACCAGCCTACAGTCTAGTTTGTTGCCCTCATTGAGCTAAGAGCCTCCTCTTAATTGCTTAGCACCAAAATCTCCTTTTATATGGGGACCCTTAGGCTTAAACTTCTGTATTCTGTTTTCAAAATACAGTTACTTCCTCTTAGTCACAGCTCTCCTTTTTTTGTGTGTGTGTGTGTGTGTGGCCTGCCTCTCCCCTTGAGCAAAATCTCCAAACCAATGCTCCAGAGCTTGAGGAAGGCATAGTGGCCCATTTTTCTCAGAGTGACACTCCTGGTTTAGGATTAGGGTGCTACGTGGGGTTGTAATCTCTGGTTTTCTCAGCCTTTCTCTCCCATCATGGGACCTCTGTCCTGTAAGTGAACTAGGATGAGATCAGCTAGGGCCTCAGTATCCTTGGCCTGCCTTGCCAACAGTAGAATATCCCTCTTATAACTCAGGCCTGTACATAAGACGCAAACCCCAGATCCTTCAGCTGCACTTGACTTAGATTTAGCTTATGCAAAATGGAGAAAGGAAGGATGAGAAGTGCTGGTGTCTTGCCCTCTCAGGAAGGTAGTATAGGCTTTGACTGAGAGCTGAGAGAGAAGGAACTCTGTTTCCTGGGCCACTCCCATCTGGAGTGGAGAAGGCAAAGTAAGCAGGTCATGGTTCAAGTAAGACTCTCACTGTTCTTACTGAAAGTTAATAGATTTTCTTTTTTAAAGAGTTTCTTCATGTGTGGTATGCCCTTAAGAAAGGTGCGTATAGTCAAAGCTATGGTTTTTCCAGTAGTCATGTACAGATGTGAGAGTTGGACCATAAAGAAGGCTGAGCACTAAAGAACTGATGTTTTCAAATTGTAGTGCTGGAGAAGACTCTTGAGAGTCCCTTGTACTGCACGGAGATTAAACCAGTCAGTCTTAAAGAAAATCAACCCTGAAAATTCATTGGAAGGACTGATGCTGAAGTTCCAGTACTTTGGCCACCTGATGTGCAGAGCCAACTCATTGAAAAAGACTCTGATGCTGGGAAAGATTGAGGGCAAGAGGAGAAGGGGATGACAAAGGATAAAATGGTTGGGTAACATCACTGACTCAATGGACATGAATTTGAGCAAACTCTGGGAGATAGTGAAGGACAGGGAAGTCTGGTGTGCTACAGTCCATGGGGTCATAGAGTCAGACACAACTTAGCAACTGAACAATGACAATTTCCAGGCACTTTAAACAATGCGGTTTATTTCATTTTATTCATTTATTTTTGGCTATGCTGAGTCTTCATTGCTGCACAGGCTTTTCCCTAGTTGTGGCAAGAAGGAGCGACTCTTTAGTGGGTGGTGTACGGGCTTTTCACTGTGATGGCTTCTCTTGTTGCAGAGCGCAAGCTCTAGGGCATGCGGGCTTTAGTGGTTAGGGCATGCGGGCTTCAGTAGCTATGGCACGTGGGCTCACTAGCTGCAGCTACTGGACTCGAGAACACAAGCTCAATAGTGACGGTGCACGGGCTTAGTTGCCCCATGGCGTATGGCATCACCCCTGATCAGGGATCCAACCCGTGTCTCTTGCATTGACAGGTGGATTCTTTACCACTGAACCACCAGGGGAGCCCCAAGCAATGGTTTTTAAAATCTCTCCAGTTATGATTGTTTCTCTGGGAAGCATGCCTCCAGAGCTCCTTATGCCAACATTCCAGAAGCAGAATCCCATGTTTATTTTTTAGTCTACGTGGAAGTAATTTTTTTATGAATGGTATCAAACAGAGGCCATGTATTCCCACATTGTGCTTGCATCATTTATTAAGAGGTCCTTCTGTTCCCCTGAGATCTACAGTAACATCTTTCCTATAGAAAAGGCTCATATTTGCAGAGGAAGATCCCCTGGAGAAGGGAACGGCTACCCACTCCAGTATTCTGACCAGGAGAATTCCATGGACTGTAAGAGTCAGACTCAAGTGGGCAACTTTCACACCATTATGGAACCTTTTCTTCTGTTCATTTGATCTATTTCTATACATTGTCTCAGTAGAGTTTCATAATAAGTTTTGCTGTCTCATAGAGCAGGCCCTTGTTATTCCTCTTTGGGAACACTACAGCCGCCTTGGTCCTTTTCATCTATCAGTAAATTACAGAATGAGCTGTTCAGTGCCTGCACGCCTGTGTATATGCACACATACCTGTACGCACACACCCTGTTGGAAATATAATTCGTATTGCGTTGAATCTATGGGTTAGTTCAGGAAACTTGACGTGTTTACATAACTGTATCTTTTAATCCTCAGACCTACCATATCCCTCCATTTGTTTAGGTCTGAATAACAGTTGATAGAAGTAGTATGTCTATTCTCCAGGCTGGGGATCTTTCAGTGACTGGTAACATTTTCTCCTGTCTCTATTCCTTGGTCACAAAGGTTGATCTCACTATAAGCCGTGTTGGTGGGAGAGAAACAAATTAACCTTAGAGTCCATTATTGATCCAGACTTGACCGAAAGCCAGATTTCCAAACAGGTAGATATTTGGGAGCTGCCTCTGATGGAATGGGAGCAAGGGGAGCAAGAATAGAGGAAAGTACATTTTTGTCACAAAGGAGCACCTACTTTGAAGCTCCTCCACCACTTTTAACTAACCAGTTTATTTCATGTTTTCACCAACATTCCAGCTGTTTGCTCACAATGGGGAACTAGCGTGAGGCTCTGCTACTTCAATCAAGGCAGGAAAACCTTGATTGGGTTTTTTTTTTAAAGTAACCACTGTTGCTTGCTTTTTATTGTTGTTTTTCTGATTACAAAGATATTATGTATTATTTGCAGGAAAAAAAGTACAGGAAAGCACAAAAGAGCAAAATAAAATGTATTTACCATCAGAGAGAGCCATGGATAATATTTTGGCATATATCTTTAGAGACTTTTTCTTTGTGTGTATATATACACCCATGCACACACTTTTTTTTCCCCCACAAGAACACTTTACAAGTGTTTTTATAAGTTAAATCATCACTGTTTGGGGAGAAGGGCCTCCAGCCCAGGCAAGGCAGGTGGTGTGGATGCAGAGGTGCCTTGCAGGTTATATGGGCAGAGAACTCCTTCAGGAGGGGAAGGAGCGTCCAAGCTGAAACCGCTCCCACAGTTCTGCATCATATAAGCATATTTAAAATCACATGCTTTGTTAGGTAACATGCCAGCTCACTGGTGGCACTCGGTCCACTCATTTTTAAATGGTTAACTTACAATTTTTCGTGGCCTTTAGGTTTCTTCCAATGCCGAAATGTTGGGGTTTCAACACGTCCCTGTCATAGAGCTGAATGGTTGCAGTGAGGATGTTTTGTTTAACTTTTCACCAAGAACATGGTTGAAAGTGTCCGTATTTAACCAGGATTAGTGCTATTGCTATTTCCATCTAGAAGGGAAAAGTTAAAAGGTCCTTCTATCTGCACAACTTACTTGTACAGAGATGAGGCGGTGACTCAGAGCTTGTCTCTGGTGAAGTGTCTGTGTGCCCTGGGCTCAGGCCCCTGGTTGAGCCCCTGCCCTTTTCCCTTCAGCTCTGCCACTGACATGAACCCTCCTCCGGAAAGACCTTTGTCCACAAGTGTGGACAAACTTGTGTCCGTAGTGACTAGATAGGAGAAATTGGTAAACCGTCTTTAATTATAAAATAAACTCCTTATGCCCAGGGCAGTAAGCTTGAGTGTGGGGAAGGTGGGGGAGAGGGGGGCAGGAGGACCTCCCCAGAACTTGTAAAATCACCCTAAGTTGCCACCCACGGTGGGCTCAGGGTTCCCGTGGCCAAGGGCCTCCATTTCAGGTCCATGGGTGCAGGAGGCCTGACCCTTCGATCTGCACGGCTGGATGTGCACTGCAGGGGGGAGGCCGAGCTTGAGGGGAGACATTTCCTGTGCTTCCCAAAGGGAGGAGATAATTGCAAAGCTCTGTGGACTGTTCTGTTTAAGCCAGCAGGGAGAAAAGCATCACTTCCTAAGCCAGATGATCCTTCATGCTGAGATTTGGGGGACTATCCACAGCCACCCATGTTAGCACCCCACTGAGGGGGTACCAAGGGGCTCGGTGGCCCCATCCCAGACTGCGTGGCCTAGGTTTTGGCCAGGGCTCCCCATGTGCGAGTTGTGGGATCTGCCCCAGATGATCACTCAGCAAGGGGCCAGCACCCCAGACTCACTGCCAGCCTGCTCAAGGACTGTGTCAATCTGCATCAAATCATTAAGGCCAGATGATATCGGTGCCCTTGTGACACTCAGCCCCCTCGGCTGCCTCAGCCTCCCTATGGAGATCCCGTGGGGAAGCCAGTGCAGTGGGCTATTACTGGGTAGACTGGCTTGGTCCCAGGAGCAGACTGTTCCAGCTCACATGGTCCCGCGCTGGCGCTGCTCCTCGTTCACAGGGTTCCCTCTTTTGTGCACAGTGAACGTCTTCTTCTGCAGACACAGCTCTCCCTCCCAGGCCACTCCCTGCGGATTTCACATTATCACCCTTGAGATGTTCTTCCAGGAGGACTTGCTTCTTGTTACCCACTGGAACAAATGCTCCCAATCCCCATCACTTCCCGAGGTCAGGATTTAAGGGGCAGACAGCCCCTGGCATGTCCCCACAGATGCAGCAGCTGACTCCGCATCACTTCCAAAGTCGGGACTTAAGGGGCAGACAGCCCCCTGCATGGCCCCATAAATGCAACAGCGCGGTTCCTGGCCTCAGAGCCCCAGCCCCTTCCTCTGTGGGGAAGGTCAGCCACACTGTCCGCACCAGGGGACAGCCGCTAGGAGAGCCTGAAACAAGGAGCCATGCCCCTTCTGGGAGCAACTAGAGACAGTGTCCTCCTGGTCAGAGTCTTGAATTTCCACTTCCCGCCATGGAAGCCCCATCTCCACCATAACATGCCACATGTGGAAGGATTTCTGGAACCGTCCAGAGAGCATCCCCATCTGCCCCAGGTACATGGAGTTAATACCACAACACCTGACTTGCATTCTGGCTTATTATTCTCACTACACGTGGCACTGGGAACTGGTCCAGATTGAAACGACATCTTTGTAATTGCCCTTGTTGGTTTTTTCCCACTTTAAAAGTCATTCCCTGTAGCCTAGAGATGGGATTCCTTCTGGCTCCAGGAGAGGTTGTGAGACTGTCTGGCTGGACAGTGACCAGGAGGCCTGAGCAACGACCCAATCCTCACAGGGACCTCGAGGGAGGGGAGGGACACCCCACTAGCACTGGCTGGACCAGGCTGCATGGCATATTTTCTCCTTGGTTTTGCATGTTTAGGGGGATTCTGGCAAGTAGGTGGCCTCCAGCGAGGGAAGACTAGGGTAACATGCAGTCTAGAAATGTCATCCCGTGGGACAGTGAAAACAACACTGTAGGTTTTCTGCAACAGTCCCCAGGATCTCAGCATAAAGCAATGTTTCCCTAATAAGAGAAACAAGAAAACTCTCCGAGTGTGAAGGACCTTCATCTGGGAGTTGGCTGTGGGTGTTTGGGCCCTATGGCAGGTGGATACTGGGCCTGTGGGTGGGAGGCAGAAAGGCAGGTTTCAAAGTCTGTTTGTCAGTATCATGACTTTCCTCTCCTCCCCATGCCTCTCCCATAAAATGAGGAGCCTTCCAATAGCCTGCACTTTTTATGTCCAGCAGAGTATGGGGCCTCCCATCCTGGGATACAACAGTAGCAGAGAAGAGAGAGAGGACTCAGCCCTGTGAGGAAGGGTCACCTGGAAAGCCTCCAGCCTTGAGCCTGAGTGTCTGCTCCTGTAGACACTGCTGGACCTCAGTATTTTTCAAGCCCAAATCAGTTTCTTTAAATGAAGCTCCCATAACAAAGAGTGCCTGATGATCACTGTGACCGTCTTTTTCCATCGCACTTCAAAGGGGTCTGAGAACAAAGGAGGAGATGGCATTTCCTCGTCCTCCCGTGGATGTTTATGCACATGAATCAGCTGCCTCTTGCTGTACTGTTCTCTGGGCTCTTCACTTAGAGAGCAGGCTTCCCACCCCCGAGGGTTCTTGGGTTGTGCAGACAAGAGGCCGCCCTGCCTTAGGGAAACCCAGGCAGCTCCTCACCTCCCAGAAAGGCCTCAACCTACTGCCAGGCAGTCCACACTCCCCCCAGATCTCTTCAGTCATGCCGCTTTTTTAGTCACAGGGGTTTAAGGGACGCGAACCAGCTCCAGCTTTAAATTCCATGAGACCCAGGTGGCAGATAGATATCAGGAGCAGAAGTGCTCAGGGCAAGGAATGCCACCTGCTGTGAGGGCCATCAGAAAGCAGAGCCAGTTTCCGGGCAACCCTGAAATGTGGGCAGAGCTTACCTGGTCAGTGGATGCTGAGGTCCAAGATGGGGGTGCTCATCTTAGTCCCCCAAGGCTGGCCCGCGTTGATGGCCTGGGAGTGGGCCCCATTCTCAGTGCTTTGGGATGCTCAAGCAGCTCTGCCCCTTCCTCCATGTGCCCGTCTTGCCCAGGCTGCCCGAGAGTCAGGCCTCATGCACGGAAGGGAAGAAGCACAGTCATCAAGGCTAATGTTTTAGCCCACATCCGTGCTGAGGCCCAGGTTGTACTTGGTCACCTCATCCAAGACGGAGCAGGCTCTGAATCCCGGGTTAATTCAGCACACAGCCTCCTCCCCACCGGCCACCCCTGACCTGCCATGTCACTCCATGGAGCCAGTCACCCGGACTTGGATAGGTCATCCTTTGAGCTCTCTGGCCTTCTCCCTCCCTCCCTCAGCACTGCTTCACCTCTCAGCCCCTATCTCAAGTTGATGAAACTGTGGAGTCCAAACCTTGATGCCACCTATCAACCAGGCTTCCTGGCCCCAACCCATCCTCAGGTCCCTTACCAACCTGGTTTGCCCTGGAGGCAAACTGGTTGTGTCTGTTTTCCAAGCTGGGACAGGCCCTCTCTTCCTTTAGGTATCCTCCGCCAGGCTTCCTGCAGGGTCCATAGCTAATGTTTTTAAAAATTAAAACTTTCCCAGTAATAGGCTCTTTAAATGATCCAGATGATTCACTGTAGTGGGACTGGCCTCGGGGTCAGATGCCAAGTGGTGGAACCATCTCTGGCAAAGCGACAGGGCTGGGAGCGGTCTGTCCCAGCCCCTGTCTGGCTGCCCACACCCAGCCTGCCAACCACGGCTGCACTATCCAAGTTGCCATGTCATTCCCTTGGCCCAGAACTAAGCGCTCCTGGAGGCAACCAGCCCTCTCCCTCTCCTCTGCCCTGCAGAGCTTAGAGTCTCATCAGGACAGATGAGATAATCAGGACATGATCCAGGAGGGTGCTCGCCAAGAGAGACGCTGGGGCTCTGATCACACACATGGCAAGACTACAAAGCAGATGGGCCAGTGAGTGCTGCCGGAGGAGGCGGACAGGGGGGCTGGGGGGCCTTCCTGGAGGAGGTGGAATTGGAACCCTGCAGAATGGTCTTGGGTCAGAGACAGGACCAGCCTTGACAAAGGACACCGAGAGCAGGGTCTCAGTGTCACATGACAGACAGGTGCTGCTCGTTCAGCCCTGTCAAAACTCTGCTGGCCCGTGTCCTGGCCACCCCAAGCTCTGCCCTCAGCTCTGAAGCTCTGGGGCTTTGGAAGCGGGGAGGGGAGCCGAGTGAGTTCTTGGGGTCCTGCTGACACCAGGTGACTGGTGACCGGGTGACTAGGAGTCCACCAGGAAATGGAATGACATGAGTGCCATTTAACAATGTTATTTCAGGCTCTGCATGTCCCCACATAGGAGACGCCCACCTGTCAGAACAGGGCCCGCCTAAACTGAGCTTTTGTGGAGAATGTGGAAGCAGGCACCAGGGTGGAGGGAACAAGGCCCACACTGAACTGGGGTGCGGTGGGCTGGCCTGGCATTTCAACCTCCGGGGGTCGCAGCTTTGAACAAACCTGGTCCCTGCCCTGTCCCCGGGCAGGTGGCCTGTCTCCTTCTGTACAGTGAGGGATTGCCCTGATTCTCTGTCCCTTCCCACGTGACAGTCTGTGACTTTTCCCTGTGCAGCATGACATGTCTCAGTGGGGGCTCAGCCCAGGTCCTGCTGCGGGACCCCGGGACGGAGGAGCCCCAGGGAGGCGGCTGAGGAAGGGACAGCACTGGCTGGGCATGAGCTGGACACCAGTTGTCGGATGGAGCAACTTGCATAATTGGTGTTTTGTTTGAAGAGGCATGATTCTGTTCAATCAATTTTCAAATGCCAAATGGGCACTGAGCTTTGAAAGATATAAAGAGATTAACATTATCAAGGAAAGGGCAGACCTTGGTGGCTCAGAGGCTGGTGACTTTGAGCCGGCCCCATGCAGGTGTGCCTGACAGATCCCGTGCAAAACCCAGGTAGACCTGGAAGGTCGCGCCTACAGCTTCTCTGTCCACTGGGATGGCTTCTCCACCTGTTGGGAGGATCACCTATATTTGGCTCAAGACTAGCTTTTCCCACCAAAGTGTTGTCAGCCAGAAAAAAAATCTCCTTTTGCAGGAAAAGGCAGTTGGCGTTAGGAGAAAAATCCTCGCCCTGCCAGCTGATCTTCACTCAATGAAATAAAATGACAGGCCAGAGGAGAGGCCAACAACCTGTCCACATTTGGGGCACCAGGAAAGGACCTGGTAGAAGGACCCAGGTGCGTCTCACAGCAAAGCCAAGCGCACAGGTGCCTGTGGGCCCCGATTGCAGGGGCCCTGCCAACACTTCAGAATGTTCTAGCACGTGTCTGTTTCCTAGCTCGGGGCATCTGTGTGCCACACCCCTGAGGTGCTGGGGAACTGAACTGCCATCAGGAGGCCTGGTTCTCTTCTGAATCTCCCTCCTGCTCACTGGACCTCAGTCTCTGCAGAGCTGGGTAGGCCTCAAGACCTTCCTAACTTCAGACACCAACTGTGAGTTTAGGAGTCCCCAGGACCACCCCCCCTGTTTGATGATTTGCTGCAAGGACACACAGAACTCAGGAAAGCCAAGATACTACTTCTGTTGTTGTTTAGCCACTTAGTCATGTCTGATTCTGTGGGACCCCATGGACTGTAGCCTGCCAGGCTCCTCTGTCCATGGGATTTTCCAGGCAAGAATATTGGAGTAGGTTGCCATTTCCTTCTCCAGGGGATCTTCCCAACCCAGGGATCAAAACCGTGCCTCCTGCATTGGTAGGTGAATTCTTTGCCACTGAGCAACCAGAGAGGCCCTCAGTATACTAGTGAAGCCCTCAGTATACTAGTGGTTATGATTTATTGCAGTAAAAGGATACAGATGAAAATTACAGCAGAAAGAGGGGCCGTGCGGGGCGCAGTCCAGGAGGCTCCGGGGCAGCGCTTCCAGCTGTCCTCCCAGTGGTCGCGCTCGTGTGCTGGCTTCTTCCAGCAGTGATGTGCGACAATGCCCAGAGTCCTGCTAACAGAAGACACTCACCTGAGCCTTGGTGGCCAAAGATTTCACTGTGACTCAGTTGCATAAACGTGATGGAGTGCCCACAGGGCTGGTCGGTCTCCAGCCCATGCAGAGGTGGCGCTGATCCCATGTGGACCGTGGTCCCCGTCATAAATTGCATTATTAGCATAGACTGTCTGGTGTGGCCCAAAGCTCACAGGTCAACAAAGACTTCTACCAGGCCAGACATGCCAAAAGCTTGGCAGTCACCTCCCAGAAGCCAGGGGTCAGAGGCCAGACTCTTCCTAGACAAGGTTAATCCTTCACTGTGGTTTCCATCTGAAACTATGAAGGGGGTGAGAGAAGAGCCTGGTCTCTTGACTCTTTCAAGGTCTCAAGCTCTGGGGTCTTGTTCCTGCCTATTGGGCCTGGGTTTATCAACAGCAGAGCATGGAGAATGAAGTTCCAACCAGCCAGCCAACACAGTGCGAAACTGTTAGGTTTCTGTTCAGGTACATCCCGTATTACCTGTGGAATTGTGTTTGATTTGTTCTCTCCCAAGGATCATAGCCAGCAGACCCTTTAAAACCATTAGCTTTAATTTCCTTTTCTGCTCTCCTGATCTTTGATTCCCAACTCCTGGTGTGGCCTACTGCAGAAAACCCCACAGCGGCAGGCAAACCTGCTTCCTTGCACTTCTGAACATCTTTCATCCTCCAGGTGAGGGAGGGCCAAGGGGAGGGAGCGTGAGGCTGTTCCGTGGTTCAGTTCGCTGCAGACGGGCATTCGGAGTGAAAGTGCTCACAGAGGAATGCCCAGGCCTCTTCACATCGCAATCCTAAACACACAGGGTCTGCCTGGAAGGAATTGAAAAGCAGCTTTGCTTGGATTCCTAAAAGAACTTCTGAGAATCAAGTCTGCCATACAGCTGTTTCTTTGTTTACTTTAGGGCTGTAGGGAGACATTCCGGCCAGACTATTCTACACTGTTCAGAGACAACCCTTCCAACCCCACACATGTTTCAGTTCAGTTCAGTCGCTCAGTCATGTCTCACTCTTTGCGACCTCGTGAATCGCAGCACGCCAGGCCTCCCTGTCCATCACCAGCTCTTAGAGTTTACCCAAACTCATGTCCATCGAGTCGGTGATGCCATCCAGCCATCTCATCCTCTGTCGTCCCCTTCTCCTCCTGCCCCCAATCCCTCCCAGCATCAGGGTCTTTTCCAATGAGTCAACTCTTCACATGAGGTGGCCAAAGTATTGGAGTTTCAGCTTCAGCATCAGTCCTTCCAATGAACACCCAGGACTGATCTCCTTTAGAATGGACTGGCTGGATCTCCTTGCAGTCCAAGGGACTCTCAAGAGTCTTCTCCAACACCACAGTTCAAAAGCATCAATTCTTCGGCGCTCAGCTTTCTTCACAGTCCAGCTCTCACATCCGTGCATGACCACTGGAGAAACCAAATGTGTAGGTCCTGCTAAAAACAGTGCCCCTCTCCCCTACTTTGTGGGGATGTGGACATGTATCTCAGGCGTTCGGAATCGGCCTTGCTGGTTGATCAGAGTCTTCCCTTACTGTTGGGCAAGTGCTTCTGGGTGTCTTGGTATCCACCCCTCTGTGTTGCCTTAAGAGGGTAGGTGGTCCAGTCTGCTCATCCCTTGCCAGCCCTGAGCTGAGCTCCCCATGGGAATGACGGCTTCTCTCTACCTGCATCTGGTCCAAAGCTTCTAACAGAGTCACTCTCAGACAGGCCTTCAAGGGGAGGGTGTCGAATCACGCAGTCTCATCTTACAAGAGTAGATATTGTTTAGTTTCAACATTTCAATATAAATCCAAGTTTAGATGGCTCATTGGTCGGCATTGAAGTGCCCTGCACCAAAAAATTAAGCAAAAGCTATTTGTAGAGTTTTTTTCTTTCCTTTTCTTTTTTAGCTGGGGTGAGTGCTTTCAGTTCAGTTCAGTTGCTTCAGTCGTGTCCGACTCTGTGCGACCCCATAGATGGCAGCCCACCAGGCTCCCCCATCCCTGGGATTCTCCAGGCAAGAACACTGGAGTGGGTTGCCATTTCCTTCTCCAATGCATGAAAGTGAAAAGGGAAAGTGAAGTCGCTCAGTCGTGTCTCAGCCACCCCATGGACTGCAGCCTACCAGGCTCCTCCGTCCATGGGATTTTCCAGGCAAGAGTCCTGGAGTGGGGTGCCATTTTAAGTAGGCCTAAATTCAAACCTCAATTTATTGCTACAAATGTTGCTGCTGCTTTGTGCTTGTATGAGCGACTTCTGCTTTAGATTGGTCACTTGCTGTTATTTTGAGTGAATAACTGCAGTGAATTAAAATCCTGGGTGCTGAATTTCTCCTGGCCTCTGTGTCAGGAGATTCTCTCCCACTGCCCCCACCAAGAAGGGGTGAGACAGTGGCAGAGCAAAGCAGGAGGAGGAGAGCTTTCAGTGGCCATGGTGGCGTTTAAATTACAAGATTATGTTTTAATAAACTGTGCTGTTGATTTCCTCGGAGAAGGCAATGGCACCCCACTCCAGTATTCTTGCCTGGAAAATCCCATGGATGGAGGAGCCTGGTAGGCTGCAGTCCATGGGGTCGCTAAGAGTCGGACATGACTGAGCGACTTCACTTTCACTTTTCACTTTCGTGCATTGGAGGAGGACATGGCAACCCACTCCAGTGTTCTTGCCTGGAGAATCCCAGGGATGGGGGAGCCCTGGTGGGCTACTGTCTATGGGGTCGCACAGAGTCGGACACGACTGAAGCGACTTTAGCGGCAGCAGCAGCAGCAGCTGTTGATTTCATTCTCTCTTCCATAACAAATTACCATAGATTCGGTGGCTCAAACAACAAACCTTTATTTCTCCCAGTTCCAGAGTCTGGAAAGGCTGAGATCAAAGAACCGGTAGATCAGTGTCTACTGAGGGCCTGCTTCCTGGTTCACAGATGGCAGCCTTCTCCTGTGTCCTCCCGTGATGGGAAGCAGAGGAGAGGCAAGCTCTTCCTACTCTCCTTTTAAAGGCACCAATCTCATTCTGGAGGGCTCCACCCATGCAACCTAGGTATCTCCCCAAGGCCCCTACTTCTAGATACTATCACATTGGGGATTAGAATTTCAACATGTGAAATTTGGGGGCACACAAACATTCAGTCCATGTCAGCCAGTAATCATTCTTGAGGACCTGTGACTTTGCCAGGCACTGGCGATTTGGTGGTGACCGTGACAGACAGCATCCTGCCCGTGAGCTGCCTGCATTCAAGCAGCACGAGACAGAGAATAAAGACATGAACAGATGAGTGTGATAAATGACTCAGAAAAGAAAGAAATAGGGTGGTGTTTCAGTGGGGAGTTGTTTCATGACTAGGGGGCCCATTGGGAAGGCCTCTGAGAGGTGACGTTTGAGTTGAGAGTTAAATGTTCACAAGGAGTCTGCCACTCAGAAATCAGGGGAAAGAGGGATCCGTGCTGAGACTCAGCCTGTGCAAAGGCCCCGAGACTGGAGGGGACTTGGGTTGCTCAAGGCACAGAAAAGTCACTGTAGCTGGAGCATCAAAAGTGAAGTGAAGGCTGGTAGGAGATGAGGTCGGGGAAGAAGTCAGAAGCCCAGGCAGAGGGAGCCCTGGAGATCTGTCTGCCAGAGATAGGAGAGGGTCTGCGGGTGGAACTTCATCCTTTCGTCAGGTCCCTCCAGAGACCAAGGCATGAGAGCTTCGCAGGCTGCAGGACGCTAATGCCGATGGCGAATGTTAATACCCATGGCCCTAGTCCGACCTTTTCAGCACTGGGTGTCCTGATTAACTGGCCATTCTCCCACTTCAGCACACGGGAAGACATTTTGTTCAGGAAAAAGTTGAAATGGCCAGCCCATCTAATAACAGAATATTGAAAAGGTCATCGCAGTACAGCTAAGCCTTCCAACCTACAAATCACAGAGAGTGTCTGCTCAGATAACTCATTCTCCTGACAAATCAAGGAGCAAGGACTGAACTGCACGGCTGATTAGGCTCATCGGAAATCAGAGGACCAGGGAGAAATCGATGGGAGAACATCTTTACCCCATGCAGGGGGTCAGGGCTGTACCGAGCTGATGAACGATCAGCAGGTGGGGGGTCATGCTGCCCCCTGGTGGCTGCTCAAATGATAGCGGCATCTGGTGGTGAGCTGGAGGGCCCAGAGAAGCCTGGTCAAGGTCCTGTCCTGGGGAGGGATACCCAGTCTACGGGTCCTTCCAGACCTGTAGTTTAGCCTTTCCTCTTTTACCATAAAAAGTATTAAAAAGCACATTTCCCTAAGCCATAAAAAAGGGCTAAATAAAGCCCTTGCCATTAAAATTTCTAAAGTTGTTTTTTTTTTTTTTTTCCTATTTAGGGTTTTTTAGAAATTAGTTTTTTGCCATGAGCAGCCTTAGGAGAAAGAGTGAGAAAGAACAGTCAAAACTCAGACTCCTCATAAAATGAGGGCAGGTTTATGGCTTCATTTATTATGGCGTTCCACAAACAACATTCAAGAAAAATGACTGATTTAATTAAAGACTGGGCAATTAACCTTCTGCGTGCTAAAACAGAGGGCTTTGCGAGGGCTTTCCACAGACGCGTATCTTCATCTGCGAGGCAGCAGCCGCAGAGAATCTTAATAGATCGGCGAAGCTGGATTGAAGTGGAAGGCTCACCTTAAAAAGAAATCTAAGAAGATTAAGAGAGGGATGAACATCAAAAATGACTCTGATTAAGCCACGATAAAGGATGCTAGAAACTGAAAGGGAGAAACAGGATACACAGAGTATATTTTTTAAACCAAAGGCACAAAGATTTCAGTGGGCTTTGGAGATAAGGGGGACTGACATTTTGAGAACAGTTGATTAAAAGCTTTTCGGCACAAATGTTCATTTTCACTGGGGGTTGAGCACAAAAATCCATGGAGTAAATTGAAATTCTAAATGCTAAGAGAAGACTAAAAGATTTACTGCCACAGATTCAATTAAGTGGCTAAAAAAATGTACCATCTCCTTCAGGATTCATTTCGGTGCCTGCCTCATAACTGCACAATTTCCCATACGCTGTTTGCTAATGTGTGTCGGGAGGGATGGCTCACGCAGGAGGGCCAACGCATCTTGCTTATGGAGCCTCAAATCAGGACTCAGAGGAGTTGGAGACCGCTCCAGGGCAGCCCCGCCAACTGTCCCCTTCACAGCCCCACAGTCACCAAGAGTAGGGGCCCCTCATCCCTGGAAGCATGATGTCACAGGGAGGCAGCAGGCTTCATAGCGGCCACCACGGCCCACCCTTGCCCCCCCAACAGAACCTGACTTTAGAGCTTAGAAGCAGTCTGGGGTCTCTCCAAAACTGAGCCTGGCTCAAGATGCACTTTGAACTCGTCCCTGCTGGGCAGTAATTGGAACTGTCACCCCACAGGCACACTTGGCCTGTGTTTCTGAACTCACAATCTGCCTGCCGATGCTGGAATTCAGTATGTGCCACCTTAGCCAGTGTGTTCGGTAGGAAGGGGTTATTTAAAGATCTGTTCCTAACAGCATATTTAAGGTCCAGAGGTGGGCTGCAGTCGGCAGGAAGGCTGTGAATTACTGCAAAGTGGCAAGTGTTAATTTAATGCCCTCTGTACCACCGTCTCTGAATTAACCCAGCCATAGAAAACTATCGTTAGCTCAGTGTGAAATGGTCTCAGTGATAGGCCTGCACAGTTTTAACGCTGATGGGAGGACAGGGCGTGGAGCAGGGTGTGGGCGGCCTTCATTTTAAGCAACCCTTGGTGTGGGAAATTGCTGCAGAACTAGCTAGTGAATGGGAGCTGGTTCCTCTCATCTCCGACCACCCAAATCTGAGATTCCCCTCACCCCACAGTCCACGTGTTATCCTGCAGCACCAAGGGTACTGTTTGTAGGTTCAGGCACAACCTTGCTTGATCTCCTACATGGGGGCTAAATGCTGTCATCTTTAAAAGAAAGAGCAAAGGAGCCAAAATGAAAAGAAATTTTTTTTTTTTTTTGGAGTGTTGTTGGTTTACAGTGTTGTTAACTCCTGCTGTGCGGCAAGGTGAATCAGACACATGTCTGCATATATCCCTTCTTCCTTGGATTTCCTTCCCAGTTAGGTCACCACAGAGCACTGAGTAGGGCTCTCTGTGCTCTACAGTTGGTTCTCAGCAGTATTCTGTACTGTACACAGTACAGAAGTCAGTGTAGAAGTCAGTCCCAGTCTACCCCGCTCCTCCAGCCCCCTCTTAATATCCATGTGTTTCTATCTGTGTCTCTATTTCTGCTTTGCAAATTAAGTTCATCTAAGAAAAGAGCAAAGGAGGCAAGATGAAAAGGTAGCTAATAGAGTTAGAGGCTTGAGTTGCAACTGGCCATAGGAACCCAGGGCTGTCAGGCTCCTGCAGGCTGCAGTGTGGTTGGAGAGGACTTGCCTGGGTCGGCTCAGTAGAAGGCAGGGCTGGAGACAGGAAGGAAAAGGAAAATCATCTTGGGTGGGAGATTCCAGTGTTTCGGGGGAAAAGCAAGTGTTGAGGGGGCTGCCGTAGATGATTCCCACTGCAGGGCTGGAACTGGGAGTCAGGAACCTCCCAGAGATGCCCCCCACCCTATATCACACCCCACCCATGGAAGCACAGGGGACCTGCTCCTGTGAGAGACTGGTGCCCGGCCTGTCCCTGCCAGCGGCGCCCCCGCCAGTGATGAACCAGGAGGCTTTCTCTACGCATGGTTTTTCTCTCTGTAGACTGTAGGTCATCCAGATTATTTGGAAAGAGAAAAAATAAAAAGAGGTTATTTTTTTCTCCAAGAATGATAGAGCAGACATAAAACCCCAAAATGGAAACAAACCAGGCATAAGTTAGAAGAGAGGAGAATCAATAAAACAGATGACGTTTAAAACAAGAGGTTGAAAAAGCTGACAGCTACACAAGGCAGGAGAAGAGGAATTAGAAGACTCGAATTGAAATCCCGAATACTAAACCTGAGATAAAATAGAAAAGAAAGGAATAAAAAAGCAGAGTGAATTTTGAAGTAAAGTATTTAATTTCAAAGGAGATAGGTTAAAAGCATAGAAATCAAGTGAATATCAAATAAAAGTAGGAGATAGAGTGTTAAAATATAAAGTAACTACAGTGAAGAAATAGTCATAAAGCAGAAAAGAGGTGGAAGTGGCGGGAGGTGTCTGGGCAGGTGAGCCTGGGGAGAAGGTGCTGGGGAGAAGGTGCTAGAGAGGGTGCAGCCCCCACGCCTCCTGTGCACAGCTCCCACCCTGGGTCCCTTCTTCCCTCACCAGAGGGGCAGCAGTTTTCAGTTTGGGTGGAAGAGAGCTGTCCTTCCTTTATTCTCAAGCAGACCCAAAGACCTCAGAGCCAGGACCCATCAAAGAAACCCCAAGGGTGCAGCTAGAGAACCTCTCATCACCTAGGAGGCAATCCGTGCTGGGGAGTGAGAACTCAGAAACCAGTACATAAGCAAATACACACGAGGGGCGGCCGGGTTCCACAGCCAAACCTTAAGCCCTGGCTCTCAGCTCTATCACACCTGCGTGCCTATGAACTTAGTTGTGTCCAACTCTTTGTGATCCCACGGACTGTAGGACACCAGACTCCTCTGTCCATGGAATTTTCCAGGCAAGAATACTGGAGTGAGTTGCCATTTCCTACTCTGGATCTATCAGACCCGGTGCCCACTTTTTATCAAATTATTTGTAATGCCCCCTTTATTACTTTGAAATGAAAATTATAGATAATATAATATACTTACACATGTAATTTTGAAGGAAGGTGTACTGATTGAAATATAAATGAAAAATAACAAAGAAAGTAATTTGTAGTAAACTACTATGTCTTTCAATATGTGAGTGCTCATGCAAGATCACAACAGAATTCTTAATGAGGAAGCCAATGTTGGCATGAAAGCAACCTCCACAAACAAAACTGATTCAGGTGTATGGAGCTGGCGGCTCACACCACAAACATGTGTTGCTATTGGCAATGAGGTCATGGTGAACAGCTTTTGATAAAGTTCTGAGCAAAACAATGTATGCTTTTCCCTTTCCCTTGGTTTTCATAGCAGCTTATCCCAGGAAAATTCCACATATATTAAAACCATGCACAAGATATCTTGTGTTTATGTATAGTCAGAGTTAGGGTTTAGGCTTAAATCATTATGTTTTCACCTACATGGATACCCAATGAGACATTCCCCCAAAATGGGGGTATGTGATAATACATCGTTGTGCAGAACAATCCTGTGCAATGCAGAAAGGATGGCATCCAAGGTTCTTTGCCATTCGATACTAACAGCAACCCTCCCCTACCCACCATACCCCCAGTCATTGTGACAATACAAAATGCTCCAGTGATTTCCAAAAAAAAACACACTGGGAGGCAGTTCCATCCAACTTAGAACCAGTGTTAGGGAGAAACATGGCTAATCAAGAAAGCATTTGGTCTTTTGCTCATGTTTTGAATTTTTTTTTCTTTATATTGAACTGCATGAGTTGTTTGTGTTTTTTTGGAAATTAATCCCTTGTTGAGTGCTTCATTTGCAAATATTTTTTTCCCATTCTGAGGGTTCTTCGTGGTTTTCTTTACTGTGCAAAAGCTTTTAAGTTTAATTAGGTCTCATTTGTTTGTGTTTGTTTTTATTTTCATTAGGAGGTGGGTCAGAAAAGATCTTGCTGCGATTTATGTCAGAGTGTTGTGCCTGTGTTTTTCTATAAGAGTTTTATAGTGTTCAAGTCTTACATTTAGGTCTTTAATCAATTTTGAGTTTATTTTGGTGTGTAGTGTTAGGAAGTGTTCTCATTTCATTCTTTTACATATAGCTGTCCAGTTTTCCCAACACCGCTTATTGAAGAGACTGTCTTTTCTCCATTGTATAGTCCTGCCTCCTTTATCTGGAGAAGGAAATGGCAACCCACTCCAGTATTCTTGCCTGGAGAATCCCGTGGACAGAGGAGCCTGGTGGGCTGCCGTCTATGGGGTCACACAGAGTCGGACATGACTGAAGTGACTTAGCATGCATGCTTGCGCTGGAGAAGGACATGGCAACCCACTCCAGTGCTCTTGCCTGAAGAATCCCAGGGACAGAGGAGCCTGGTGGGCTGCCGTCTATGGGGTTGCACAGAGTCGGATACGACTGAAGCGACTTAGCAGCAGCAGCCTCCTTTGTCAAAGATTAGGTGATCCTGTATGCGTGGGTTTGTCTCTGGGCTTTCTATCCAGTGATCCATAGTTCTGTTTGGGGGCCAGTACCGAAATGTTCTGATGACTGTAACTTTGTAGTATAGTCTGAACCCAGGGAGCCTTATTCCTCTAAGTCCGTTTTTCTTTCTCAGGATTGCTTTGGCTATTCAGGATCTTTACATTTCCATGCAAATTGTACAATTTTATGCTCTACTTCTGTGAAAAATGCCATGGTCATTTGACAGGGGTTGCATTGAATCTGTAAACTGGGAGATTGGGATTGACATACACCCACTATCATAGATAAAATAGATAACTAATACAAACCTACTGGATAGCACAGGGAACTCTGCTCAATGCTCTGTAATGGCCTATATGGGATAATCATCTAAAAAAGAGTGGATATGTGTATACCTATAGTTGATTCACTTTAGTGTACAGCAGAAATTAGCATTGTAAATCAACTATAATATTTTTTTTTTTTTTTTTTTTTCAAAAAAAGAAAGTATTGACAGCCTCATGGACCTCCTCAGGGCTATCTGGGTACATTTTCCAAGCCTCAGAAATGTCAGGGAACTTTTGGCGGAGGGGCAGGAGGGGAGTGGGGCAGGAGGGAAAAGAAGGTAATTAGGAGCTAGAGCAGGAAAGCCTGAAAGAGAGGCCTTGAGCTTTGGCCAAGGTGAATGAGCAGAATGCTGTGGGGAGCTCTGTCGATTCTTGGGCAGGGAACAGTGAAATGGGTCTCAGGGAGACAGAACACAGCTGCTGGAGAAAAGGAGAAGTATGGACTAAAGTAGGGGCACAGGACCCCCTAGAGAGCCTGCGGCTTGTTGTGAAAGGAAGAGCAGATGACAGAAGAGAGGATGCTGCTTAATTAGAGCAGCAAATAAATACTAAAACTTAGTGTAATTGACCATAATGTCTCAAGATAACAGATAAAGGGTCAGAGGTTAGCTGCTCCCATTCCTGGCATGGTGTTCCTCTAGACACAGTGCTTTTCATCTAGTTAATAAAAATCTCTGGAAAAAAGCCAGCACTGCATAGTTGGTATGTGAACCCCTCCTTGGAAAATTTATTAGAGCAAGAAGAGGTCAGGAGTCATGTTTCAGATTTGGTCTCAGTTGGAAGGGCCCTGAAAAAAAAAAGTTAATCGGATGTTCTTCTTACTCTGGGTCATTTAACCCACTTCTAAAATTGGCTTCTTGCTCAGAGCAGAATTGTGAGGTTTATAAACTCCAGGGAAAGAAGAAAGTTAATACACAGTTGTGTTATTGTGATTGAACCATTTTATTCTCAAAGATTTAATTCCCCAAATTTTGCTTTAGGAAAAAAAAAAATGTTACACACAGTAAGATGGCAATTAAACTCCCTGTGTGCAGGAGTATTACTCACGGTGATAACTGGGAACATGACAGAGAATGGGACATGCCATCTCAGAAGAGATGAGTCTCTGCAATTACTCTGGAAGTTTATTTATTGTTTTTGAAGGGTAAATGCATTGCTGCTCTTAACTGCCTGAAATTAAAGTGAATTTTGAAGACATAGCCTCTTCTTTGAGCTTATTTTTATTTTTACTGAGCATAATTGGATGATGTAAAGAGAAGTTTACTTTTTAAAATGTGTCATCTCTTATTTCCCTCAAGCTGTAATCACATCAATAGAAACTTTCTATGGGGATTCTAGTTTCCTTTTCCAGTCTATCAAACTTAGTGAATTTAAAGGTTGTCCATGAAGAATAAATGCCGGTTTATTGCAAAAAGTTTTTATTGCCTGAAAAACAAACTCTAAGAGACACTACTAATAACATTTATGATTTTTCACTTCAGATGGGAAGTGAGAATATTTTCAGATTTAGATTCTGTAAAACGATCATTGGACCACAGCACATTTTCATGCATTAAGGTCAAATCATGGAGCCAGCTTTGACTTAAACAATTGGTTCTTCCTTTCTCACCATAGAACAGGTTTTAAAAGATCAGAGAACACTTAGGTGGAGGTAGGGAGGAAATCACCCGAAGTCCTTGTTCACAGTTTGAAAAATAATGCCAGGAGAGTATTGTTCTCGGACTCTGTGGGGCAGCTAGATGATTGGCAGTGGAGGGGCGGGGGGCCAGGGGTGTGGCCCTCAAGCACCTGCATATGGTAGAGGGGGAAGCCCCAAGCCTCCATCCACTGATGGAGCACTGCAAGAAATCTGCTCTGCTTGGAACCGCATTGTGGCTGGTTGTGGGATTTAGAAAGGAGTGGGCCTGGGGGCCTGGGGGCCTGGGGGCCTGGAAGCAGGCTGGAGCTCTGGACACCTGACTCTGCTCTGTCCAGGCAGTTTTGAATCTAGGACCCAGGAGAGTCAGGGAAAGTGCCTGACCCTCTACACCTGCGCCACCTTCTCCAGTTTTTCTGGAATACTCCCAGGAGGGATGCTGAGATCACGTCCAGCAGAGGAACGGAGAAAGAGGGTTTCAGATAAGTTTTCATCAAGACACAGAATAGTAAAGAAATGCTGTTAAAAGCAGAAGAGGACAGGGAGAGAGCAGACTTGACTTACATTTGTGCATGCTCTGCTCAGTTGCTCAGTCATGTCTGACTCTTTGCGACTCAGTGGACTGTAGCCCCCAGGTTCCTCTGTCCATGGGATTTTCTAGGCAAGAATACTGAAGTGGGTTGCCAATTCCTTTTCTAGGGAATCTTCCCAACCTAGGGATCGAACCTGCAACTCTTGTGTCTCCTGCAGTGGTAGGCAGACTCTAGTGCCACCTGAAAAGCCCTTACTTATAATGCACTCTAAATCTGTAAGAATCAAAACACTAATATTAACATTAAGAAGGGGCCAATTTGGAAATTTTGACAGATGCATCACACCTGCATAACTACTATGCCAGTGAAGCTGTGAAACATTATCATCACCCCCAAAAGTGAAGGCTGTTGCAATGGGGAGGCTGTGCAGGCAAGCCCAATGGTCCTTGCAAACAGAAGAGGAAGGTGGAAGCACTGACACCTTAATTTTAGCCCAGTGAGATCCATCTTGGACTTCTGACCTCCAGTTCTGTCCTATAATAAATGTGTATTGTTTTAAGTCACTGAGTCCATGGCAATCTGTTCAGGCGGCCACACATGACTGCATTTGCCCTGAGAGAGAAGGACCAAGGGAGAGCAGCGGGAGAGGCCCTGCCCCAGGGGAGGTGCGGGAGAGCCCTGGCTGATGCAGGGGGGTCCAGGCCCGCTGCATGCTTCACCAGGCTGAGCTGCCACCACGATCAGCTAACTGGTCATCCTGGGCAGAGCTGCCCTGCGTGGGCTCTCCACCACTTGTCGCCAGCAGTGGGGAGGGGCTGGAGAAGACAAGGCAGGTATGTTCTCAAGAAGGGCCTGGGACGAGGCTGACCCCAGAACACTCTTCCTTTGGGGGCTTCAGTGTGGGTGTCTCAGAGCCCAAGTCGCCTGCTCCTGCCTCGTGCTGGGGAAGGGGGGTTGTAGAGAGCGAGGCTAGAGGAGGCAAACCTTCAGAACTGAATCAGGCAAGAAACCCCGTGAAGGCAGCTGAGCCTGTGAAGCCTGTGGGAGGCAATGAGGCAATGAGAGAGCACTGGAGTAGGTTGGAGGGTTAGGATTGGGGGGTGGGGGGTGGGATGCGGTTCTCACCATTAGGTCATCTGGGAAGGCAAGGGAGAAATTCATTTTTGCTTAACAAAGGATGATGTCAGACAGAGCTTAAAGCTGTCTGAAATCAGCACCTTCTCAACTGCATTTTATAAAATGGCGACAACCCAAACGCAGCTAGAAAGTGGTTCCCTGGCTCCCAACCGTGTCCATGGACCTATTTTACTTCTTGCCAGTTGGTTCTTTGTGTAATTACTCATCAGCATATCCTGGGAGTGGGCACTAAGGATCCATCCAGGAGAGAGGAGAGAATGCCCAGTCTGGAGGAGACAGACAGCAGCAGGACTTTCTGTCAGGGGAGGGGTAGGGATACAGGACCGCGCAGACTGGAAGGAAGTGAGAAACTACCCAAACCGTCACGTTTGCTCTTCTTAGCCCTGAGCTGAGGCTACAGTGCCAATCTCAAATGCTCTCTTTCCTCCCGTACCTAACAGCGGTCTGATGTGGACCCCTGGCCAGCATCTTGCCAGTTTCTACCTGGAGGTTGCCTTCTGATCCCCATGCACCCTAGCTCCACACTCAGGCTGCCAACTCTCGGACTCCAGGACTGATGCAGCTTTAGATGGTTTCTGCACGCCTACTTGCCTTGGACCATAAAATGGACCTGAAATTTAAAAAGGAGAAAAGTGTCCCTTTATTTGTTTAGATGTGAGCGAGTACACTTTGGGATGGACTGTCCCAGACCAGGGGCTGTGTGATGTGGTCTGAGGGTCTCATTTGCATGCCCCGCGTCCTCATTGGAGTCCTAGAGGAAGCTTCAGGGGGGTTCTTTTTGAAAAGACCACATAGGCTCGAGGTTCCCAGTGAGGGAGGCCAGAAGGCAGATGTAGACCAGGCTGGAACCATGATGGTGGGCTCTTTACTGCTTTTATGGTTTAAGTTTCTAGTCTCCTGGCGTCCCCTGCAGCTGCTACCTACAGAGTGGTTTGTAGTCTCCTGCATTTCCACCTGGAGAAGGTTGAGGAGTCCCCTGAAATTTGCTGAGGGGCCTCCAACTTGTCCTCTCTGGCCTGGCCTCTCCCCATGGGTCAGCACCTAGCCTTGGCCACCCAGACTCACGGTGTCATGCTTCTTTCTCTCAGTGCACCCTCCACTTACCTCTTCCACATGGCCCTCCAGACATCATCCCCAAATCCAGGTTCAGCTCCAACCTGGGAATAACCAAAGCACCCAGAGCTGGCGATGTCCCAGCTGTGTTCCAGGGGTCTGACATAAAATAGACACGTGGTATGCATTTGTGATTGAATTTATGGTAAATAAGAATTTACAACATAAATAACATACCCCCATGTCTACTTTTTAAGACTATCTCTTTTTTTCATTTTTAATAAACTTTCTATTTAGGAATAAATTTTTGAATTTTTATTGGAGTATAGTTGATTTATAATGCTGTTAGTTTCAGGTGTATAGCAAAATGAATCAGTTATACATACACATATATCCACTCTTTTTTTAGATTTTTTTCCCCATATAGGTCATTACAGAGTTACTGAGTAAAGTTTCCTATGCTATACAGCAGGTTCTTATGACTTATCTGTTTTATGATGGTTCATACAGTAAAGAATCTGCCTGCAATGCGGAAGAGCTAGGTTTGATTCCTGGTTCAGGAAGATCTCCTGGAAAAGGAAATGGCAACCCACTCCAGTATTCTTGCCTGGAGAATCCCACGGACGGAGGGGCCTGGCAAGGTTCAGTCCCAGGGATCTCAAAGAGTCAGACACTACTGAGCAACTAACTGTATAAATAGTAGTGTGTGTGTGTCGCTCCTGGTAACCTTAAGTTTGTTTTCTACGCCTGTGATTCTATTTCCCTTTTGTAGAAAAGTTCATTTGTACACATTTTTTACATTCCACATATAAGCGATATCATATGACGTTTGTCTTTGTCTGACTTACTTAGTATGATCTCTCAGTTCATCCATGGCACTACAGATGGCATTTCATTCTTTTTTGTGACTGAGTAATATTCCATGGCATATATGTATCATATCTTCTTTATCCATTCCTCTGTTGATGGACATTTAGGTTGCTTCCATTTCTTGGTTATTGTAAATAGTGCTGCAGTGAATATTGGGTGCATGTGTCTTTTTGAATTATGGTTTTCTCCAGATATATGCCTAGGAGTGGGATTGCTGGATCATATAGGAGTTCTATGTTTAGCTTTTTTGGTACCTCCATGCTGTTCTCCATAATGGTTGTATCAATTTACATTTCTACCCACAATATAGGATGGTTCCCTTTTCTCACACCCTCTCCAGCATTTATTGTTTGTAGAATTTTTTATAATGGCCATGCTGACTGCTATAAGATGACACCTCACTCCAGTACTCTTGCCTGGAAAATCCCGTGGACGGAGGAGCCTGGTAGGCTGGAGTCCATGGGGTCCCTAAGAGTCGGACACCACTGAGCGACTTCACTTTCACTTTTAACTTTCATACATTGGAAAAGGAAATGGCAACCCACTCCAGTGTTCTTGCCTGGAGAATCCCAGGGACAGAGGAGCCTAGTGGGCTGCCATCTATGGGGTCGCTGCATCACGGACTCGATGGATATGAGTCTGAGTGAACTCTGAGAGATGGTGATGAACAGGGAGGCCTGGCGTGCTGTGATTCATGGGGTCGCAGAGAGTCGGACACGACTGAGCGACTGAACTGAAGTGACTTAGCAGCAGCAGCATTGTTGTTTTGATTTGCATTTCTCTGATAATTAATGATGTTGACAATCTTCATATGCTTTTTGGCCTTCTGTATGTCTTCTTTGGAGAAATGATAATTTAGATCTTCCACCCATTTTTAAAATTAGGTTGTTTGTTTTTTCGATATTGAGCTGCATGAGTTGTTTTTTTATTTTGGATATTAATCTCTTGTTGGTCACTTCATTTGCAAATATTTTCTCCCATTCTGAAGGCTGTCTTTTCACTTTGTTTATGGTTTCCTTTACTGTGCAAGAACTTTTAAGTTTAATTAGATCCCATTTGTTTATTTTGGTTTTTATTTTCACTACCCTAGGAGGTAGATGAAAAAGAACTTGCTGCAATTATGTCAAAGAGTAGTCTATCTAGATGTTCCTCTAAGAGTTTTATAGTACCTGGCCTTACATTTAGGTCTTTAAACTATTTGGGTTTATTTTTGTGTATGGTTTTAGGGAGTATTTTCATTCCATTCTTCTACATGAGCTGTCCAGTTTTCCTGGCACCACTTATTGAAGAGACTGTCTTTTCTCCATTGTATATTGTCTCCTTTGTCATAGATTAGGTGACCAAAGGTGCATGGGTTTATCTCTAGACTTTCTATTCTGTTCTGTTGATCTATATTTCTTTTTTTGAGTCAGTACCAAAAAGTTTTGATGACTGTGTCTTTGTAGCATAGTCTGAAGTCAGGGAGCCTGATTCCTCCAGGTCCATCTTCCTTTCTCAAGATTGCTTTGGCTATTTGGAGTCATTTGTGTTTCCGTTCAAACTGTATGATTTTTTGTTCAAATTCCGTGGGGAAAAAAATGCCATTGGTGATTAGATAGCAATTGCATTGAATCTCTAGATGCTTTGGATGGTAGTCATTTTCAACAAAGTTATCTTTTAATCACGAAGACTTCTTTAGCGGAACCCCCTGAGCTCTTGGCTGCAGAGAGGATTTAGGTAGAGTCATACCTGGCCTCCATGACCCTGAAGGCCCCTGGGCACCCCCCAGCTCCCATGCCTCTGTGAAAGGCCTTGAGAGTCTTTCTCTTAAAAGATAAAATGCCACTTGGGAGGCCTGGACATGTCCCTTGGTGACCGTCAGACATTCCCCGACACCTCCTCCCACAGACCAGGCCACAGCCACGAGTGTCAGTTTCAAGGCCCCAGGAGTACAAGCGGGACCTCGGGCCAGCATGGAAAGGAAGTGCTGAGTCTGAAATAAGGGATTAGAAACCCCTTCTTGGCCATTAAAACTTAAATAGCTGAAGGATTTGATTTGGGATCTTCTTTTGCAACTAAATTTGGCATTGTTAATGCTGGTTCTCAGTTGCCACTAGAGTTTGGCTTGCCTCCCGAGCCTGAAGAAAGATTCAGTCACCTTCAGTTTAGTTCCATGCTGAACATCGTATATTTGTTTTCTCTCTTCGAAACTTGATAAGCCATCTGGGAATATCTGTGAACTAGACTGCTGAGGCGTCTAGAACCCTGCTCCCTCAACTATTTTGGATAAGCGTCTAGCAGAGGCTGCTACCGCCTGTGACTGGTATTCTGTATTTCCAGTCTTTTCACATGCAAGCTACTTACTAACAGCTGCTCGGGACCAGTAAAGTCCACATCGCAGCCGGAGCCTGACTGGTGCTAACCGCAGGGCTTCCTAAGTTCAATTAGCGGTGGACAGAGTCCGCAGTCGGCATGACAGGAGCCAGCGGGCGCCAGGCAGGCGTGAGGCTCACAGCAGCGTGGGTGGTGGCGTTTCCCACACCTGTGCACACACGCACACTGCTGCCATCACCCGGCTGCCGTCAGTCTGTTCATTTGGTGGAAACATAGTGCTCCTGGGACTCTAGGTCAGGTGTAAGGGACGTGAGATCTGCAGGGGACACAGCCATGACCTTTGGATTACAAGACTGTCACAAAGCCATCAGCTAGAGGGCGGGTGCCATGCCCACTTAGTTATCTAATACCTACAGGTGGTCTCATCGATCACCTGCCCAGTGCCCAGCTGGTAATTGGCCTGCTCTCTGCAGCTCCATCTGAGGATGTAGCAGGGATAAGTCCAGCCTGTGCACAAGGAGTTTATGTGGTCTCATTGGGAAGGTAAAAATGAATCCATACCCAGTAGTAATGGACAAGGCCAGAGACGGAGTGACCACAGGGCTGCTGTGGGTCAGAGGGCAGAGGTCACCAAGGGTCTCCCTGACATCCTTCCCATCTCACAGCTTCCATGCACACTCAACCAGGAGGGCTGAGCTGGGAAACCACCACATCTCCTCCACAAATCTCCATCCTGCTCCATTCACATTCACGGGGACCCTGTTAGGGAACCTCCAATCATGTTTCCATTTGGGCAGCAGGGTCATTTGGGACTGGCTTATCGGTGGCTTCTCTCTTTTCACCCTGGTAAGAGCTGCCCATCACTCTGGGGTGGCCTTACAAGCTTTCCATGCTTTGTTTTATGTTTTCCTGATATCAGTTCTCTGAATCCTGAGGATAGTCCTGCATCAGAAGTTATTTTGCAGATGGACAAACTAAGGTTCTGAGAGGATGTGTGAGCTGCCTGAGGCCATGCAGTGGGAGCAGAGCCCAGACCAGCCCCGGCCCCATAGGCCTGTACACAGTGCAGAATGGCAGGGCCCCCTCTTCTCTAAAGCCCACCCGTTGTTCCTCTGCTCCTGTTGGTCATAGCTCTGTTCTGACTCATCCTCGGCAGGGGAGGTAACAAGGGGGACAGTGCCCCCTGCCCTACCCAGCACGTTTGGGGGTCCTGTTGCCTCTGGAAAGAACTGAATACTAGGAATCTGCTGACACCTGAGGCCAGCAAAGTCCCAGCAGACAGCATGCCTCTTCTGCTTCTGAAATTATTTCAGGTGTATGTGTGTGCGTGCGTGTGTGTGTGCGCACACGCATGCACATACCACTCCCCACAGTCTCCACTGTAATACTGTCAGGAGGCCACTTTCCAAAGAAAGCCTTCCAGGAAGCGTTACCCTGTCATATTGTGGCTCCAGCTGCCCCCACCCCCATCTCTCAGGTGTTGGCCCTTCAGGGTATCTGTGCGGCACTTGCATTCTCACCCCACATTGTTGCCATCCGAGAAAGGATGCCCCACACACCCTCCCACCAAACCCCAGGGAGGCCGGAGCACAGCCTTGCCTCCTAGAAGGGACTCCCTCATGTACCCTTCAGGCTGGGGAGGCAGTCTGGCTCCAGCCCACCTGCAGACCTTTGTTTTCTCTTCTGCGGGTAGGTTGTTTGTTTGTCACCATTATTTCCAGAGTCACCAAAAGTTATATCCAGAGTAAAAAAAAAAAGAAAATTCAAGAAAAGTTCCCAGCTCCTCCTCCCATGGACCAGAGTGCACCTTGGCTTGGCTGTGAATAGCCTTTATAAAGCCTAATAACATAAACACCAAACACTGAGCTAACTGAAATATATTTCTACTGGGAGGAAGGGTAGACAGGACAGTGATTTTCTATAGTGAGGATTGGGGAAGAATTATGCAAAAGAAAAACCAGCTAAATTCTCATCTTTCATACTGGAAAGTTAATGGATAATGCCTAACACTAAAAAAAAAAAAAAAATTGAATGTTTTTTAGGTTAATTCCAAAATAACCAAGTAAAAATGCTAAAAGGGATTTCCTCTAGGAAAGGGAAATGAAAGAAAGGGACAAAGTCTTGCTGTTTTCATAAGATGCCTTAAGAAACTATTGGGCTCTTTAAATTATACACTTATGCAACATGTTTTAAATATAACTTTTTAAAGTATATTAAATATTTAAAGATATAAGAAAGATTAGATCATCCTGAAAGAACTAAATACTCTAAAAAGAGCCAAATGGAGCTAGTAGAAAAAAATTTTAATTGCCATTATGTCTAAGGATTTAAAATACAGTTTAGACAGCTGAAGAGAAAATTAATGACTTGGAAAACAGCTGAAGAAATAACCCAAAATGCAGCATGAAGAGATAAGGAAGATTGGAAACAACAGCTAAAATATGAATGACAGAATAAAATGATCCAATACACATCTAATAAGAGTTACAGAAGGCGAAAACAATGAGAATGAAAGAGAAGCAATGTGTGAAGATAATGGCAGGGGATTTTCCAGGACTGAAGAAACAATTTAATCTTCAGATCGAGAAAGTACAGCAAGTTCCAGGCAAGATAATAAAAGTAGATCCAAAATTAAACAAATAATAATAAAACTGTAGACCACCAGAGACAATGAGAAAAAAGCAGCCAGAGATTAAAAAGCTGTATTATCTACAAAGGAGAAATTCTTAGCCTGGCAGAAGACAACAGTAGATGCTGGAGCACAATGTAATAATACTGAAAACTGCAAGGTAGCCTTGGAGATTGGGAGTGGAAGTGCAGTGAGGGGAGGTGGAGAGGTCTGCGTTCAGTTCCCTTTGCTCACCAAAATAAAAAATTTCCATAGGATAGGCAACTGATAGCTGCCTTCAAATATCTTCTCCCCTCCTCCCTCTTCAGTAACAAATCTCAAAGTTACTTGGACACATTGCCATTCAGACAAAAGGCTATGTTCCTGGCCTTCCTCATCAGTCAATTGGCCTTGCAAATAAGTTCTGCCCAGTGGGATGAAGCAGAAAGGCTATGTGAGATTTCCAGAAAGCTGATTACAGTAGAGGGGTCGTGCCCTTCCCTTCGCCCACATTGCTGCCAGGAAGGACGATATTTTGGCTGAGGCTCTAGCTCTATCTGGGACCATGAAGCCAAGGGTCACACCAAGGGGACAGGGAACGGTGAACTAGGATGACTCCAGATCTGTGACAAGCTAGTGGACACACCAACCCAGCTCTGAATTTCCTACCTCTGGATTCTTTTACATGAAAAAGATGAATGACAAAAACTTATGTTTAAGTCACCGTTTGGGGGTTCCAATCACAGCAGATTTAATCTGTTTTTTAAAATGTTATTGAAGTATAGTTGATTTACAATGGTGTGTTAATTTCTGCTATAGCAAGTTTAATCTTAACTGATGTTGAAGAGATTAAAAAAAAAAAAACTTTGTCTTTAATATTTATTTAGCTGTGCCAGGTCTTAGTTGTAGCACGTGGGATCTTTAGTTGCAGCTTGCAAACTCTTAGTTGCAGCATGTGGGATTTAGTCCCCTGGCCAAGGATCGAACCCAGGCCCCCTGCATTGGGAGCATGGTCTTAGCCACTGGACCACCAGGGAAGTCTGCTGATGGTGAAGAGCTTTTGACTGCAAAAATGAAAACAGGAGCCCAAACCTTGGGAGAAACCTTAAAAAAGAAGGGTGCAGGGGAGAACCAAGGGAAGTGGTCAAGCCTGAGAGGGCCTGGAGGGAAGACCCTCCTGTGTTGACAGAGCATGGGCCCTTCCTGCAACAGTGAGTCCTCACTGGGCGGGAGGCCAAGAGAGGCTGACCATGGCTCAGCACAGCCACGCTGTCCTCCAGGGATCGTACTTCAGTGCTTCCAATAACAGTCACCCTTGGGAGATATGTGACACTCTCTCCAAAGATGAACAAAGATACAGTCCACCCCTTAAAGTGGGTCTTTTGTGGTATGACCACTCAGCTGGCATCACAGCCTTACCATTCAGAGTGCTGAGCTGCGCTGGCTGGGCTCTTAGTTTCTTTGGTGCAGTGAGGCTGTGTCCTTTCGGTCAGGGGTTTCTGTACTATTGGAAGCTCCTCAGAGAGCTGGGCCACAGGGAAGAGGAGGAACACAGAGAAACCCATATGCATGTGTGTGTGCATACACGCACAACATAGGCATGTACCTACACACAGGCTTCCAAGAGGAGGCGCAACCGTGCACTCGATTTTCTGGCAGTTAGAAGAGCACTGTTTCTTTTCCCCTCAGGACTGCCCAGTGCTCCTCTCTGGGCTTGTGATTCTCATACAAAGGCAGGCTCTACACCCCAGCCTTTCCTCTGCAAAGAGGGGTGAAGTTGTCACAAGATGCGTTTCATATTTGGCCTGTGAACTTGAGAGAACTCTTCTTTCAGTGAATATGATTACAAACCCCACAAGCCCTTGCAGCCTGGCTTTAACAGGCAGTTATTGGAAAAATGATGATGACTTAGATGTCTTAATTAGCCTGCTTGCAGGAGTTCCCTGGTTCCGCTTGTTTAAGTGAGTTGATTTCAAAGCCAGCGTGGTGTTGTTAGCAACGATAATAAGAACCACGTTTCTCAGGCAGTTTCTCTGTGGCAGACTCCGTGCTAAGGACTTTGCATGCATCATCTCACTTAATCCTCAGGACCACCCAGTGAGGTCAGCCCTGTTACTTGTCCCCACTTTTCAGATGAAGACACTGATCAGCTGCTAATTCCCTCCACAAGGAAGTAGAGGAGGCAGACCATGGGTAAGTTTAGATCTATTGGACTTGAAAGTCATGGGAGGAAGGTGGGGACCCTCAGCTGACAGGGTCCTGCTCCTGCCTACAGACTCACCCTCAAGGACACCCCACAGCCCTTCTGCCCTCCAGCTCCCACGCCCAGCTAGACCCAGGACCTGTCTAATCCAGCAGACTTGCAGCCCCTCTCCTATGGCACAAGCCTCCTATCTTCTGGGACCCCCACCAGCCTTTATAGGGTTTTGATCATCTCCTCCCTGGAAAGGGGCCATAAGACACCATCTCCCTCTAGAAGAGGGACCCAGACACAGCCTTTCTGGTGTCAGAGCCCTGTCCTTCTCCTCCGCTCCCCTCCCCTCCCCTCCCCTCCCCTCCCGTCCCCTCTCCTCTCCTCTCCCAGTCCGGTGACTCGATCTCCTCCCAGAAGGGAAAACGAGCCCTTGGATTCCCACATATCCTCCCCAGCTCAGACGCTTATGCTCCACATTTTATGAACTCCGTAGCTTTATTTCTTGCTATTAAAAGTCAAGCTTTTAGAGCTTTAGAAATAAATTATTTTTCAGAAAGCCTGTCTTCTGCAAATTGAAAGCCTTAGCTTCCAGAAAATTGTCTCTGCTAGGAGCCAAGAATTTGACACCTTTGTACTCTGTGCTCCAGTCCCTCCCCAGAGGCCTTAACGCTCAGCCTTGGGTCTAGTTTTAATGGTGAAAGAACATAGGAGGAAAAATAATTTGCTGAAAATGAAAAAGCACCAGCTATCATTTTGAAAGACTGTCCTCCTCCTCTGACCATGACTTTGGGTAAAACCCAGCCTTGGGCTCCTTGTTCTTGAGGGAGGAGTTAAACTTGCTGGTCTCCCCATCCTTACTGGCAATGACACCCCATGATTCCTGCATTTCAGCAGGAATTCCAGCTGGGGCCCTTTCCGAGGCAAAGAAGGGTCTCTCTTCTCCACAATTTGAGGCATTTGGGGAAATTTGGGATCACTTGGAGCCTCCCACACTGCGTGAACAAGATTAGGCCCAAGACAAATGGTCTCACCAGAAATGAGAAGCCGGCAGTCTCTATCTGCGGGAATGTAGAATTGGGGTTGTTATGGGCCTGATTTGTGAACTTGAATGAGGGCTTCTAGAAAGCTATTTGTAAAATTCATTGCTGTCTCTAGCTGCAGCTAACACATTCCATCTTCCATCTTCAGACTTGGTGATTTCACGTTCCATGCGTTCATAGAATAGAGTGCAGTGTGGGTGGTGGGGTGTAGGGGACGGGATGGGACAGCAGGGTGGAAATGGGGCAAGTGCCACTGGGCAGAGAACCACAGATGCCACTGAATGGGAATTCAACTACCGGACACTTCCTGTTAGCTCCCACTGTCTAGCACCAGGGACTGCCCTTGCCTGCTTTCTTTTGGGAAATCCTCAGACCTGGCTAGAATTTTCTCCCTATTTTCAGAGTTTTGAAAGCCAAGGGAACTTTGCAACTGAATGCTGGCCTGCACCTCTGCCCTCCTCTGCCTATCTCAGTGTGTCCTCTGTTTGTGGCCTGGTAGGGGACAGGCCTTCTGAAGGGGTTTAGGTTCCATGAGCAGGACATGTCGGGAAGAGCCTTGGAGCTCTGGTGCAGCTGGAGCTGGGCCCCAGGGGAGGAACGGGGAAGATTTGAGACTAGCAAAGAGGAACTGGCAAGCTTGACCAGGCTCACTGAAGCCTCATACACTTTAAAGGACTTGAAGACACCTTAGACTTAGATCCTTCTAGAACAAGGTTTTCTCTGTCCAACAGCCATTACACTTCTGGGGGCATCTAGGGCAACTTTCTGGATCAAAGTGTAATTTTAATCTCGAAATGGAATTAGTGGAGAAAATTAACTTCCCAAGCTGTTCTTTTACGCCCTTAGAGGAATTTGACTAATATACTCACTGCCAGGCCTCACTTTGCCTATCTGTAAGATGGGCTGATCCCCAGGCTCTGCTTGCCTCCCAAGGCTGCTGTGATCCTTGGTAACTCAAAGCGTGAACAGATTTTAGGGCATTCACATGACCACAGGGGTTATTTTCAGTAGCTGCTAGTCCATGATAAGGCCCTCCAGGCCCTCTTTTGTTTCCTGAATTAGCTCTTAGGTCCACAAGGTACTGCTTGGTGGCAGGAAGTTCCTGGGACCGTGGCTCAGGAGTGTCACAACAGAGATGAACATCTACAGGGTTTGTCCCTGTGGGGCAGGGGGCCGGCTGCTCTGGCTGTGTTTTGGCCTCCTGATGGCTGGTTCTCTCCAGGAACACAGGGCCTTTGAGCGAAGGGCAGGATCGGGCTTAGTGCTCGAGGAGGCTGGTGGGCGGCCCCCCTGGGACTCAGCCGCTCTGAGTCAGGACAGCTGCAGATGGCGGTGCCACGGCCGGCTTCAGCGAGAGCTCTGGCCTGGGCCGTCAGAGCACGCCCAGCTGCGTGCTGTGCAGTGTGTGTGTCTGCCCTCTTGTGTTTGGAGAACCAGAAGTCCCCATGGGGTGGGTAAGACCCAACGCTGAAGCCCGGGTTTATAAGCGGCTCATGGGAGGGATAAGTCCTCCTCAGGAACTCTTTACTAACCAGCCCACCTACCTCCCCAGCCATGTTACAATGGAAACTTTGTTGTATAACTATACATCTCAAAAGAAGGCTATTTCTCCCCAAGCTCAGATCTGAAGATTATATTGAATATAATTCTCTACACTATGAATTTACAAAACACACAGCATGGAGGTGATAAGGTGAGGGCAGCTGGTAGTGACTGTAGATTTCTGGGATCTACAGTCTGTTCTGTTGGCCTCAAACAAATGTGGAAGCAGTGCCGGAAATAGCAAGGCTCTAGGGCTGCCGAGAACAACTTCTGGCTCTGCCACATCCCACGTGTGTGTACTTGAGCAGGTGTTGTACAGTCTTTGAATTTTTCCTTGCCTCTAAAATGGAAAGATAGAGTGGTTTGGGGAATTTAATAAGATAAATGGGAATAAATCAGTTATAAAACATCTGGCTCAGAATAGGCCCTTAATGAACAATAAGAACTATTTTGTTTGGTTTTGCTTCTATTAGTTAATAATTGTCTTATTCTAAGTCCTCTTGAGGGCTAGTTTCCTCTTAAAACTACATGGGGCAGATCTGATCTCAAGGAATGGGGAGTCCAGGAGAATGGGGCAGGACAGCTTGTCTGTGCATCCTGAAATGAGTCACTGTGTCCCTCTCTCCCCACCTCTCCCTCCCACTCCCCCCCCAACATCCACCCTATTACTCCCAGAGTTCACAGTCAGCCCTCCAGGGCAAGCTACACAACCACAGAGGAAACGAGTGTCAGCCATGTGCACTAATCAAGCTAATCACATACAGATGACTTGGACAAGCAGGGTCATGAGACATTTAGAGAAAATAAACAGCCTAAAAGAGAAGAACCAAGATGAGTGATAACAGAAAACCCCACAACTAACCCTGGAGGATATGGAACAAAAGAATTTTTTTTTAATCTAGTAAAAACCCTTAGACTTGAGTATATGTTTTTCATTAAATAAGAAAGAGCTATTATGAGAAAGAAGAACAGAGAAAGAAATATGTCTTGGAAATTATAAATACAGTTGCTAAAGTTAAAAATTCAATAGGATTTAAAGGAAGAGTTGAGGAAGTGTCCTGTAATATAAGCTAAAAACATAAAAGTAGAAAAGGTGAGATTAAAAACTGAGTGATATGGACGATCAGTCTAGGGGAACCAATATCCATCTGCTCAAACAAGTTGACTTAGGGAGAACCAAGAAATCCAAGAGGAGGAAATGATCAAGGGAGTAACAGAAGAACATTCCTCAGAGCTGAATTAAAACACCTTCAGATGGAAAGGCCAGATTAGAACTTAGAAACAGGGAAATGAAAAAGATCCACAAATGCATATTCTCTTTGGGTGAACTCCGGGAGTTGGTGATGGACAGGGAGGCCTGGTGTGCTGCAGTTCATGGAGTTGCAAAGAGTCAGACAGGACTGAACGACTGAACTGAACTGAACTGAGATTTCAGAACATCAAGGACAAAGAGAAGATTGTAAAAGCTTCCAGAGAGAAAAGATGTGTTATCAGCATAGTCAGGAGATCACTGTTATCAGATAGGAGTCATCAATACTAGAAGGCAGTGGGGCAGTTGCCTCCAAATGTCTGAGGGAAACAACTTTTACCTGGAATCTTGAACCAAGTAAAGACATTTTCAGACATGTAAGGACACAGAAAATTGTCTCCTTTCTTAATTTAGAAAAAAAAAGGGGGAGAGTGAGAGAAGCAGTGTAATCCACCAAAGCAGAAAAGGTGTTTAATAAGAAGAGCTGGTCCAAGAAACAGCAGAACCAAACCAGATGTGTAGTGAAAGGGGCCCACCATGACAGGTAGGGTAGCTGGGTAAGGAGCCTGGGAGATGAGCCAGGTGAGAAGAAGAAGCCAGAAGGTTCTGAGAAGAAAGTCGGCAAGAACAAAGCAGACTCCATCTCATAGAAATCAGATTAAGATGCTCTAAACCTCCATGATAAGAAAATAACCTTTTTAAAGACATTTTTAAAGCAGTTAAAAATTCTGGGAAAAACAAACTGCTAAACAAGAAAGACATAGTCCCATGTTAAGCAAACTAAAATATGTCACATTTTGAGTAACTGAGGGAAGGTGAAAAAGCAGAACTATTTGACCGAGGCCTGAAACTGCTCCCTTCAAACAGCACAGTGGAGTCAGGGGAACTGCCAGCGTCTCCCCAGTGACGGGGACGGTCACTGTCCTTCTGCTGAGGGTGATGGACCAGAACGTTCTTAATGCTCTTTATTCATTTCCACTTTTAGATGCAATGAACAGAAACTGGCTCTTAGTACATACATTTAGAATGCAGCAAGGTAAAGAGGAATGTTGTAGATCATTGAAATCAGAAGTAACAGGGAAGGATCCAGGGTCGGACTTCTTCCACAGTGAAGGGGCAAGAAAGACTGCCTAATTGATCTTTTTTGTTTTGTTTTGTTTTTGTGAGTTAAGTTTTATTCGGGATCTTCCTGAGAACTATAGCATGGGAGACAGCCTTTCACTCAGTTAGCTCTAAGGAAATTGCTCAAAGAAGTAGGAGATGCCAGTTGATAATTTTTGACTGGGAAATATATGCAGTCAAGCACAACACCTTGGGGAGAAGAGTATTGCTGAGCACAAAGAACAGACATCTCAAGTTAATGATTTTAGTCCTTTTCTATGTGTGGGAAAGAGGAGAGAATCTGATTCATTGAGATTCTTAGCGAGGTGTGCATCTATCTACCTAAGGGCCTGTTCATCCAAAGCACACAGTTTGGATGAACAGGCAAAACAAGATGAAGTAAACAGCCTCATCCTGTTTTCCAAACTGATTTCCCCCTCAGGGTATGCTGTCCATTGGTCACTGGGACACAGACATGACTTAGCCCTTATAGAACTGGATGGTGAGCAAGGCTCTTTGTTATTTGTTCTCAAAACCCTGGACAAGAACTTTACCCTTGCACTTATTTAGTTTAGAGCGTGAAACAGTTTGGGCTGTATCAGACACAGCCTAGTTCTTTTCTAAGTGACTGAGCTTCTCTATCAGTGACTTAGCAGTTCTTGGGCTATAGCAGAAGACTGTGCTATATTTCATTAACCTGCTAGCAGGCTAGACTGCCTAATTGATCTTAATGTGTTATAGTTTAGGGTTTTGTTTTTATGGTGAGGGTATTTTGCTTTCAAAATTCTTGTGGTGCCATGTTGAACATTTGAAGAGTTTCTACCCAACTCTGTCACCAGCTCTCTCACGCTTTTAAGAGTTTGCTGCATTTTCTATTCTGTGCCTTTTGCTGTATTTTTATTTATTTGCTGCTCTCCAAAGATTTCCATTTTGAATTCCTCAATATATTTTCTCAGCTAAAAATGTCCATGTAGTCATGTGGTAAAAAAGCCACTATGTATGTGTATATCTAGAATTAGCACAGAGATGATTAAGACCGTTCAGTGTTGATCAATAATCATATTTGATTTGGGCTTCTTACTTTACTTCCTCAACCATCCTGTACTTTGATATTTATTACCACCTACTGAGATTCTGGCCTTGACTAAACAGAAGTTGCTTGAGGAAATTCACAATCCTAGTGATTGAATTCCAGTGGCATTGCTCTTGGAATGACAATACAGAATTAGATCTTGCAGAGTAAATAGAAACCCAGTAAATGGGAACCACGCCGCTAATAAAAATGTCTCTTATTGCTTTGAACACAACAAAGCAAATGTCACCAAATGCAGCCCCCAGTCATAAAAACTTTATGTTGCAAGTTTAGGGTCAGAGTCCTCTTTCAAATGTGCTAAGCCGTTTGAGCAAAAAAGTGTATTTTTGACTCATGTGATTTTAGATCTGAGAATCTCAAACCCCAGGGTTTGGAAGGATGACACAGTGTTTGAAAATTTCCCTGTATTTCACTTTCTATGTGAAGCTCCAGGGTTGCTCAGATGTTTCCAGGACAGAGAGGTGGCCCTGGGCCGACCTCCCAGGGAGCCCAAAATGCGTCGGGCTGCGGGCGGTCTCTGCATCTGTGCTGAGCATCCAGGCCTCTGTCGGCACAGCCAGCAGCCCAGAGGAGAACTTCCACATCAGAGCCAGCCTCAGCCTTCTTTCTGTCCTCCTCACAGAAGGCTCAGAGGATGCGTCCAGAAAACCCTCTTTTTCCAAAGTTGCTAAAGAAATCTATGCCCTGCTCTACTTCTTGCTAATTAAAATGGATTTATCCAGGGCAGGTGGGCCCTCATTATAACGCATAATAATAATACACATGACAGGAACATCCTTCATCCTGATGAGCTGGCAGGGATGCTCTCAGGCCTGTTTCTCTCCAGAAGGAAGGAAAGCCCCCAACCCCACAGTCACTATGATAAGCCCTGGGGTGTTCCACAGATGGTGGTAAGTGGATCCCCTTGCAGTAAAAAGATCCGTGAGCAAATGGAAAAACAAGAGTCTTCCTGGAGACCAGTTCAGTTCAGTTCAGTCGTTCAGTCGTGTCCGACTCTTTGAGACCCCATGAATCACAGCACGCCAGGCCTCCCTGTCCATCACCAGCTCCCGGAGTTCACTCAAACTCTTGTCCATTGAGTTGGTGATGCCATCCAGCCATCTCATCCTCTGTCGTCCCCTTCTCCTCCTGCCCCCAATCCCTCCCAGCATCAGGGTCTTTTCCAATGAGTCAACTCTTCGCATGAGGTGGCCAAAGTACTGGAGTTTCAGCTTCAGCATCAGTCCTTCCAGTGAACACCCAGGACTGATCTCCTTTAGGATGGACTGGTTGGGAGACAGTTACAAAGGCACAACTGTGGGTGTCACAAATGTTGTCATCACCATGATGCAAACGTGCAACGTGAAGGCAAAGAGCAAAAGGGACCGTGCAGAATAGAGGTGGCCTTGCTATTAGAGGCTCAAGAATTACTGGTGGTTCCTTTTTTCTTTTTCAAAATTTTCTCAAAATCCCCATGAAAGAGGAACTTTTAGGGCTACCATTTAGTTATTTGCATTGAACGGAAGTTTGCCCCATGCCTTGGGTTCTTCATCATTTTAAAACAAGCAAGCCACCTTACAGGGAGGAATGAGACTCATCCACACTGCCTGGGTCTCACCTCCCCTCCTCCTCTCTCCTGTTGTCAGCAAGGGGAGAACACCTCAATTACCTACAGATCCAGGCTCAGAGAAAAGAACACTTTTCTGTGTCAGAGACGGAGCTCTCCCAGGACATCCTCAGCTCAGGAGGGGGCTGAAATCAGCCACACTCGCAGATCTCCAAGGGCCTGCTGAGGCTGGTGCCCATGAAGTAACAGGTCTGGGCAGCCCTGGGGCCCCATCAGCTGTCCCAGTCCCTGCCCCGGGGGAGCCACCCTGCCTAATGTCCCATCTGTTCCTCCTGCTCCTGGTGTCGAAGCTGTAGGAGAACCACCCGTCCTCTTCCCACCGCACCTGACCAGGGTACAGACATGTCCTCTCTGTATCACTGGTTCTCGCATCCTATGTTTACACATGTGTCATGGAAGCACAGAGGCCCTGTGTGTCCGCAGCTCACCCGACCATCCAGAGCAGTCCTCCCTGAAGATCACACGGTTCCTGCGTGCTTAGGACACATGGCCCCTCCAGAGCCGAGAGGCAGAAACCGACTCCAAATGTTGTTCCTTCCTCGGCTATTTGGGGTAAAAGCGTAGTGAATGAGCAAGTTGACAGCTTGCCTCCTCACTGAAGTCTTGGTTAGCGGGAGATGAGCAATCTGCTCGTTCAGGGATGAATTACACCGGGTTTCCACACTCTTCTTGCCAGTGTGCCTTACGCTAATGAAGACACAGTCATGTTTTCTCTGGTTCTGAGCTGTCTTTGCTCCTGCCCCTTCCCTGCACTCCAACTCCACCCCCCGCCCCCGACCCTCTCAGCCTCTCCTCAACGCCTCCTCCTGCCATTCTCTGGCCACGTGAGGACCCAGCAACTTTTGCCCTTCTGCTCCTCGCCCACTACCCCCTGAGCTTCAAGTGACGCTGCCTCGGCCGCTCCAGCCCGCCTTTTCCGGGGCGGTCCTCCCCGGCTCTCCTCCCTGTCCTCTTGTCATCTGGGCCCCGCTCCCCTATCAAGCCCGCTCTGTGAGAGCACTGTGGGAGCTCCCAGAGCCAGAGATGAGGTGATTTGGGCCCCAAGGAGGTCCCTCAGGCAGCCGTGGGCGCCTGAGAGGCAGTGCTAGAGCGGGGGCCAGGCCCCCTTACACGCCCAGGGCAGGCAACCGCACTCCGCTGGGCCTGGGCTGGGGGAGGCATGACTGACAGTGCGCCGGAGGCCTCAGATATGCTAATAATGTATGCACTGCCCCTGCTCTTGCTTCATGAAGAGGGTTCAGAGAGCTGAAGTGACTTACCTGAGGTCACACAGCTTGTAGAATGGCATATCCAGGATCCACACCTCGGCTTTCTCAGAGGAAGACTGCTTCAGAATGGGCCTGAAAGGACAGATGGTCCTGGAAGGAGCAGGGCATGGGGGCAGTGGTCCAGAGGAGTGACAGGATCTGGAGTTTGTACAAAGGTTTTGGTAGCTGGATGTGCTTCATTTGTCGATAATAAGAGGGAAGAAAGGAAGAAGTTTTCCTCCATGAAAGGTCTCCATGACACTTTTCTCACCCCCTCTCTTCTGCACACATGTGCGTACATACATTCACACAGCAGCTTGGCAGAGAGTCCTGGGACCCAAACAAGGCTGGTGAACTTTCTTTGGTTGTGTTCTAGGAGTCCATGACCAAGCCTGCCTAATGTCCAGTAGGAAGCCAGCTCATGGTGAGGGATAGTCATCTTACAGTTATCTTGACCTTGGCTTAGATCTTAAGTTGTTGTTGTTGCTGTTCATTTGCTAAGTGGTGTCTGACCTTTGTGACCCCACAAACTGCAACATGCCAGGCTTCCCTGTCTTTCACTATCTCCTGGAGTTTTCTCAAACTCATGTTCGTTGAGTCAGTGATGCTATCTAACCATCTCATCCTCTGTCTCTTCCTTCTCCTCTTGCCCTCAATCTTTCCCAGTATCAGAGTCTTTTCCAATAAGTTGGTTTTTCACATCAGGTGGCCAAAGTATTGGAGCTTCAGTTTCAGCATCAGTCCTTCCAATGAATATTCAGGATTGGTTTCCTTTAGAATTGACTGGTTTGATCCCCTTGCTGTCCAAAGGACTCTCAAGAGTCTTCAGCACAATTCGAAAGCATCAATTCTTTGGTGCTTAGCCTTCTTTATGATCCAGCTATCACATCCATACATGACTACTGGGAAAACCATAGTTTTGACTATATGGACTATTTGTCAGCAAAGTGATGTCTCTGCTTTTTAATATGCTGTCTAGATTTGTCATACCTTTTCTTCCAAGGAGCAAGCACCTTTTAATTTCGTGACTGTTGTCACCATCCACAGTGATTTTGGAGCTCAAGAAAATAAAATCTGCCACAGTTTCCACTTTTGCCCATCTACTTACCATGAAGTGATGGGACTGGATGCCATGATCTTAGTGTTTTGAATGTTGAGATTTAAGCCAGCTTTTTCACTGTCCTCTTTCACCTTCATCAAAAGGCTCTTTAGTTCCTCTTTGCTTTCTGTCATTAGAGTGGTAGCATCCACATATTTGAGGCTGTTGATATTTCTTCTGGCAATCTTGATTCCAGCTTGTGATTGATCCAGCCTGGCATTTCACATGATGTACTCTGCATAGAAATTAAATAAGCAGGGTGACAGTATACCCCTTGACGGACTCCTTTCCTAATGTAGATGATTGAGTTCCTGCACACATTTTCTACGTTACCCTGTAGTACTTTAGGGGAGAGATGATGGCTGAAGTTGCCATCATCAGAGCTTGGCTGTCTCCCCCTAGCTGGGTGGCAGAGGTATAAGTGGGCTGGTGGTTCCCTGGGACAGTAACTTCAGAGGACCTTCAGGGATCACATACCTGGACTCAAGCAGTGGTTCAGGAGCCTGGCCATGCTTCCATCTACCCCATGAGCCTTTGAAAACAGAGGCCTGGGCCCCATCCAGAGAGGGTTGGTGAGACTGAGACCCAAACAAGCCTTGCTCCCAGCTGCTCAGGGGCGACTGTACGTTTCTGTGGAGCTATCTGAGTGAATTATTTTATTCCTGTTTTATGTCCCGAACAAACCCACATCATCATTTTATTAATGCATTTGCAATTACTGCCTAACAATTTCCAGTTCCGTGTGGTCTGTGATATGGGGATGCTTAATCAAATATCCGCATGATGGGCCTTTAAGTTCTCTGGGACCAGAAGCTTTTCCCATCAATTAAGCTTCAACAAAATGAGTTTTAGGCTCATCTGCAACTGTATTTTTATGTTTCTTTTATGGCTCCCCTGCCTTCCCCTGGTGTCTTTAGAGATACCAGAAAATGTGGTGTGGGGCTGAGGTATTTATTAGCAGTGTGCAGAGAACAGGTTTATAATGGTCATTATGAAATATTGAAGTGCCTGCTTTGAAGTAGAATAATTTATATTTCCATTACAGTCATTTCATGGGTGCCCTCTCCCACCCACTGCCAGTGCCACCAGGGAGAGGGGTATCCATCCTGGGCCCTGTGGGCTCCCTGGGATCGAGGCCCTGGAAGTGTTTCCTCTGTAAGGAGATTGAACTCATAGAAACTTCCATGGACCCCACATTCACCACACACCCAGAGGTCTTGGAAATCTGACCTATTAAATGCAAAGAGGATTTCCCAGCCACCCAGGGTGCTCCTCCTTTGTGCCAGGTGAGGTGCCATCCAGGGCCACTGAGTCCAACAGCCCTGGGGACAAAGATGGTCAGGCCCCTCGCACACATGAGAAAACACAACTCAGGCAGAGAAGAGCGAAATTCCCAGCAAGCGGGTGCTGCTCTGCTCACACACATAACCCAAGCAGGTGCACACAGTGCTGGCAGGCACGCCCAGCCCTCCTGCCTGTCCTGTGAGCATGCCTGGGGGAAAGTATAAAGTGAAAGAGGGCCTGGAAGGGAGGACTGTCCGGCCACTCTGACCCCAGTCTCCGTACTTCCAGACACTGAGCAGAGCTCCCGCCCCTATCAGTGAAGGAGACAGCAGATCCCAGGCTGGCTCCTGGACGTGGCCAGGGTGCCCCATGCTCGTGCCTACTTGTCACCATTCCTCGTTCCTCTTCTCCGGCCCCGATTCATGTGAAGGAGGTGGGTTTGACTGGAGGGAGGTTCCAAGTGGAGGGGAAGGAAGGCCTGTGAGCATGGAATATCCGTGTTTAGCTCACCCACCAGCTCTTCTGTGACATCCTGGGTCAGAGGGAAACTTAGAGGCCTTGTGTGTCTCAGTAGAAGGGACTCTGGACAAAAGTCACTTGCCTGTTCATCTAGGCACTCCTTCGTTTCTTTGGCGTGTGTTCGCCAAATGCTGATCACATGCCAGGACCTCCACTGGTTCTCAGGCCATGACAGGAGGGGCATGATGGGCAAGCTGGGGAAGTGGAGACTGTAAATGTCTGGAGGACGTGCCCGTAGGGGACTAAGGACACGCAGAGGAGCGTGAACCCAGCCAGAGCAGACAGGACAGTGACATGCAGGGAAAGCCACATGCCAGCTAAGACCTAGAGGTGGTGAGGAGTTTACCAGGATGGGGTATGGTGTGGCTGTGGTGCCGCGAACCAAGGGTGATGCCAGGCTGGTGTGAGATACTGAAGGTAGCCCAGGGTCCGTGGAGCAGGTGTGCACATGGGAAGAAGTGAGGCTGGTGACGGGGCCAGGCCAATAGGGGAGGACTCTTCAGGCCACCGGGAGCTGTTTGGCTGTCCCCTGAGGACAGTGGGGGTCCTCGATGCCGAGTGGAGGGGGTTGGCCAGAGCAAGATTGGAGCCACCGGCTAACCAGGACAGAGTGGTTATCCAAGTCATGTCAGTGGTTTCCTTGAACTAGAGTGGAGACAGAAGGAATGGGGGAAACTGGCACCATCAAGAAGTATGTAGGAGTCGGATTTGCTGCAATGTGGATGGACCCAGAGACTGTCATACAGAGTGAAGTCAGACAGAAAAAGACGAATATCCTATGTTATCGCTCTATATGTGTAATCTAGAAAAATGGTACAGATGAACTTATTTGCAAAGCAGGAATAGTCACAGGTGTAGAAAACAAACTTATGGCTACCATGGGGGGTAGGGAAAGTGGGATGAATTGGGAGATGGGATTGACATATAAAAAACACTGTGTATGAAATAGATCACTACTGAGAACCTCCTGTGTGGCACAGGGAGCTCTGCTCAGTGCTCTATGGTGACCCAAATGGGAAGGAAATCCAAAAAAGAGGGCGTATATGTATATGTATAGCTGATTTACTTTGCTGTACAGCAGAAACTAACACAACATTGTATAGCAACTATACTTCAATAAAAGTTAATTAAAAAAAAAAAAAAAAGGAGACCCTTAGGAGGCAGGAGTGGCCTGAGCCAGGACTGATGGGCTGGGGACGGCAGGGTGGCAAGGTGAATGTCAGGTATGTGGTTAGGCAGCTAGAGACGTTGGCGGAGGGGCCACTGGCTGGGCTTGGGATATAAAGGAAGGAGTAGTCTCGACGGGAAGTTCACTTGGGGCCAGGATGAGTCAGAAGCCTGAGGGACAACGTGGAAAGGTGTCAGACCAGCATCAGGGTATGAGATCTGGAGCTCAGGAGAGGGTATGGGCTGGACAGTGAGTAGAGACCTCTCCAGGCTTCCCCGACTCCAGCCCCTGATCAAAGGGACTGAGTCTACTGAGGAGCACCCGCAGCTCTCTCCAGCTCATGTCATCTCAGTCTCCGAAGAACCAAAGCTTCTAGGAACCCAGAAAGCACTGGAGCAGGAAAAACAGTCAGATACCCCAGCAACGATCAGGTATGGAAGGGCCTGCAGAGAACAGGGCGGGAAGATGGAGCATGGAGAGGGGCCAGTCCTGGGGGCCACACTCACGTCCTGCCCACAGGAGCTGGTCCAGAGAGGGCCACTGGCATGAGCAGGTCAGTGCATCCTGGTCAGTCAAGGCCCTGGGGCCTCCAAGAGACGAGTATGCTGTTGACAGGGCCAGTCAGTGGTCCACGTTGCTGCATCCCTTGGAAGATAGCAGCTTCTACAGCGCACAGGGTGGTCGGGCCAAGACAGAGGTAGTCAGGGTGAACCAGGCCCCTCCAGACCAGGACTCGCTCTTCTCGCTCATGACCTGCCCAAGCAGGCAGAGGTGCCAGAGAGGACCAGCTCTCTCCAGCCCCCTCGCCCAGCCTCACCTACCAACCACATGTCTCCACATGGATGACCTAGGGGACTGATACACCCAGAGACTCAGCCTCACACTCACACACACGCCTGTGATACACAACACCTAACCCCACTGCTAGATGTCTTCCACACATGTACTAACCACCCCAACACCCTCCTCTGGAGTCGCACGGGCCTCAGTGACTTGTAGGCAGGAGGCATGGCTGTTTTCAGCACTAAATCTCCATTTCTGCAAACGGTGTCCCCAGGATGCTCACTCCATTTTGCTTAAAAGCTAAATCAACTTCACTGAGCTAGCTGACCTTGGCACGGATGCTTCTCCAGCTCTTGGGCTGGCTTTCTGATGAATGGGGTGATGATCTGTCACTCTCTGGTGCGCGTTTAGAGCTCTGAGAGGTGTGTAGCTCTAGCAGGCAGCCTGAAACTTGGAGACACGATTCGGGAGAAGAATCTCCTAAGGCAGGGGCAGCATTTTAAATGTAATTATCACTGGTATTCCCAATGTGCAGCCCCAGATTTTGTACCAGCAGACTCCCTCCCTACATATTTACTTTTAGTTCCACTCTCTTTTCTACGATCCGTTAGTTATACTAACTAAGTCCTTTAAAGGCTAGGATCATGGCCATTTGCTCAGGTGGACATGATCCAGATAAGGGGACCCAGACCCTCTTCTTGAAGATGTCCCAGGCTCCAATTCTGTACTAATGCACCCCAGGTAACAGGCAGAGCCAGCCCTGCCAGTTTATCTCGTCTCCTTTTAAAGACAGTGAAGCATGTGCACGGGTGTAGCAGAGGATTCTTTACAGCTCTCCCCTTAGTTGGAAAATGTGCCTTTGGCTCTGTCATTTGGATCACAGGGAGAGACGCCCCCACCCAGAAGGCAAGCATCATTCCACTGGGTGGGTGGCTTGTCTGATGAGCCTGTGCAGCTGGTCCAGAGGTGGGACCAGGCATGCCTCTCCCATCTCTGCACTCCTGAAAGGGCAGGCAGAGGGCTCTCGGCCTCACTGGGAAGGACGCTGCCCTGAGTCGAGCCCCATGGGCTGCAGCCCCTCACCCCACCCCCTGCCTGGGGCCTGTCCCGGTGCAGGTGAGGAGATAGCCCCGTTGTGCTGTTCACCTTTTCACATCCTGTGGTCTGACCTTCTGGAGAGCAGGGCCTGTGCCTCGTCCCCTCTGTGCCCCACTGCCTGGCCCAGCGCTGGCACACCCTCACCCCAAGTGCACCACAAGTTAGTGTGTGTCTATTGAGTGAATGGGCACAGGACCCAGGGACTATTCAGGGCTGGCTGTGCTCGTTCCCCGCACCCCATCCCTCCCTCTTTCCCCAGCTGAACAACTTTACTGGGGAGGATGCCAGCGTGTTTTGTGGGACCTCTCAGTGAGCGGGGGCGGGGGTGCCGCCTGGTTCAGGGTTTTCAGAACTCTTTGCCCAGTGCCCCTGTGGCCTACATTTAGCGTGAAATACAGAGTTACAGTAAGCCAGGCAGTAATTCATGAGCTCGTGAATTCACAGAACAGGGGTAAGTGACGAGGTTGCCCGTCTCTGCCAAGCCAGACATCCAAAATGGTTATAAATTATCTCCTGCTGTGGAGTCAACCGCCTTTTGCTCCCTGGATGTAAATTATCTGAATGTCATGTTGCTTAAGACCAATTAGTCCGTCCCCAGGGATGGAGCATCCCACGTGGGCATGGTGGGTGCTGGAAGTGCAGAGAGGGCCCACACCGTTCCTGCCCCCGCAGCTGCCATCTGCTTGGCAGGTGTACCACCCGCTGGAGAGCAAGTTCGTGCTGAAAGTCAGGTGCAGTGTCCAGACCCTAGATCCCACAGAAGAGGGGGAGGGGGCTGGCCAGGGACAACTTTCCAGGAGGGGACTTGAGCTGTGCCCGGGAGGGTGGGCCAGGGCCTTGACGGGAGGGATGTGGGGAAAGGAGGGTATGGCTGGGCCTGCTGTGCCGCTGTCATCGATAGTGAGTTGGGCACAATTGGACCATGAGGTGAGGTTGCAGAAGGGTCCATCTCACTCCCCTCTGAGTAGAAGACCTTTGATGCCCATTTCTGGGCCACATGAGTTAAACAGCCAGGGCTACCGAGGTCGGTCCCAACTGAGCCTGAGCCCTTATTTCAATTCAGCAACTTGGGAACCCGGTAGAGGACAAGGGGGCAGAGCAGGCCCAGCCGTGGTCTGTGAGAGGTTTCCAAGTCCTTCCCCACTGGCCCTGTGTGCTCAGGGGCCTCTAAGGAGGCCGTGGTGATGCCAGGAACTGTGGTGAGCCCTCACCGAGAACAGATTGATTCCACAGCAGTCGCTCTGAGCCCAGAGCCACCCACTGCCAGCTGGGCCTGAGACGTGAGCCAGGGTCCACAGAGGGGTACCTTGGAATGTTGCCCAAGGGCCTGTGAGGGGTCATCCCAGCTGCTAGACTGAGCTCCCAGCCAAGTGTGGGGGTGATGCCAGGATGCCCCAGGAACTGGTGATGCCCTGGCCTCAGCTTCTTCCATTCATACTGCTAAGGCTCCTCTGCAAACCCCACCCCCTCCACAGAGACCCAGGCCAGAGGACCTAACAAACCACACCTCCAGGGAAGGTAGGCAACCCGGCCCCCAGGCCGCTATATAGGCCAGAGTCCTGCCCCAGGGCAGAGCCTGAGTGGCCAGGCAAGCGGCTGCTGCACATCACAGACCCCCTCCTTGAGCCCCACTCCCTGTCTGTGTACCCAGACGGGTGCCTGGCCGAGGACAAAGACCCTACCCGAGGCAACAGACGTTGAGAACTGTCAGGTTGCCTCTTTTAAATAAGTGTATTGTTGAAGTATAACATAGACAGAAAATGAATAAATCATAAGTGTAGAGCTCAGTGTGTTTTTACAGAAAACACATCTCCTGACCAGCACCCAGAAGCACCCCACACAATGCCCCATTCAAGTCTCCATCCAAGCATCACCCTATTCAGGTTGCCTTTTGAAAGAGGAACAGATGCGACAAACCAGATCAGAGACAGAAGCCCGCCTTGTCACTTAGAGGAGGCCCCAGGAAGAGGGGGTGCACTGGGGAACGGAGCACAGGCCAGAGGGTTAAAGAAACTCTGTGAGCACGGAAGAAAGTGACCCAGTGAGCGTGGCAGACACAGGCCGACTGTGATGTGTCACTGCACTTAGGAAACCACAGAAATGTGTCTCGGCAGGGGAGCTCTGAGGAGCTCCAGTGCTTTATGTCTCAGCCCAGAAAGATTTAAGCGAGAGGCAAGGTGATAGATGGGCCACTTGTGAGGTTTATAAGCCGGCACATGAGAGGTGCTGCCCCAAGAACTTAGCGAGCTGCAGTTTTATAATCCAAGGAGGAAAGGGGAGGGGGAGAAGACCACCTTCTTCCTCATCCTTGAGTAGAGGTCAAGCTTCCATCATCAGCTCCTCCTCCACGTCAGGCAGGGGAGTTTTCTTGGCCCTACATGGTCAAGCCAGGACTGTCATGGTGTGATGGAATGAACCAAAAGGTGTTAACGTGGACTAAAATTCAGTAAATAATCTCAGGCTTCAATATAATGCCAGTTTTCACTGTATTTTTGTCTTTAGTGTCTGCAGAGGAGCGTGTCCTAGGAATTATATGGGTCTCATGCTGCCACTGTTGTATTGTTTGGGGGCACATCTCATGGTTCTGTGGCAGGTCTTGTGAAGCAAGCCTGCTTGTTTTTGTGGTTAAGCAAACTGGCTTTCTTGAATGATCACTAACTTATAGGGTCTCCCATACTTTTTTCTTTACTTACGATCCCTTAGTGGGATTAACTGTCTCAGTTCAGTTCAGTCACTCAGTCGTGTCCGACTCTTTGCGACCCCATGAATCACAGCACTCCAGGCCTCCCTGTTCATCACCATCTCTCAGAGTTCACTCAGACTCACGTCCATCGAGTCCGTGATGCCATCCAGCCGTCTCATCCTTGGTCGTCCCCTTCTCCTCCTGCACCCAATCCCTCCCAGCATCAGAGTCTCTTCCAATGAGTCAACTCTTCTCATGAGGTGGCCAAAGTACTGGAGTTTCAGCTTTAGCATCATTCCTTCCAAAGAAATCCCAGGGTTGATCTCCTTCAGAATGGACTGGTTGGATCTCCTTGCAGTCCAAGGGGCTCTCAAGAGTCTTCTCCAACACCACAGTTCAAAAGCATCAATTCTTCAGTGCTCAGCTTTCTTCACAGTCCAACTCTCACATCCATACATGACTACTGGAAAAACCATAGCCTTGACTAGACGGACCTTTGTTGGCAAAGTAATATCTCTGCTTTTTAATATGCTATCTAGGTCGGTCACAACTGTGTACGGGTCTTTAAAAGACCAACAGAGATGGGGGATGAGGCAGGGGCTGAGCCACTGGCACAGGATCAGTCACTGGGCTGCACCCCTGAATCAGCAGCTACGTGTGTGCGTGTGCATCTGTCTACCTACATGGGGACTTTTTATCCAGTGTCCTCTGTGCACCTGGCCCTGGGTGACAGGCTGAGGGCCTACAAAGGAAATGAAAGAGCATTTCACCCCACGCTCTTGAAAATCTCAGCAGGACACCATACTCATCAAATAGCACCGTTAGTGGGAAAAACTCACACCAAGGTGAGAGTGGGATTGGCTTATTTAAATGTTGGCTCCCGTGTTTATTAGGGGCCATTAGCATCATTAAGTGGCAGGTGTAGAACCTCACCAGGTGGCTTTTCAGATTTGCCCTTCTCCATGGAAAGTTCTTTGTGAATGTTTTAAAAGCCACCTTTTTCAAAGCCCAGCTCAAAAGAGGGCAGGTAAGCCTCCCCTGAGGTCGAGGCATAGCATGCCAGTCCTGTGACACATGCAGGCTGCACCTTGTCTGTGGGCATTCACACGGGACACCTGGTCACAGCCTCGGGTGTGAAGGACAGTGTCAAGCTGTGGGGCACTGGCCCCGCTCTGCCTGCCCCCAGGGGTGCCCCGGGCTGTATACATCATCCTCAGGGGCATCCTGGAGTGCCCCTGTCGCTCCCGTCTCCTGTGGGTGTTGAGCCCTCTTAAAACACCTGCGTCCGTTTTCATGACAGATAAGGCAATGAGGAGGCCTTTCCCGGGATGCAAAAACTTTTAAGTAAGCAGGGCAAGGAGCAGGCCCAGCGATTTACCAGCGTGTGAACCCAATGAGAGTCAGCGCGTCCACAAATCCCGCCGCAGTGTTTGGGGAGCGAGCAGAGCAGGCGGGGCAGTGATGCGGCTGAGCTGTGTCTGGAACACCTCGATTTGCTGGAGGGGAGGGCTTTCTCAGCCACAGAGGAGCTGAACCCTGGATGCCTCTTCAGTCCCACTGCTCCCACCTTTGCTGTTGGCCCCCAAACCCCCATCGCCAGGCTCTGAACACCGAGCCAGGACCACTGTGGCCCGCCCATCAGCTCAGACACGTCCTGCCTGGAGCTGACTTTCACGGGGACAACAGTTTCTGGGGCTCTATCTGTGGGCCGCCTGCATTTTGATAGGTTTCCAGGGTGGATAATCCCTGAACAGCAGAGCAGATGCAGAAAGGAGAGCCTGCTCGCTCTCCTCCAGCGGCTCAAGCACCGGAAAGGCTCCAAAGCTCTCCCGAAAGGCTGTTGTTCTCTCTCGGAGTTGTTGTTGTGGAGATTTGTTTTCCTTTGTCTTGACCTGGGATTTACTGTCAATCATACAAGTCAGAGAGGTTCAAGTAAATCTTCAAACCTCAGGGAACTTCTCCAAGTCACGTCAGGTCTAAAAGCCTCTGTTCAGGTAATTCTCTCCAAAATGTCCTCTTCAGTCCCACTGCTCCCACCTTTGCTGTTGGCCCCCAAACCCCCATCGCCAGGCTCTGAACACCGAGCCAGGACCACTGTGGCCCGCCCATCAGCTCAGACACGTCCTGCCTGGAGCTGACTTTCACGGGGACAACAGTTTCTGGGGCTCTATCTGTGGGCCGCCTGCATTTTGATAGGTTTCCAGGGTGGATAATCCCTGAACAGCAGAGCAGATGCAGAAAGGAGAGCCTGCTCGCTCTCCTCCAGCGGCTCAAGCACCGGAAAGGCTCCAAAGCTCTCCCGAGAGGCTGTTGTTCTCTCTCAGAGTTGTTGTGGAGTTTTGTTTTCCTTTGTCTTGACCTGGGATTTACTGTCAATCATACAAGTCAGAGAGGTTCAGATAAATCTTCAAACCTCAGGGAACTTCTCCAAGTCACGTCAGGTCTAAAAGCCTCTGTTCAGGTAATTCTCTCCAAAATACCGTGCCCTGCCAAGGCCACATGCAGGATGAATCCCCGACTTAGAGCAGACCTTCCTTCTGAGCATGTTCTCAGGCAGTTTTCCTCTAATACCTTTCTTTCTAAAGTAAATGTCCCACGAGCCCAGCTAAGCTTCTGCTGGTGGAAAGGTGGACCTTGTTCACATTTGGGCAGTTCTTTCCTGGAGACCCTAGTTCAATGGCAGAGATTTGCAGTCCACACACCCCTCACGCCAAAGAAGGAACGTCTCTGCTTGTCGTCTTTGAAAGTCAGTGGCTCTCTGGCATGCTCTGAAGCTAAGGATTACTGCGTCTGAGCACGCACCCCAGACAACACAGAGAAGAGCAACACACGTCAGGCCGTGCTGGCGTGGGAGACACGGGTTCAGAATCTTCCCACCCCCGTCTCTTCACCTGCGGGCGCAGAGTGTACAGGCCCCACCCAGTAGGCATCCCAGAAGGACAGAGGCAGGGAAGAACCCCATTCTGGAGAGAGGGGGAGGGAGGGGGTCCTGCCCTGTGCCCTGGCACTGCCCACACAGGGCCTGTTGTCACCAGTGGGGCAGGCACGAAGCCCTGTCCTTGGGGGCTGCGGCTGGCTGCCGCCCTAGGAGTAGGCAGCTCCACAGCCCAGAGCATGGCCCTGCCCTCTCTGCCTCCCTGTGCTTGGCCTTTGCAGGCTGGGCTTGCACACAAGTGCAAGTGTACATGGCACAGCCATGGGGCTGCACACACACACACTCAGGCGCACTCCTATACCTTTCCCACTGTCCTTTAAAATCCCAGAGCCAAGCAGAGTCAGAGGAAGTAAGGCCACCACCTCACAGCCATTAGGACAGCCACTCACAGTAAAACAGAAAATACCAAATGTTGGCAAGGATGTGGAGAAATTAGAACCCTTGTGAGCTGTTGATGAGAATGTCCAATGCAGCTGTGGAAAACAGTATCACAGTTTGTCAAAAAATTTAACATAGAACTACCATATGGATTCCAGTTCTACTTCTGGAATTGTATCCAATTCTGCTTCTCAGTATTTATCCTGGAAAATTGAAAGCAGGGTCTTGAAGGGACATTTACATACCCGTGTTCACAGCAGCGTTATGCACAATAACTAAAAACAGGAAGCAATTCAATGTCCATCAACCAATGAATGGAAGAGCAAGCTGTGGTTTATATGTACAATGAAATGTTATTCAGCCTTAAAAAGAAAGGAAATTCTGATACATGCTACTACATGGATGAACTTTAAGAACAATATGCAAAGTAGAAGAAGCCAGTCACAAAAAGACAACTAGTGTATGATTCTAGTTATTTATCCACTCCTTTACATATCTCGAATAAATAGAATCATACTGTAGTCTTTTTGTGACTGGCTTCTTCTACTTAGCATACTGTTCTCAAAGCTCACCCACGTTCACTCGTCAAATGTGTTCTATTTATTTGAGATACGTAGAGGAGCGGTGGCTCAGCTGGTAAAGAATCCACCTATAATGTGGGAGACCTGGGTTTGATCCCTGGGTTGGGAAGGTCCCCTGGAGGAGGGCACGGCAACCCACTTCAGTATTCTTGCTGGGAGAATCCCCATGGACAGAGAGCCTGGCGGGCCACAGTCCAAAGGGTCGCAAAGAGTCGGACACAACTGAGCAACTAAGCCCAGCACAAAGGAATGGAAGTCACGGAGACAGAAAGAATGGTTTTTGCAGGGGCTGAGGGAAGAGGGAGTAGGTGACTATTGTTCAATGGGGGCAAAGTTAAAATTCTACACATGGAAAGGGTTATGGGGATGGATGGTGGTGATAGTTGTACCATCGTCTGAATATCACTGAGCTGTATACTTTAAAATGGTAAGTTTTATATTATGTGTATTTTACCATGATAAAAATAAGCTGAGGAAAAACATATTTTAGTTGTTTCCATAGATGACTAGTCTTTAATCCTTCCAGACTCAAAGTTACCTTTCCATAGCAAGTATTCTGTAACATCCCTGTATAATCTTGAATGAATATGAGTCTTAACCAAAACTGGGATATTAAAAAAAAGTCCTAAGCATAAAGCATGCATTTTAAGTAACTGTTTGGATGCCAGCTACACACCCCGCCTCACAGTGGTAAGATGTCAGCCCCGGCATGCGGATCTTAGGAACACAAAGGCTGCAGATGGAGCCCATGATGGGCATGTTAGGTTGGCAGTTTGAGTACTCACTCATGTGTCCTTGCGTGTAGAAAGATGATTCTCCAAAATAGTGGACAATTCTTGATAAAGTTGTAAACAAGGGAATTCCTGGTGGTCCAGTGGTTAGGACTCCATGCTTTCACTGCCAAGGGCATGGGTTCGATCTCTGGTCAGGGAACTAAGATCCTGAAAGCCACAAGACACAGTCAAATTTTTCAAATATATATATTTTTTTAATTTTTAAAGATGTAAACCAAATTTACAATATACAAGCATAAGTGCATCCTTGGAAAATCCTTTTCAAGGTCGGAAGGGGAAGTATTTTGTGTGTAACACCTTGGTAGGTCCTAGTAACCCAAGAGTGGTAAGTGGGTCTTTCACTCCAGTTAGAGTGTGGCCACCACCCCCAGTGGCTGTGATTCCATCGATTTTGTTCCTGAGAATTGCTGGGAGGCTTCATCCTCCAAACAGCTAACCAAAAGTGACTGTCCATGGTGCAATTTGAAATGTTTGTTGGACAAGACAGTGCTACAAAGAGCAGGGTCCCTAAGGTCCCTGGTCCCAGCCATTAAGTGCCACCAGGGCCCCCGCCAATCATTGTGAGAACCAAAAACACCCTCCATGGAATTTCAGAACGCCTGCTGGGAACAGCACCGCCCTTCTTGAGGTCATTTACAGAGTGCTTCTCCTGTGCCGTGAGTCCTCAGAGCAAAGTGATCCCTTTACCTGGATGTAAGCCTGGCTCTAGGGCCAGGAGACCTTGTCCCTACCATTCACTCAGTCCACAGTGGCCTCAGACCCTGCTGCATCTCTGGGCGAGATTCCCCTCAGCTCAGTGGCCACTCAAAGATCATAGCAGCTCAAAGCAGTGACATTTTTTGGACATCTGACCCCAAGGAACTAAATTTTTGCAGCCTCAGTAGCAGGACATTTCCATTTGCTTAGGCGTCTGGAGGATGAAGCCTCCCAGCAATTCTGGGGGAATCACAGCAGACGAGGGGGGTGGTGCTCACTTTTTCTCCTCCTGTCCCCTCCAGCTTCCCCTGGTCTAGCACCACTGCCTCTCCTCATGGTGCAGGTAAGGGCAGGAGGGGAGCAGGCAGGGGACAGAGCTTCTGGGCAGGCCATCAGGGGAGCAGAGTCTGGAAGGGGCCCATGTCCTCCTCCTAGAAAGCGTGAGTAACTTGGCAGGGAACCCAGTCATGTGGGTTTCCCACAAACACAAGAGTAAAAGCTAGAGTTCTTAATTCCAGGAGGGCTTTAGCATTTATTCAAGTTTTCAAACATTACTCTTTCACTCAGGGGCCACCTGATAGATGTGCCAGTCAACCATAAAAAGTGTATGTGGATCCCTCTCCTAGGAATCCAACCAATTTTGCTTTCTCTAATAGGAATAGAAGAGAGGATTGTAAATGTCAAACAGCAGATTGTATAGCAACATCAATTGAACCAGGCATTCATGAGCAAATGTACCATTTATCTAGCAAAGCTCTGGGTGGTTTTGTTAATTTAAATTACCTGATGCTGGGGAAAAACTTGAGGTGAGGTTTTGTCCACAAATTCAGGTTATTTCCACCCAGCATCCGAGCAGCCTTGATCAGCTCTGGTGTGGGCACCTGGGGAAGGAGGTGTGTGGTCTACGTGGCATGTGTGTTGGGCTAGGCAGGGCAGAGGCTATGTGGAGCCCTAGATGTGCAAATCCTGTCTGTGGGCCTAAAGTGGGTCCTGTATCTTCAACTCAGAAGCCGGGATAATGAATAGCACAGTCCATGGAAGAGAACAGAGAATGCTGAGCAAGGACAGTGACCCAGCCTGATGCTACGCCCTCTCTGGAGTCTGGAACAATGAGGGGCTGCTAATGAGTGTGGTGGGCCTGCTGTTGGTTCTGGAGTTAGGATGAGAGAGTGAAGAGGGCCAACAGGCTGAGTGAAGGCAGGGCGGGAGACAGGCTGAGCACCATGCATCAGAGACAGGCAGGAACTTGCCAAGCCCCTCATAGCCCATGACAGCGTCCAGGGTGGGTCCCCGTGGCCAGCTCTCTAAGACACTGAAGACACTCATGCAAGAGGTGCAACGGCTTTGGGACATAATTTATGGAGGAGACAGGCAGAGACGAAGACAAGATGAGCATGTGTAGCTTGTCAATGATGCCATCCATTCATCTCATCCTCTGTCGCCCCCTTCTCCTCCTGCCCTCAATCTTTCCCAACATCAAGGCCTTTTCCAGTGAGTCCACTCTTTGCATCATGTGGCCAAAGTAGGAGCTTCAGCATCAGTCCTTCCAATGAATATTCTGGGTTGATTTCCTTTAAGATTGATTGGTTGATCTCCTTACTGTCCAAGGGACTCTCAAGAGTCTTTTCCAGCCCCACAGTTCAAAAGCATCAATTCTTCAGTGCTCAGCCTTCTTTATGGTCCAACTCTCACTACTGAAAAAACCATAGCCTTGACTATATGGACTGTAGCATACTGGTGTCTCTACTTTTTAATATACTGTCTAGGTTGGTCATAGCTTTTCTTCCAATTTTCTTCTTCTGTCTTTTAATTTCATGGCTGCAGTCACCATCCACAGTGATTTTAGAGCCAAAGAAAATAAAATCAGCCATTATTTCCACTTTTTTCCCATCTTATTTGCCATGAAGTGATGAGACTGGATGCCATGATCTTCATTTTTTGGATGTTGAGTTTTAAACCAGCTTTTTCACTCTCCTCTTTTACCTTCATCAAGAGGCTCTTTAGTTCCTATTCACTTTTTGCCATTAGAGAGGTATCATCTGCATATCTGAGACTGTTGATATTTCTCCTGTCAGTCTTGATTCCAGCTTGTGATTCATCTAGCCTGGCATTTGGCATGATGTACTCTGTATAAAGTTAAATAAGCAGACTGACAATATACAGCCTTGACATACTCTTTTCTCAATTTTGAACCAGTCTCTTGTCCTATGTCTGGTTCTAACTGTTGCTTCTTGACCTGCATACAGGCTTCTCAGGAGGCAGGTAAGGTGGTCTGGTCCTTCATCTCTTTAAGAATTTTCCACATGTTTGTTTTGATCCACACAGTCAGTGGCTTTAGAATAGTCAATGAAGCAGAAGTAGATGTTTTTCTGGAATTACTTTGCTTTTTCTGTGATCAAATGGATCTTGACCATTTGATTTCTGGTACCTTTGCTTTTCTAAATCCAGTTTGTGCATCTGGAAGTTCTCGCTTCATGTACTGTTGAAACCTAGCTTGAAGGATTTTGAAGATTACCTTGCTAGTATGTGAAAAGACCACAATCATATGGTAGTTTGAGCATTCTTTGACATTGCCCTTATTTAGGATTGAAATGAAAACTGACGTTTTCCAGTCCTGTGGCCAATGCTGAGTTTTCCAAATTTGCTGGCATATTGAGTGCAGCACTTTCACAGCATCATCTTTTACGATTTGAAACAGTTAAGCTGGAATTCCATCACCTCCACTAGCTTTGTTCATAGTAATGCTTCCTAACACCCACTTGACTTCACACTCCAGGATGCCTGGCTCTAGTTGAGTGACCACACCATCATGGTCATCCAGATCATTAAGATCTTTTTTGTATAGTTCTGTGTATTCTTGCCAGCTCTTCTTAATATCTTCTGTTTCTGTTAGGTCCTTGCCATTTCTGTCCTTTATTGTGCCCATCTTTGCATGAAATGTTCCCTTGGTATCTCTGATTTTCATAAAGGAATTTCTAGTCTTTCCCATTCTGTTGTTTTCCTCTATTTCTTTGCATTGTTCACTTAAGAAAACTTTCTTATCTCTTCTATTCTCTGAAACTCTGCATTCAGTTTGGTATATCTTTACCTTTCTCCTTTTCCTTTTGCTTCTCTTTTTTTCCTCAGCTATTTGTAAGACCTTCTCAGAGAACCACTTTGCCTTCTTGCATTTCTTTTTTGTGGGGATGGTTTTGGTCACTGCCTCCTGTACAGTGGTACAAACCTCCATCCATAGTTCTTTGGGCACTCTGTCTACCACATCTAATCCCTTTAATCAATTTGTCACCTGTACCGTATAATCATAAGGGATTTGATTTAGGTCATACCTGAATTGTCTAGTTGTTTTCCTCACTTTCTTCAATTTAAGGCTGAATTTTGCAATAAGAAGCTAATGGTCTGAGCCACAGTCAGCTCCATGTCTTGTTTTTGCTGACTATATAGAGCTTCTCCATCTTCGGCTGCAAAGAACATAACCAATTTGATTTTGATATTGACCATCTGGTGATGTCCATGTGTAGAGTCATCTCTTTTGTTTTTGGAAGATGGTGTTTGCTATGACCAACAAAATGGACATAGCACCTCCTTAGAGCTGGACCTTGGCAGTAAAGCCAGATTTGAAGAAAGGGCCTTCCAGGAAAGGGAAGCAAATTTGCAGGCTGCTTTCTGGCGGGTAGTGGGGGTAGTCAGGAACTGCAGCTCAGGCCACGGTGTAAACACTTCCCCAGAGGACCTGAGTATGGCAGCAGTGACCCATCTGCTCAGAAGTCACAGGTCCCAAGGGACAGCCAGCAGAGGATCACCCGGTGGCATGACTTTGAGTCACCTGTTCAGGGGTTGTGAGGGGACCATATCATGTGTACATAGCAGTCTCTAGAAATTGTCAGAATTTTGTGGCTTGGTCAACACCATCAGTAAAACTATATCATGTATTAGCAAAAAACATATCCTTAAGATAAAACCATTGGTTTTGGTATTTATTGTTAATTGAATTTTCCCAGAAATGGCAGCAGAAAGATTGTTAATGTTCATGAATTTACATCAAATTAAACATCTGTTCCTCTTAAGCTAAACTCCAGTAAAGTTATGGCGGCTCATAAATTAGATGGGGGAGGAAAGTGCTTCTTGCTCTTTGCACAGCTTAGCAGTTTCAAAATAGACCTCAGAATGCCACATTGCAACTGAGGCCTATGTAACACAAGCATCTTGAGCTGTGATGTTGGTGCCAGACGATTAAGCTGAGTTTTTGCTTTGGTGGTGAAGATGGCAGCTTTGTATTCAGCAGTGACATTACTTCTCAGGCCAGCTGGGGACAGTGTGGGAACCAGGGAGGCAGATGCTTGGGTGGGGGTCGGGGCAGAGCCTGCCCATGAGCAAACCCAGCAGCAGCCAAGAGACTGTGGGCACACCCGTGAGGGTCCTCCCAGGAGAGGGATCTGGATCTGAGCCCAGGGGCTGGGCCACCTGGCCTGGTCAGGAAGGACTGGAGTCCAGAGGTTGTGGCTCAAGGGCATGGCAGGCTGTTGTGTGGCTTCTGAAGGGACCTGTGTGCAGCTCAGGAAGGGAGCTGCCCTCCCCAGGTGGTGGGATCTCAGAGCATGACCCACCAGCCCCCACCGGGCACGTTCTTCCTTCCCACCCCCCTGCTCTTTAGCCCACGCCCATCCCCAAGTGAGATGTTTCCTGCTAGTGGCAGAAGAGTGCTTCGTGACATCTAGCAACCTCTGTCCTGAAGTCCCCTCTCCATAAATTTAGGGGTTTGCCAGGGACTCTTGAAGTGCAAGGCTGCCTCAGTAAGGGAAGGGCCAGCACCCTGGAGGCCATGGGGGGCTGTCTTCACAGGGGCCTCAGGATCCCCCTAGCCCCGACTTCCCCCAGTTCCACCCACATGTAAAGTTCTCCTGGAGCTTGGAGGGTCCCCAGGGTCAGCTTTGTGTTCAGTTACTGATCAGAACCCTCGTGTGGCACTGAACCTTTCCTGAAGCTGTGCCACAACTGAATTCACCCTCAGGCTCCCCTACCTGGGCACTGTTCCAAGCAGAAGCCCCTTGCCTGGCCTTTTTCCAGGGCCGTCCAGGGCTGTCCTGACCAGCAATGGCAGAACCAGAGGACAGACCCTCTCATCCTCCTCCCATCCAGTGGCAGGTCCTGAAGAGCTGTGTGTTCCCTAGAGGGGTTTGGAGGAGACACTCCCATGGGACCCCGTGTCCAGCAGGGTGACAGCTTCTCTGTGGCCCCCCACCTCCTTGCCACAACGACTCCCAGGCTTGTTGTGCTAGACTCTTTGAGCTACTGATGCAGGTTTTGGGGTGTCCCGACTAGTGAGGTAGGGTCCATGCCCCTGGCAGTGAGTATGACACAAACCACACACTGGGGCTGCCTCACACACTCATGTGTCATGCCCCCTGCAGCCAGGAGCTGATATGATGGGTGGCATGGCCCTCCAGCCACTCCAGAGTTCCAGACCTCAGTCACTATGCCTCGGGGTGGCTGGGACTGTCCCCTTCCTCAGGACAGGGCTGTAGCCACTATCCACCAAGATTACACTTTCGTCCAGTCAGCAGACATTTAATGAGCACCTTCTGCATGCAGGTGCGTGGGCCAGGTGCTGGCATCACACCTACAGCAAGGCAGGGCCCCGGCTTCAAGGGGCTCCCATGTAATGGGGCAGCCTGATGCCAACAGTGTATGAATAACAGAGTGAAGGCTGGGGAAAGGACCACGACAGACAAGAATGGGCCACTGCACAGGGACGTCTTTAGATGGGGATGGCTTGGCAAGGGAGACAAGCAGAGATGGTCTCTCTCCAGTCTCCCTACCACCTCTATTCCTAATGCCAAGAGTCTCCAGCCCACCCTCCCTCCTGCCTCCATGTCCCCCCAGTATCCAGGCCCTGGGCCTGTCCAGGGCCTTGACCACATGGCCTGTCTCCCTCTCCATTAGAATCTGAGCTCCCTGCTACCTGGCTGGCTCTCCCCCTCCTTGCCCATGCTGTGCCACACCTCTTTCCCCGACTCTGGAGCCACCAGCCCCTCCCACATCTGTGCCCAGAAGCTTTGCCTGCCACAGCGAAGACTGTCCCTTTGAGGCCGACCTGGCAGGGGCACACGTGGCTGATGGAATATTCAGTGTCTCCCTGGCTTCCCTTTGTTCTGCAAGAGAAAGCATGCCTTTGATAGACGTTCAATTCCAGAGGCTGCTACCTGCGTCCTATCTCTCTTTGCTCAAAAAATTAAATGCGGACGTGCCTGTGCCCCTGCTGTAATAATCTCCCTCAGAGTGGAGGCAGTGTGGCTGGAATGGGAGAACATTAGAATCTTCAAAGAGGGACAATTATTGAGGGAACTAGATTAATGAGGTGTCATAACAACTTAGCCAGATCCGCGGCTGACCTTTCTCGTGGAGAACGGGCTTGATAAATGTAGTTCATTACCAAGTTCTGACATGAAAATAGGATCACACTCTGGGCTCCTCAGCAAGCTGATCAATATTTTATCTGCCAAAACAGGCCCGGTCTGTGAGCAGGAGGAGCCCCCACACACATGTGCCAGCAGGAAGCCCGAGGCCAGTGCCAGGGCCTGGCCAAGCGGGGCCAGTGCGGCTGCATGGGGGACCCCGCGGCCGGCGGAGGATGGCTGGGTCCTTCAGAGGGCCTGCTGGGGACTCTCCTCACCGCCAGGCTGCAGGACATGAGCCTCCCTCCCCGAGAGGCCCCAGAGCACAAACATTCATGGGGATGGGTAGGCGGGCGGAAGTCTCCACCGATTTAGTGGCCACCTGTGCCAGGCGCTGGGCATCAGTGAAGGGGACAGAGACAAATGCACCCGGCCCTGTGGCTCCCGTAGGGCATTTCGCGCAGAGGGGCCCTTGGGCCTGGCAGTCACGCAGACACCGCGAGGTCTATTAGGTTTCCTCTTACGTCGGGACCCTGTAAGGTGTTTATTGTCCCCATTCTAAGGTAGGAAATGGGGGCAAGAGAGGCAGGAGTGGCTGCCTTTCCTGGGGGCTCACAGCCACTCAAAGGCAGAGCCTTGCTCTCCTTTGCTCTCCTGACTCCTTGCCCGGTGCTCCGTCCAGCCTTGCAGTGACCGTCGTCAGTGGAGTTGGTGTCAGGTGTCGCAGCCTACGGTGAAGCCTGTGTCTACCTGAGGACCCCAGGAAGGGTGGTTACAGGGCGGCCCAGTCACCTGGCTTCGATGAGAGGATCTGGCCTGGAGCCGCAGGACTCAGCCACATTCACAGGCACTTAGCACTGTCCCACCGTGTGCGCGGCCAGCCAGGCTGGTCCCACAGCGGGATGTGGGCAGCGCTGGCACCCCACCCAGGTTCCTGTAGTCAGCCCACTCTCCATCATCGTGGTCAGCCCCCACGTGGGCACTGGGGGAGAGTGCTGCGGTCCCCAGGCCTCTGGTGTACTCCCCTGCAGGGACTTTCCCTCCAGAGGGGCAGGGTCCCTCCTGGGACCAGGCCCACCCCCAGACACGCAGAGTACAGAGAATTATGAAGCCAAAGGGCTAGTTTAGATCAGGCAATATTTCAGCTGTGGCCAAGATGCAGTGAAGAGTAGGCCGGGCAGAGATGTGGGTAAAGAACGTCGAGGGGAGCAGTAAACGCCGCCCCCATGCAGCACATCCGTGTGGCCAGTGCTGCTGAGATTGCTTCTCCCTCCACACCCCAACCTCCTCAAGCCCCCAGTCGGCTTGCCAGGTGGGTGGGCGGAAATGACCTGCATAATAATGAGAAGCACCCAAACTTCCGGTATTGAAGCTCTTGCCTATGTTGATTAAGGGGAAAGGAAGATCTGAAAACAGAGGCTGTGGGCCAGGCCTCAGGACCCACGCATCACACGAGGCCAGCCAGGCTCTACGAGCTTGGCTCCTGGCTCAGCGTCGCCTGTGCCAAGGGCTAGGCTTCACCCCCGGCCTGGCCAGCCTCTGGAAAAGGGTTGGGCGGAAATGACCTGCATAATAATGAGAAGCACCCAAACTTCCGGTATTGAAGCTCTTGCCTATGTTGATTAAGGGGAGAGGAAGATCTGAAAACAGAGGCTGTGGGCCAGGCCTCAGGACCCACGCATCACACGAGGCCAGCCAGGCTCTGCGAGCTTGGCTCCTGGCTCAGGGTCGCCTGTGCCAAGGGCTAGGCTTCACCCCTGGCCTGGCCAGCCTCTGGAAAAGGGATCATGGGTAATTTACTTTCTTTCTTTATATTTATCTGCATTTTCCAAGTGTTTTCTTGCTGTTTTGATGCGTGTGTTCCTTTTATAATAAGACAGAGGTTTCAAACTGGCAGCAGAGCAAGACCCTTTAGCTGAAGGCCAGCTCTGCAAGGACTCACAGGTGCCCACACCCCACCTCGGGGAGCCGTTACATCTGACCCCACCGTGTGACCAGGAGGTTGTGAATGAAAAAGTAAAGCTGGGACTTGGTAAACTAGCACTTTCACATGCCTCTCTCAGAAGCTATGCATCCTAGAGACCAAAAGGGATGGCTTTTGAGAGGGCTGTCCTTGCTGGAGATGAAGCCTCAAAAGTCTTGAAAGAGGCTGAATTGTGGAAGCTGAAGTGGCCATCTCCACGGGCGCAGAAACGCCACCATCACGTGCGCTTCCTCTGAGGCTCACGCCCCCGTAGAGCTACACAGATATTAGAGGAGCTGGGAACTTTGAGGCAATGATTTATTTATTCCAGGTTGAGACTCATGTAAAGCACAGCTGCTCCTGGGATAAAGAAGGATTTCAGATCACCTTCTAGGAGCAGGACCTAGGAGCAGGGGGTTGGTCTTAGGACCTCCATGCCCAGCAGCAGCCAGGCACAGTGACGGCCTCAGTAAAGGAAAGGACAGAGGACGTTTGGCAAAGTGCAATCTGCTGGGCCTGGCACCCTGCCCCAGCTCCACGCTTCCCTCTTGCCTCATCCAAGCCCTGCTCCCTGCTACCCTGACCCAGCCATACCCGCCTCCTGGGGCTCTGGACACACTGTGCTGCTGGCTCCTATACCTGCGACCCCTGTGACCCATAAATCCCTTCCCCCGGCCTCCTGTGCCCGCAGATCCCTCATCCTGTGGGGCTGATCCATAGCGAAACTTTTTTTACTTTGGCCTCGTTAGCTCTCCTTCCATGGGCACCCTCGATGCCCAAGACAGAAAGCTCCACTGTATACTCAAAGTACCACCCAACATAGAGCACAGAGTTTGTGAGTAAATGCTGGTAAAAAGATGGAAAAGGCACGGGTGGCATGAGCCTAGCAGGAGGCCAGACCAGGGATTCGGGGAGCTGGCCCTCGACACTGAGGCACCTACCTCTTCTGCCGAGTTTATTTCTAGGCATATATGTACCTTCCTGACCAGCAGGCATGGGCTGGGCATTGCCAGGGTGGAGAAGCCTCCATGAACTCACAGTGAACTGTAGGGGTGTGATAGGAGAGGTGAGCCAGGGGAGGCAGTGCAGCCCACCCGACAGGACCTGCGTAGCTGGCTTTCCTGGCCACCAGAGTGGGAGGTGCTGTCAGGCTGCTTGAGGACCCCTGGCCTGGGGCAGCAGGCAGCTCAGAGATCTGTGCCCCACCGAGATTGGGAGGATGAGACAGCTCTGCCCATCTGACCTGGCCCAGCCTGCTCCAACCTTCAGATGTATTCTTTTCTTTTGGGGAAGCAGGGGGAGCCTAATGGTATGGTAGCATTTCTGAACTGAACCTTCTATCAATCCCACATCCATCTGCTGTGAACACCAGCTTCCCAGTGTTGGGGCACAAATGCCTGACCCCTGGAAAGCCTAACAGGCCTTCCATTCCAGGCCCCTGCAGATCCCCCACACATTTCCACCGCCACCTCCACCAAAGCATCTCCCTGCCCTCATACACTGCATCCAGCTTCTGCCATTTGCCGGGACTGGTTTTATCCTCTGGGGAGCTAGGCAGCAAGATCTGGGCAAACCTCTTCCTCTTCTTTCCCCAGACTGGCCTTTGTCCAGCTCAGGAAGCCAATGACAGACCCTGGGCAGGAGACTGTAGCTGTGGGACACGGCCGTGATTTTCACTGTGCAGACTTGAGAGTCAGGTTTACCAACTGGAGGCCCTACGAGCTCCCAGGAATGGATATGCTACCAGGCCAAAGAGGGGTGGGAGAGCTATTCTTGTCAGAGCACGGAAACTCCTAGAGAGCAAATAGATTTGATTATATTGAACACAGCAATTGATTTTTTTCTAAATAAACATGCAGGATGAAATGGTAACAGACATCTGTTTCTGACAAGAATCAATTGACCCCAAATGGGAAGAAAGAAAATCTAGAAACAAACAAGCACAAGAGAAAGTGGTCGGACCATCCAGGCTTGTCCAGTGAGGAAGGGAGAGAGACAGACAGACCTCCCAGCAGCCCCGTCCCCACCAAGCAGCTCCCTGTTTATTGCTCTTCAGCTACTATGGTTCCGATAATGACAAAGGGGAGGGTAGCTATCATTTTATGAGCCCTCACTCAGTGCTAGGCCAGTGTCGTGCCTTTTATTATGTGCATGTCTTATTTAATCCTCCTAAAGACTTCCCTGGTGGCTCAGAGGTTAAAGCGTCTGCCTGCAATGCGGGAGACCTGGGTTCGATACCTGGGTCGGGAAGATCCCCTGGAGAAGGAAATGGCAACCCACTCCAGTATTCTTGCCTGGAGAATCCCATGGACGGAGGCGCCTGGAGGGCTACAGTCCACGGCATCGCAAAGAGTCGGACACGACTGAGCGACTTCACTCACTCACAAAAGCCCTATGTGGGAGGCTCTGCTCTCCCCAACTTCACAGATGAAATCACTGACGCACCCTGTGCAAGATACACACTCAGGCAGCTGCAGAACCAGAACTCAAACCCAACAGACCACAGAGCCAGGGCTCTCCAGCACTGCTTATATTGACTCCAGCCCTGAGCTGATACAGTCTGCCCTAAGCTGGCCTTGAAATTAAGGCGAAAAGGCCTAGACCTCAGACACTCCCTTGCTAACAGCACTCTGGCTTGAACCTGGAATGGACGAGGAGGACCACATACCCATGCCCCAGGATTCGGCAAAGGCAGGAGGTGGGGTACATCCTTCATCCTCATCCCAGGAGGAGGGGAAGTGGGGCAGCGGGGAGTGCTCCCCGGCTCTGCTCACAGCCCTGTGGGTGGGGAACATTTCCATGGCCCGTTACCAGCACAGTTAAACTACATCATGTCACAGTGTATCACAGGCCTCATTTGCCAAAATACTGTGTGGTTCTGATGCTGTGAACCAAGCACAGCCGTGATGAAAGACCTGAGAGCAATGGGCTGTGTGCTTTGGGCTGACTTTTGTAAAAGCTGCCTTTTGTTTCTTGGTCGTGGGCTTGTGTACACATGTTCGTCTTGAAGTAATCCAGCCCTGGGAGTGTTTCTAATTATCTTAAGCAAGGCTTATTAGTCCTGTTAACTGCAGCTCCCTGATCTGTGAGGCCACGGATTCCAAAGGAGCCTTTAAGGTAGGATTAAGGCAAAGATGAGCCGGTGCAAAGTGGAATTGGGGCCAGCTTTCCTAAGCTGCTGTGGGGCTGCACTGCGAAATCCCCCAAATGAAGACTCCCATTCTGTCTGACCATCACTCTGCGTCTGGCTGTAGAAGGTGCTCAATCAACATGTGCAGGGTGGACGCACGGGATCCTCCCAGCGTTTGCATCACGTGCCACTTGTATCCGGTGCTCAGTGATGGTCTGTGGCATGGACTGGTGGCCAGCCGCGTGGATAGGTCTCAGGTCCCCGGGCTGCACCTTGCACTGCGTCTAGCGGGTGCCTAGTAACTGCCGATGGGTGGTGGGTGGAGGGAGGTCTTCTCAAGACCAGGGGAGGAGTCTGACTGGAGTAACCCCATCTTCTCTTCCAGGTGACCCATGCACCATGGCCGACTACGCCCGCCTGAAGAAGGTCCTTCTGGCACTCCAGAGCCGCCTGCAGCCACTCCACGAAGGAGACAGCAGACAAGAGCCCGCCTCCCAGAAGCGCTTTCTGGTGGAATCTCTGTTCAAGGACTTCGATGCAGATGGAGACGGCCACCTCGGCAGCTCCGAGCTGGCCCAGGTGGGTACAGCACTGGGTGAAATCACATTACGGGGGGATCCAATTTTCCATTCAGGGTGTGTAGAAAGAGAACCAGCAGACCCATGTGGGAAGAGTCGTTTGTCCCTATCTCTGAAATGGGACGCTGAGGGGGCCTTGCTCCTGCAAGAGAAAGCATGTCCCAGGAGTCAGAGAGCTTGTGTTGAACACTTGGAAATATCTGACAAACAAAATGATGTCAGTGTCTCTTTCCCACCAGCCACCTTCAGCCAATATTTACCAACAAGCTCCGGGCGAAACACACACTGCACACAGGCTGAGCTCTGAGGCTTTCATTAGGAAACAAGTCTTTCTTCCTGAGTCCTTTACTGTCCTCAGCAGGAAGGTTCACAGAAAGCAGATTTGGTTTTCACCAAGAGCTTTGGGAGCTGTAACATGCTGTCCCCACGTCCTCTCCCCCTCGCACCTCGCCAGTGGTGGTACCTGGGTAGCAGCAGCCCACGCTCCAGCCTGTGGCTTGCAGGCAGCCCTGTGGCCACCCCCTGAGCACTGCTCTCCCCTGTGAGAAAACACTCGGATGGAGTCCGTGGTTTGCCTGCCTCCCAAACACAGCACATGTGGCCCTTTGCCCAGCTACCAGGTGGTACAAGGGCCATAAGCATCTGCAGCAAAAAGAAACAAGGAAGGGGCAACCCGGGGCAGCAGGCATACCAGCTGCAGGACAGGCCTGTTGGGTGCTGGTGGCAGAAAGGCGGGCTGGATGGGCCCAGGGGTCTGCATTCCTGCTCCTGCTCTGCCGGTTTGGGTCTGAGAGCCTGGGGTCCCAAAGCCACACCAGGTGCAAAGGCATGGAGGGAGGCTAGGTCAGCCGCCCTGGGGCAGCTCTGCCCCCAAGACCACAGAGTGCCCTGCCCACCGAGGACAGATACAGGATGGTTCCCCACCTTTGATACTACTTTAAAAAGATCTTTCACAGGGCACAGCAGTGACCTCATCAAAACTGTGACCAGGTCACCAGGAAGGCCAGGCTAGGGAGGGCCATGGCATTTAGAGCACCCACTAGGGGCTTGGCACTAAGCAAGGCCCTTTACCTGCAATGTGCCCTCCAAAGGCATGTCCCTCACTCTTCAATAGAGTAGCTAGGAACACAGACTTCACAGTCAAACTGCCTGAATTCAGGTCCACTCCAGCATTTACGGGGATCTAGGGGGTCTAGGCAGACAACTGCCTGGCCCTGTGCCCCTTTTCTTGTCGGTGACTGTCACAGGGTCATCAGGAGGGTTAGATGAGCAAAGAGGTGTGCAGTTCTCAGCCTAGTGCCCAACAGGTGGTACATTCTCGGAAGGTGACAGCCGTTAGCAGCCCTTCGTCACCATCACTTCTATTGTTATTTCCTCCTTAAACCTTTCAGCCACCTTTTGCTGTGTGGTAGGTGCTGCTGTTATCCCCACTTACCAGGTATTTTTAGATGAGGAAATGGAGGCTCCAAGAAATCTAATGGTTTGCCTGCGGAGCACTCATTGCCTAGGATGTGGTGAACTCAGAAGCAACCAGGGTGCCAGGTGTGCATGGACCAGCTCCCCTCACACTACACGGGGCTCCCTGGGAGGACAGCTCCCAGCACCAGCTCCACCTGATCCTCTCGAAGTCTATGGGGACAGCAAGTGCCCAAAAACTCTGAGTAGAGCAGTTATCCAGACACTTCCCCATGCAGGGCCCCCTTCTCAGGTCCAGCCAATTCAGAGCTGGCTTCCAGGGAGTGGGTGGGGAACCACAGATCCTAAGGCGCTTGCAGGCCCTGCTCTCTCACTCATACCTGGCATCACGGGCAAGTCCATCCATGGCCCACACTCCAGGAAGCCTCCCAGACACACACCAGCCTTCATGTCACTACTTCATCGACCCTCAGCCCCCAGCTATGGCTAAGACCCCATGGGCCAGGACCAGAGGCCCACCAATGACCCATGCTGCTCCAGGGAGAGCCCAGGTCCTGCTGGTCACGGTTACCTGAGAGACAAGCCACCTAGCAGTTCGATTCCGCACAGTACAGGCTGTGTGGGGAGCCCAGAGGGCAGGCATCTCTGTCTTGCCCCAGACAGAGGCAACTGTGGGATCTCGGTGCCCCAGGCCCACGTGGATCCAGGTAGCTGCCAGGTAAACAGAACATTCCTGGGCGCATGGCTCTAACCTGGCAGAGACATGCCCTGAGGCACCTGCAGCCATTAACAAGCGTGGTAATTGGACTATGATTTCCTCTTTAAAATTTAATGTGTTTAAAGTCCATTTCATAAATCTGCCAAGCAGGGCCCAGCTAAAGTGGGCCTTTACTTGACACTGAATCGGAGGCGTTGGGGAAAACTTGTAGATCCTATGAAAAGTTAATCAATTTCCAGTGCAGAAATAGACAAAAGGAAATTTCCATCTTTGGAAGATTGATTTTGGGTGTTATGGTTGATCTCCCTTTTATCGAACACTCTTATTTGCTGGGTGAAGGGTCATTTTTTTAACATTATCACATTAAATTGCCTTTAATATACCAGGCCCAGCTGAGACTGTTAATAAAGAGAAAATGCCTCTGTTCCCCTCTTCCCCCCAAAATAAAATCATTTTCTTTCTTCTGAGATTTCCTTCTGAGCATTTTCTTTGCAAGACTCTAGTTTCAGACCCACACACAAATGGTCCTACTAGGGAGGCCCCCACCCTGCAGCCCAGACCACATCCAGAGAGGAGTTCACAAGGGCCCGCCCATGGTCCCCTCAATAGAATCCCAAGGGTAGCAGTTTGTGTTCCTGGCAGGACAAGGCAGGCAGAGCAGGGGCTCAGGCCTGGGTCAATAGAACAGCAGCTTCCTCTCCCCAGGAGTAGTACTGTGGCTAGGATGTGCTGACCTGGGATTGCTGGGGGTTGGAGGGGGTGGGGAGGGGTACACTGATGGAGCAGTGACCTTCCAGCTCCACACACTTGGGAGCCACTGAGTATGGCCACTGTTAATTGGGCTTATTTGATCAGGCCCCTGTCTCTTCCCTGTTTCCCCATCTATAACACAAAGGGGTAGACCAGATGACCACATGGATCCTTCTCACTTCAGATCATCTGGGGTCTATTTGCCATGGCAGGAAAAAGACAGACCTGAAAGCTACTGACTCAGGCCCAATCTCCGTGTGACCTTGAGAAAGTCCCTTTCCTTTCTGAGCCTCAGTTTTCTCATCTATAAAAGGAGAAGGTCAGACAAGACAACACCAAAGAGATTTGGATGCTCCCCAGGGCCTACAGAGCTGTCTCTGGAGTCCACAGGCACACACACAGACACATCTGCCCAAACGGTGACCACAGCCCCCCTTGGCCTGACAGAGCCCACAGCTCTGAACTCACTTCTGACTCGCGCCTTCTCCCTCTCTCACCCGCAGCACATGCTGGAGGAGCAGGACCTGGAGGAGGACTTCCTGGGTTGCTCGCCGGGTGACCTCCTCCGGTTTGATGACTACAACAAAGACGGCCTCCTGACCCTTCATGAGTTCTACACAGCCTTCCGTAAGTCAGGCCCCCGTCGGGGCTCACAGTTAGCAAAAAGACATTTCCTCCTCCCAAATGGTGTCAGGGTCTGGAGTCTGTCTTTAGTTGTTTTCCAAGGTTGGCTTCTTTTATAGGTGAAAGTAGTTGAATTTGTTTTGCAACAAGCCTGAGATTTAAGGAAAGAATAAGGGGAGGGCAGAGGTGGGGGATGGGATACTTGCTCTGTTTCTTTTGGATGAAGGTTATTCTCGCTGCTGATATCATTTGAGGAACCCAGGACTGTGTTTAAGCATGATTAAGAAGGCACTGCTTCACTTGGCTAGGGGATCCTGTGACTGCACTTGGACAGAGCAGATGTTAGGGTTCTCCCAAGGAGGTGGCCCAGCCCCATCAGAGAACCCTGCCTGGGGGCAAATCCTGCAGGAGGGTGCTGGAGGCTTGGCCAGGTAGACAAAGGAGTAGTCACAATGCAGGATAATGAAGAATGAGGGCCCAGGTTGATGAGAGATGGTGGAGTCCCTGGGAAAGAAGAGAAATGGGGCTGCTCTGCCTGAAAATGGAGGAGGTGCTCAGAGTGGACCCTCTGCGGGGCCACTGGTGCATATGGTGAGTAGCTACAGTGTCTGAGGGACCCAGGTCTTCTCCCTGAGGTGCTCTTCCAAGAGATGACCTCATGTCAACCATAGCTAGAGCTGGGACAGGGCTTCCAAGAGACGTATGATGCAAGAAGCTCCAGCCAAGTCCAGACAAGTTCACTAGGAGATGCAAGGCAGTGTGGGACCCTAACTCAAGACAAGAGGGGACATTCTTGGCCCCAAAGAAGTGAAGCTCCTTTTTGTCAGACAGCATGTGGAGCAGGCTCTGTTTAAAGCAAGTAACATGTGTACCCTGTATGAAGCACCTTTGAACATGACCTGCAAGCTCGCAGCTCCTGTGGGCCCTGCAAATGAGGAAGCAGGGGTGAGACCCCCAGGGTCCCTGAGTACTCTGAGCCACAGGTCCAGGCATCCTGGGTCCCATTCTCTACCTGGAGGTGTGTTTTCCAGGAAGGTGTTCCTGCTTCATATCGGCATCTCTGTGGGCTGTTGTTACTTCATTCACCAGGCCTGAGGGGGCATCCTCATGACTTGTTGACAAGAAGGGCTCTTGTGGCAGGTAGAAGAGGTACTCATGTGACCTGAAAGGAGAGAAATGAGCGTGATTCTTCCCTGTGGGAAGTGTCCATGAGCTTGTTGCAGGCTGCGCCTTTCCAGTCCACAGTGTCCCAGTTACCAAGGACCAAAGTCCACCCCCCAGTTCCCAGGCTTTCCTTGATACATGAAGACTGTTGCTCCGCAGCCTCCTCCTTCATGCCCACAGTTTAAACTCTACAAGTGGTGGTTCATAATAAGGTGTGAATGGCTGGTAGATTCAATCTGCCTGGGAGGTGTTTGCTTTGTGGATTGAGGCGCTTATTCCATGAAATGAATCTCTAAATTTTAGAATGCGTGGCAGTATCGGCAACTCTGGAGACCTAGCTCGTGCAATGATTGTTATATTTTCAGGACTTTTGCAAAGGCAAACGGTTACATAGATGGAAGATTTAAATCATCCCTAGTAGGACTGTTTACAACACAGAAGTCTCCATACACAACACCAATGCTGCACAAGGGGCAGGGGGCTCTTTTTCCCTCTGGAGAGCCCATTGTGAGACACTGACCTGCACACGCTGGACAAGACCCTCCCTCCCCACCTGTCCTCACCACCTCCCAGAATCTCCTCTCCATCCGCCTTCTTCAAACAGAGCCCCCTTGATGATGCTAATCCCACGGGAAGTGAACAAGAAAGGAGTAGATGTCAGGCCAACGACAGGGTGAGCAGGTGGAGCTTCCCTTCTCATCAGAGGAACAGCAGCACGCTTTCCGGGGCCAGTTCTGAGACATTCCCAGCATGCTTTGTGCACTCAGCACCCCCCTCCCCCATCTATAGGAGCTGTAAAGAAAAAGATCACTGCGTTTTCAAAGCTGGGGGCCAAGGCTGGACCTCAAGGATTGGGGCATACACCAGAGCCACACACGAGTGTCCCACAATGGCATCACTAGGCAAAAAATGACCCTCCTTGGGTACCGTCCTGGTACCAGTTGTCACAGAAGCCTCTGATCTATGAGCCCACTTCCTTCCTGGGAACTGGTCTGGGACCAAGCAGGGGCTATTGGCTCTCCTTTCAAGGAAATGGCAGCATCCCTGTTGCCCCTGATGAGAGAGAGGCCGCCCTGGCCTCCCTAGTGAAGGTTGTTAAGAGCAGGAGCTGCCCGTGGAAAAGGAGGGACGTCCTCACTTCACTTCTGGTCATATGTCCCATGTAGAGCAATGTGCTGTCTGTTTCCCTTGTTCCTGGATTATTATTTGAAAAGCCTTATAATCATCATTTTTAAAACAAATTAGATTCTGCTGTCGCCTTGGACTTGTTTTGAACTGGGCAGCCAAACCATTCATCATAGCCCAACCCAAACAATAGACATGCAATAAAACGTAAACTCACAGCCACTAAGGAAGGCACAAAATGAGTTAACCCTGCTCTCAAGGCCCAACACACAGTCACTCGGAGCACTCAGAGACTCAGCGTCACTCGGGGTCAGTGGTCTTTCAGAGTCACAGGAACTCTAAACTCTCCTCGCTCTGGGAATGGATTTATGGCCCAGTGGCTATTAAATTGGAAATTGAAATGAGACACACAGGTACAACTGATTACCCAGAAATCAATGGGCATTAAAGACATCTCACTAAAACGCAAAAAGTAATATCTCAGACATTTCAGCAACAACATTTTGGATTTGATTTTCAAAACTGAAGCTGACTGGCTGGCAAAGGTTGAGACTTTAAAGTTGCATTTTCTAGTCTCTGTTTTGCCAGGATCCTTGGGTTCCAGGCAGGGCAGGCTATGTAGGGTGACTGGCACAGATTCCGCCACTTTATTAAAGGATGAGATTTGGGGGGCTTTTCCCTGGTGAAGTGAGTTGTATTAGTATTTATGAAGGTTTTTTTTTTTTTTGGGGGAGTGGGGGCAGTGTGCAGTCTCCTAAGTCATGTTTTCTCATGCAGCCCAGGCTGCGCTGGTGTTTGCCACTGTCTGCAGCTGGCTGAGGGCAATGCCAGCAGGCTCAGGGCTGCTGGCTGCCGTGCTAGGTGGAGTGGTGCGTAGTGGGGCTGCACCTTCCCCCTGGCTCTGCAGAACAGGTGACCCCCACCCCCCTGAGGAGGGCAGAGGACAGGTCCCTTAGCCATGGAAGCCACAAAAACTGCCAGTCACTCACCTCTGTACAGTGATGGCAGTGAAATGAGAGGCTGGCCTCCCTCTCTGCCTCTATTTGTCACCTAAACATCCTCCTCAGGTTGCTTTTGGTTTTCCAAATCATAGACTGATCTTGGAACTAACGGTCCAGTGTCCTCTCAGCATGTCCCCCAAGCCTTCCTCCTCACTCCTCCTTCTGCCCCCCCTGACCCCCAACAAGCCACAGAACCTCCCACCCCTGATGTGAGGCAGAGACCCAGGCGCCAGGGTTACTGGTGAGAGAGATGTGTGCCCGCCTGTCTGTTCATCTCAATGAATTAAAAAGTTGCTTGCTTAAAAATCTTTTCAATAATGCATGTTTTTGCACTTTTCTGAATGCTTGGGTTGGGATTGTGGGAAAAAAACATATTGCTTAAATGAGGATTTTTCTCTCACTTTAAATTCATTACAAGTTCCTTCTGCTTTTTTAGAAAGATACTTGTCCTTTTAATTAATCCTACGAGAGCAATGTGCTGCATGTAAAGGACAGACTCACCATGCAGGATCAAGGTCTTCCCACATTACCATCCGAGGGTCACAGATGCACAGTGTCCAGGAGGAGGACCTGAGTCAGGGGGACCAACGTGTGTGGGAGTCAGATGCCCTCCCTTAGTGCCAGGCCAGCAGAAAGGAAAACAGTGATTTAATCTGATTATTGTGGTACTTCTGTATCCAGGGCAACTCTGTAAACCAGAGGAGGTGGTCACTGGGCAAACTTGCAGCTGTTTTTTCTGCCATTGTTCCTGCATTATGAAAGGGTACTGTGGGTTCATCTGGCACATGGTTATCCTCTGGAACAAATAATGCCCGCACAGGGCAGATGCCTTGCCAGACCCGTTATCAGAGCCCTCACCACCACCCCATGATAGTAAAACAACAGCAACTATCCCTCCCCCAAATCTGTCCAGCCCCTTATCCTTGTAGGGTGAGTTCAGACAGGAAGTTCAGCCAGTAAAATCCCACTTTATACTCCTCCATTCCTTTCCTCCATTTGGGATATTAAATAGCAGAATTTCATATGGCATCAGTTCAGTTAGTTCAGTCACTCAGTTGTGTCCGACTCTTTGCCACCCCATGGACTACAGCACGCCAGACTTCCCTGTCCATTAGCAACTCCCAGAGCTTGCTCAAATTCATGCCCATCAAGTCAGTGATGTCATCCAACCATCTCATCCTCTGTTGTCCCCATCTCCTCCTGCCTTCAATCTTTCCCAGCATCAGGGTCTTTTCTAATGAGTCAGTTCTTCACATCAGTTCAGTTCAGTTCAGTTGCTCAGTCGTGTCCGACTCTTTGCCACCCCATGAATCGCAGCACGCCAGGCCTCCCTGTCCATCACCAACTCCTGGAGTTCACTCAAACTCATGTCCATCAAGTCGGTGACGCTATCCAGCCATCTCATCCTCTGTCATCCCCTTCTCCTCCTGCCCCCAATCCCTCCTAGCATCAGAGTCTTTTCTAATGAGTCAGCTCTTCACGTGAGGTGGCCAAAGTACTGGAGTACTTTGCATCATTGAAGTACTTTGCATCAATGAAGCTTTAGCATCAGTCCTTCCAAAGAACACCCCAGGGCTGATCTCCTTCAGAATGGACTGGTTGGATATCCCTACAGTCCAAGGGACTTTCAGGAGTCTTCTCCAACACCACAGTTCAAAGGCATCAATTCTTTGGCGCTCAGCTTTCTTCAGGTAGCCAAAATATTGGAGTTTCAGCTTTAGCATCAGTCCTTCCAATGAATATTCAGGACTGGTTTCCTTTAGGATGGACTGGTTTGATCTCCTTACAGATGGCATAGAGTCCATCAAAAATTTTACCTGAATCTATTTGGCTCTTGAGTTTGGAGAGCGAGAGTTACCTGTGTGCAGTTACCTATGTCAGTGTTGGCAGAGGCCCCGACCATTGGGGTGACTCCCCTAATCCCAAAGGGAGGAACTGGTTGCCTCATGCAGGACTTGCAGATCAAGTGGCAAAAACACTGATTCCCTGGCAGTCCCTCGTTTGCTTAAGGGCATAAAAGAGCTAAACTGGAGCTGCCACTGGACCCTGGTATCAGAAAGTGCTGTCAGTCTCGGTACTCCCTGCCAAGGACTTTCTCCTCGCCTCCAGCAGGGAGAGGGCCTCCAAGAAGGCTTCTGTGTGAGTTTGCTATGTGCCCCTGAAGCCAAAGTCAACGGGCAGCCTTCTGGGTGCTTTTTTGCTTATTAATAGTGCTTTAGTTAGTAATGAGCTCTTACCACTCAAGTCATATAAAAACGATTGTTGTTGTTCCGTCAGTAAGCTGTGACTCTTTGTGACCGCATGGACTGCAGCACGCCAGGGTTCTCTGTCCTCCACTATCTCCCAGAATTTGCTCAGATTCATGTCCACTGAGTTGGGGATGATACCTAACCATCTCATTCTCTGCCGCCTATTTTTCTGTGGACAGGTCTTTACCAGAGGTTAAGCTGAGCTTCAATTTCCTTACCTGTAAACTGGGTATAATAACCACCACATAAGGTTGTTTTTCAGTCACTAAGCCATGTCCAGCTCTTTGCAACCCCAGGCACTGTAGCATGCCAGGCTCCTCTGTCCTCCACTATCTCCTAGAGTTTCTCAGATTCATGTCCACTGAGTGATGCTATCTGACCATCTCATCTTCTGTTGCCCCCTTCTCCTCCTGCCCTCAATCTGTCCCAGCATCAGAGTCTTTTCCAATGAGTCGGCTTTTCACATCAGGTGGCCAAAATATTGGAGCTTCAGCATCAGTCCTTCCAATGAATATTCAGGACTGGTTTCCTTTAGGATTGACTGGTTTGATCTCCTTGCAGTCCAAGGGACTCTCAAGAGTCTTCTCCAGCACCACAGTGCAAAAGCACCAAATCCCACATAGGGTTACTCGACACTAAGTGAGATAATTCGTGTAAGGTGTTTAGAATGATACCCTGTATATGGTAAATGCTAGAAGGAAATGGCAACCCTCTCCAGTGTTCTTGCCTGGAGAATCCCGGGGATGGGGGGGCCTGGCAGGCTGCCGTCTATGGGCGACTGAAGCAACTTAGCAGCAGCAGCAGCAAGTAGTCATTAGCCAAGTAGGTCAATGATGGAGGTGATGATGGTGATGATAAAGATTTCTGTGTGTTCCCAGCCCCTATCACTCTGTGCTCTGTCATTGTCATCTGGCCCGTAATAGTCCATAAGCTCCATGAGGCTGGAGGCTGTTTTGCTCACCATGGGCTCACGCCTAGCGTGGGGTCTGATGTCCAGAAAGCCCTTGGTACATCTTTGCTCAGTGAGAGGGATGAAGCATATGAAGAAATAAATACACTTGGCAAGCAGAGGGTCTTGTAAGTTTCAAATCGAGACCACTTCTTTCCCATCTCCAGTGATTTGCTGCTAACAGCTGCATCGTAGAGCCCAGCACTTGCTAACATTGTCAGGAGCTGAGATTTCAAGCACTTTCCATTTTTAAAGATCCCAGCTGGAAGCTGTCAATGGCCTTAGTGCAGAGCAATTGAACAGTAGAAAATGAACTAATTATAGGTTGTTATTGAAAATCTATTATATACAAATTGCAAAGAAAACTCATTAAAATGCGATGCTTTGGTGATTAAATAAAAAAAAAAAAAAAGTCCTCTTGGAGGGAGAAGCAGGGGCAGGGTGGCTGGATATTTTGTTTGTCCCTGTTTCGGGGTAAGGACTCCCAGCAGGACTGCAGCTAGGCTCCGGGTCTTATGCTCACATATCACCCAGCCAGCCTGATATACAAACCGTAGAGAGGCTTACATTTTGTACAGAACAGACAGCTCTCTGAATGTTAGTAAATACATAGAAATGGCTGCAGATGAAACAAAGCATTTCATTACAAAGATATAAAATGAGAACAATTTAAATGTCAGCTCTTTACCAGGATAGCACCTGACTGTCCTTGTAAATCTTGTGTTTTTGCAAAGCTTTTGTGAGGACTCCAAAGGCCCTAAATGGGCAATTAAGCGCTGAAGTTCGCGTTACTGATTTCCAAACTTGCTCCCTGGGATTGGGGTGCTGGGAAGGTTTGGGATGTGAATGGCTGAGCTGCCCAGAGCCCAGCTCTGCAGTGGACCCCTCAGATGCTGAGACTGCCTCCCAGACTCCAGGCAAGAGCCCAGAAAGCAAGGCAGGGTGCCCCCCTCCCCCAGCTCGCTGCTTGCTCATCCCACCAGCAGCACCTGAGTCTCGGCGTGGGTGTGGCCTTGGGATGGTCTCTGTGGCTCCTGAGACCCCCAGTGCTCTGAGGCGTGGAGACACCCACCAGGTATGTGTCTGAGAGCTCTCCCAGGGCTGTACGTGCCCAGGAAGGTACTTGGAGCGTAAATTCCTATCCTCTGCCTCATGGTCTTTCCTTCCTCTCCAGCCACCTTAATTCAGGCTCTGTGACAGTGTCCCATAAGACCCCCACCTCCACCACCACTCTGCTTGCCCAGCTTACGGTCTGCACAGGAATGACATGCTGGGGAGTGGAGGTGCTAGGGCTTTGCTTACATGGGCACAGCGACCACCTGGGTGGGCAGCATGGAGGCCATTCTTGAGGCAGGAGCAGGGGGGCACTCACATCCCAGCACCAGGATGGTCCCTGGCAAGGTGGTGGCTGGAGAGCCAGGCCCTGGGCACAGACGGGACCTGGACAGGCAGAGAGAGAAGGGAAGGGTGGGGGACGCCCAAGCTGTTGCCGCCGCCTGAAGCAGGCCCTCCGCAGGCACACTAGGGGCTAGCTGGAGATCCTAGACCACCGGCCGTGACCCCTCCAGGTGTCCTCTGCACCAGCCACACCTGCTGGCTCACCGGTCCTCATTTTATCATGCATGTTACTCTCCAGCCACTCTCCAGCCTGAGGGCTGGGGACGATGGCGAGTGACTAAAGCATGGGCAGAGGCCACATGACCAAGAGCGCCTGAACGCAGACAGCAGCAGAACAGGCAGGGCACTAACAAAGCCAGGAGGCAAAGAGGGCAGAGTAGGGGCTGCCTCTGAGAGCGGGCAGTGCCTCTCAGTAGGAGCGATGCCTCTGAGGCATCGTGTTCCCACTGGAGGACAAAGGAGCAGGAGAGAGAGATAAACCCAGAGCTTTCCATGAGGCAGAAACCGGTATATGGCAGATGCTTGAGAAACACTTGTGGGAAGGATGAAAGACCATGATGGAGTTTTCTAAACAGTAGTGAAGAGAGATGGTTCAAGGTGGTTGTAGTGGTTCTCGGGGAGAATGCAAGTCAGGGGGGTTCCTGGTGGTGGAGGTAACCCTACTGCCGGAGGTAACCCTACTGCCCACGTGTGGCACTGAGCGGGGTCAGCTGCCCACTGTTGCTCTTCAGGTGTGTTGTGTTATCTGTATCACTGGGTTGGTAGAGAGGTGCCCTCTGCCAGGACAGCCCTCACCCCTGCTCTAACTTTATTCACCCCTTTCATGATGGGACTGGTATTTCCCTGAAAGCTGGCCTTCTGTGGGGGAGTGCAGACCTACCCTTGCGTGTGTGTGTGTGAGTCACTCAGTCATGTCGGACTCCTTTTGACCCCGTGGACTGTAGCCTGCCAGGCTCCTCTGTCCATGGATTCTCCAGGCCAGAATACCAGAGTGGGTAGCCATTCCCTTCTCCGGAGGATCTTACCGACCCAGGGATCAAACCCAGGTCTCCTGCACTGCAGCAGGTTCTTTACCAGCTGAGCCACCAGTAGTGGTAGTATTAGCTGCTCAGTCATGTCTGACTCTTTGTGACCCCATGGACTGAAGCCCACCAGTCTCCTCTGTCCATGGAATTTTCCAGGCAAGGATACTGGAGTAGTTTGCCGTTTCCTTCTCCAGGGGATCTTCCCGACCCAGGGATTGAACGTGGGTCTCCTGCACTGCAGCAGGTTCTTCACTGACTGAGCCACCAGGGAAGCATGCAAATCTATCTTTAGATCCCTTTGTATCTACAGCACCTGACAAGTCCTTACCAGAAGCCTCCTGGAGGCCAGCCTGGACACTGTAAGGAGGCCCCAGGCCAAGGAGTGGGTTGGAATTAAAATGCCCTTTGTAGCAAAGTGGAGACTTGGGAGGCATCTCCACTGATGGAGAATATATTCCCATTCTGGTGGGAGGTGAACTCTACCCAGCCACGTGCTCCAAGCCTCGAGTTCCTGTTTCAGCTCACACAGAATCTGGTGGGGTTCTGGAGGCCTCAGACCTTTGCCTCTACTTCTGGACTCTGCTGTTGTTTTTGGACCCAGGGATCCAGGCAGGGACTGGGACAAGCAACATGCATAAGCAGTTTGTTTGACTGCGAGCAGCCTCAGCAGAGGTCCAGGCAGACCAGTCTCCTCTGTGCAGACCTTCCAGTATCTCCCGATGCTCCTCCTGCCTGTGGACACTCGGGGGGCGGGGAGCTGAGGACTGCTGATCAGCTGGCCTTCTGTTACTCTCCACGTATGGGGCTACTTGGCAGTGTCTTTCCATTTCAGTCTTCAGCCAGGATTCCCAGTCCCCCACTCTGGGACCCTCCACAGTGTGGTCTGCCCAGGGGAGGTAGAGGGAGGCTGTGTGAGACCTCCCCCCCACCCGCCAGGCAGCTACAAGCTGAGCCTTGGGGAGCCGTTGTGCTCCAGATGGCACCGGCGTTTGTCTTCAGGTGTTTCAGGCACAATAACTGTTTGTACACTTGTCAGAATTGCAAATCGAATCCAAGTGGGAATGGAAATGGGGCCCGAAGGACTCGTAGAGGTCCAGGCAGACCAGTCTCCTCTGTGCAGACCTTCCAGTATCTCCCGATGCTCCTCCTGCCTGTGGACACTCGGGGAGCGGGAAGCTGAGGACTGCTGATCAGCTGGCCTTCTGTTACTCTCCACGTATGGGGCTACTTGGCAGTGTCTTTCCATTTCAGGCTTCAGCCAGGATTCCCAGTCCCCCACTCTGGGACCCTCCACAGTGTGGTCTGCCCAGGGGAGGTAGAGGGAGGCTGTGCAAGACCTCCCCCCCACCCGCCAGGCAGCTGCAAGCTGAGCCTTGGGGAGCCGTTGTGCTCCAGATGGCACCAGCGTTTGTCTTCAGGTGTTTCAGGCACAATAACTGTTGGTACACTTGTCAGAATTGCAAATCGAATCCAAGTGGGAGTGGAAATGGGGCCCGAAGGACTCTGCCCTCCACAGGTAGTAGGAGGGGCAGTGAGATGGGCGGGGGCCCCCTGAGTGCCTTCCTTGGTTCACTCATCTTCCTGAACACTCTCGAGCCTCTGCAGACACAGCCCCACTGGCGAGGCACTGACAGGGCTTCAGAGCCGTGTGCCAGATGCTGTGTCTGCCCCTGGCAGGGCTTCCTCCCAGCCCCATGTTCTGACAATAAGGAAAACTGAGGCCAGGAGGCTGGGGGCCTGCAGGTGGCCCACAGCTGCTAACACAGACCCCAACACAAAGGCAGGTGTGCATGGGTCACACCTGAACACTGAGTCACCAACTACATGCCCTACCCTAGACAAGACCTTTTAGAGTCTCCAGTTTTTCCCCCACAGTCCAACAACCAGAAAGTTCCCCAAGATCTGTGACTCTAGAACGGGGCAGAGGGAAGGATCTGTGAGGCCACATCCTCTCTGAGGGCCTTTTACCACATGCTGGTGCAGAGCAGGGCAACCGTGGGCTCTTTCTGGATCCCGAGGTCTGTGGGCCACAGGTGCTTTCAGACACTTTACCAGGTCCCATGGCACCACAGAAAGAGCCCCTTAGGGCCAGTGGGTTTCAGCCCCACAGGGGAGGGTGGGGCCCCCCTAGGGAGTAGGCCTGTCACTCAGAACAGGTATCCCCATGCTCCCAGGACGCCATGGAGAGATGCTTTCCTTCCAGACCCAAACCCATTAAGCAGTGATTTCCTTCTCAGCTCCCACAGGTGAAAGCACATCGAGTATCTCCTCTTCTCGGGCATGTCCAGTCCTGTTGGTTCAGTTCAGTTCAGTTCAGTCACTCAGTCATGTCCGACTCTTTGTGACCCCATGAACCGCAGCACAGCAGGCCTCCCTGTCCATCAACAACTCCTGGAGTTCACCCAAACTCATGTCCATTGAGTTGGTGATGCCATCCAACCATCTCATCCTCTGTTGTCCCCTTCTCCTCCTGCCCTCAATCTTTCCCAGCATTAGGGTCTTTTCAAATGAGTCAGCTCTTCGCATCAGGTAGCCAAAGTA
>SJYT01084192.1:41698-183086 GCA_006410635.1 Cephalophus harveyi | reverse complement strand
CTGGCTCTAGGTGAGTGATCACACCATCATGATTATCTGAGTTTTGAAGATCTTTTTTGTACAGTTCTTCTGTGTATTCTTGCCACCTCTTCTTAATATCTTCTGCTTCTGTTAGGTCCAGACCATTTCTGTCCTTTATTGAGCCCATCTTTGCGTGAAATGTTCCCTTGGTGTATCTGTTGGTAGCCCTACTGGTCCCAGGCCTCAAATCCCGTCTCTTTGCAGCAGTGCTTGGAAAGGTGCTGCTGCTTACAGCAGGATGGCTGGGACAGCACTGCCATTCAGGACCCCCGCCCCGGGTTCCCCTGCTGATGCCTGGGTGTGGGGCGACAGCTGAAGAGAGCGTGGCAGGCTGAGCACTGTCCGGGCAGCAGCTGCACTGGCCCATGTGGGGGGCCACCAGCACCCAGCGCTCAGGGCATGGTGGGGGGTCTAAGGGTCAGTGGAAGCCACCCATGGCTGGCTCAGACAGATCTACAGTGGGCTGGGAGTTTTGCCAAAAAATTTCTAAGGGCTGCCGGTGGAGCTTTTAAGGGAGCAGCAGCTTCCACCGTATGGAGAGGCAGTCAGTAGCTGCCTCTAATTGAAGAGGCATGCCAGTGCGCTTCCACTTGGAATGTTTTCCTTGCATTCTCTAAATTAACAATGAAAGCGTGGGCTGAGCAGGGCTCTCGGTCCCCCAGATCAGGCCTCCATCATTCAGAGGCTGATTGTTCACTTTGGAGCAATTCATGCCCAGATTCCATGTGCGCTTCCACTTGGAATGTTTTCCTTGCATTCTCTAAATTAACAATGAAAGCGTGGGCTGAGCAGGGCTCTCGGTCCCCCAGATCAGGCCTCCATCATTCAGAGGCTGATTGTTCACTTTGGAGCAATTCATGCCCAGATTCCAGCCGCCTCCTTGCCTCCCACCAGTACCTGGTTAGAGTCAGAAAGCAGCTCTTGTGAAGGGAAGGTGGAGACAAAGGAGGGAAAACTCTAAGCGGTTAGATGGGCTGTTGATTAGTGTCTCCGGGCAGCTGTGGTATTGGAGAGGCGGGCAAACCTGGGGTTAAATGGACACAGGAAGGATTCTGTTCATGTGGGTCATCTGTTCATGTGGGCCCCACTTGAGCCTCCACACTTGTGTGATCCTCTCCCTTTGAGGTCAGGAGAGTTTATTGATCTTGCTTAGAGGGAAGGGCACACTCAGCCGAAGCCCATGATCCGTGGCCACCAGATTGGAGGCCACAGCTCCTCAGTGGGCAGTCCCAGCTGGGCAGCTGGGTAGACGGAATTGTCACAGGCCCAGACTCTGGGCAGCTTGACTTTAAAAGGCCTGTGTTGGACTAGACTGTCTGCACTAAGCCTGCTCCTTTAAAGAACAGCCACTCAGAAGGCTGAGGCCCTGCAGGCTCTGCCAGGATGTCCAGGGAGCGGGAGATGGCCTTCACCACGGGACAGCATGTGGTGCTTACAACAGCAGTGCCACGGCGTCTCCCTGAGGGCACAGGGATGGCCTCCTGACCCAGTTCCCGTTTCTAATCCTTGAGCAGGGATACTCTGGTGCTTCCAGGATGAGTGGCCTGACCAGCAGCTGTGCCTGTGGTCCTTCCAGAGGGAACTGAGACACGCCTGGCAGGTGTCAGGCGGCTCAGTAGCATGGCTCAGTTTACTGGAGGAAGCTCCTCGTGTGGCAGCCGTGGTCTTTGAAGTTGCAAAACCATCAGGTTAGGAACTGTACTGTGGCACGGGCTAGGTGCTCAATGAGCACTGGCTCTTAATCCTGTTAGGTAAACACAAGTTTAGGGAAACACCTCCAAGCGGAACAACAGGTGAATACTTGCTCGCCAGCTTCCACTCATGCTCAGCAGGTGGCTGACTGGGCCCTGGGGACACAGCGGTGACTGCAGCAGGCCTGGCCATGTCGCCCTGTCCTCAAGTTGCTGGCTGAGGGAGTGGTTTGGGCCCACATGAGGAAGCCCTCCCATGATGGGGTGTCTGCTGTGGGGGCCGATCCACAGCCCAGCACTTGGTGCAGACGCCCCAGTGTGCTGGCGCAGAGCAGCTTCAGGGCCCGGCATGTGTCACATAGCTTGTTTCTGAAGCCGTATAATCAGTCTCAGAAAATAATAACAGGAGTAAGAGCCAGTGGTTATTGAGCACCTAGCACTGTGCCGTGGTACAGCTCTAAGTGAGTCCATTAATCCTGGCAGCAAGCTGCGAGGGAGGAACCATGATTAGCCCCTTTCTGTAGAAAAAGCCCTGAAGCATCGAGCGCTGGAGCAACTTGCTGCATCTCAGAGCTGGGATTGAGGGTCAGGACTTGAACCCAGGAGTCTGGCCTCCGAGTCCGAGCTCGGCTGCACTGCCACTCAAGGATTCCTGATGCTGTGACGCCTAGAGTGTTTTAGCGGGGTCCCTGTGGCACCTCACATTTGTCAGGTGTTGGCCTCATGGGTACCAGGGATTAGGGGGGTGGGGTGTATCCAAAGAAGTGGACGTGTCTTGCCTAAGCCCATGCACTCCCACCCCGCAGCGTCCTGGCCCACACAGGCTGCTCCACCAGAAGTCCCCGTCTTCTGTAGTCTGCCCAACCCAGGGGTCTGTGAGGGACCGCAGTGGGGCTGCAGGGCCCTCCTCCCCGCTGGCCAGGACCCCTCTGGCAGGCTCTTCCTGAGGCTCCTGTGTCCAGCCTGGGGCTTCTTCTGTGGCTGTGAGTGACAGAGAGCTGGGCCAGTCAGGCACACAGTAGGCACACAGGGGAGGCGGGCAGCAGGGGCTGTGGCATTTGTTACTAGTGGTCACATTTGTTGGGTGTTAACCAGTTTTATATTATCTTACCTAGTGACAGCAATCTTGATGAAAAGGATACCATTTATACCCATTTTATAGTTGAGGAAATCAAGGCTCTGCAAGATTAAGGAGCTTGCCCATGGTCCCCCAGCTGGGAACCCAGAAGGCACTGCAACTGCAGCGCACCCCCCCCCCCAATACCTCTGTGATGAGCCCACTTGTGACCACGTTTAAGCCTCGGCTTGAGGACAGGTGGGAGTTTCCTCTCCATGCCTGGCACCCCAGGACTCCCCACACTCCATCCTTGTGCCTGATTCACTCATGAGCTGAGTCTTCTTTCTTTAATCAGGGTACTGATTCCTCCTCTCTCTGGCAGGGATGTTGAACAAATCAATTAGTACATGCTTGCAAAATGCTTTGCGATCTCACACGTGAGTCAGGACACATTAGTGCAAGACAGTTTCAAGTGATGCCCTTTGAATGAAAAACAGTCCTCTTGGTTCCTGTGCTGCTGCTGCTAAGTCGCTTCAGTCGTGTCCGACTCTGTGCGACCCCATAGCTAGAAACCCACCAGGCTCCCCTGTCCCTGGGATTCTCCAGGCAAGAACACTGGAGTGGGTTGCCATTTCCTTTTCCAATGCATGAAAGTGAAAAGTGAAAGGGAAGTCTCTCAGTCGTGTCTGACTCTTAGCAACCCCATGGACTGCAGCCCACCAGGCTCCTCCATCCATGGGATTTTCCAGGCAAGAGTACTGGAGTGGGGTGCCATTGGCTCCTGTAGAGAGCCTTTTTTCAAGACATTTTGCATCAAAGTTGCAATTACTGATTCTAGAGGGCCTCCTGATGCAATGGAGATAGGCCAGGGCGTTCTACCCACGTGGCCTCACAGGTGCCCTTGCAGAACCCCCAACCCCTCGAGGTTGATCTGCAGGTGAAAACCACTTAAGCTCAGAAGCAAGGCGCGGTCACTCACACAACAAACACCTCCCGGCAGCGCTGTCCTAGGCCGTGGTATTCACCAGGTTTCAAAACAGACCAGACACAGAGTCTCAGTCTCATGGAACTTGCATCCCAGTGAGGAGACAGAGATAAATAACAGAAATATAGATTAGAAGAAGAGATGTGATTTTGAGATCAACACAGAGGACCAGGGAGGACAGGGCGGGGGCAGGCAGCAGGTGGGCGGCAGAAGTTAAACAGCGTAGTCCAGGGAAGGCCTCGCTAAGCAGGGGCTGTGTGCGCCGGGTGTTGGAGGGATGGGCACTTGGCCACAAGATCACCTGAGAAGACACATCCTGGGCCCTTGGGTGAGCATAGGTCTGGTGGCTGGAGGGGTGTGGGATGGAGGGCATGAAGTCAGAGGTCCTGCAGGGCCCTGGATACTAGTGTGAGGACTTGTTTTTACACTGGATGAAACATAAGTCTTTGGAGGGTTTCAAGTTGAGGAGGGACATAATCTGGCTATATATTCTAAAGGAATCACTCTAGCTGCTGTTGTGAGAATAGACTGTTGCAGGCCAAGGATGGAAGCAAGCAGCCAAGACAGGAGGCTGTTACAATAATCTGATGGTGAAGGCCAATGTGACAAGTGGTGAAAAGTGGTCAGTTATGGATGTGTTTTGAAGGGTAACACCAAGGAAATTTGCTGATGGACTGGGTGTGGTTACAAGAAAAGAGGTGAGTCCAGAGTGACTCGGAGGTTTTGGCATGAGGACCAGAAGGATGGAGTTGCCATTTCCTGTGATGAAGGAGACTATGGGTGGAGTAGGTTTGGGAGGGATGATTGCTGTTACATTGGGGGCATATGGAGTTTGAGGTGCCTATCAGACATCCGAGTGGCAGTGCTAACAGGCAGCTGGGCATACAAGACTGAGTTAGGGAAAGGTCCAGCCCCCAGATGGAACATGCCAGTCCTTAGCTTACTGGTAGTGTTTGAAGCACAGAGGCTGGATGAGAGATCACTGAGTGGTGAGTGTCGATGGAGAAGAGCATCCAAGACTGAGTCTTCAGTGTGAAGAGGTCAGAAGATGGGGGTGGGGGAGCTGGCAAAAGAGAGTGAGAGGAAGAAGCCAGAGAGATGGGAGGGAAACCAGACAAGCACAATGTCCTGGAAGCCAACAGAAGACTATGCCAGAAGCATAGTGAGTGGTGCAGATGCACCTGGGAGATTCAGATGAAGACAGAGAAGAGAGCGCTGGACGCTGAGTTCTGGGGTCTTCAGTGACCTGGAGGAGCAGTTTTCACTGGATGGCAGGGCCACAGGGAAGTGGGAAGTGGAGAAACAAGGTATAAAGAGCTCGTCCAAGAACTTTGGTTGTAAGGAACAGAGAAGCTTCCTGAGCGGGTGAAGGCAGAGCAGTGCTGGGGTGATGGGGCTGTCCTAGGGCGAGGCTGGTAGAGCCGTACCAACAGGAGAGGAGCCTGCTGGGTGAGTGCAGGTGCGGGTAGCTGGAAGGATGTGGCAGTAATCCGTGTAGACATCTGTTTTCTATGTGAGTCAGGAAGCAAGGTCATGACTGAGAGTGAGGATAGAAGAGGAGATGTGGAGGCTTGAGGAGAGAGAAGGTGTGGAACAATCTGTTAGGAAAATGGGAGGATGGACAGTTGGAGAGAAGGTGAGGTGCTCACCAGGCAGCATGAAGGGCTCACGTGAAGCACAGAGTCATGAATTCAAAGGGACCCGGCTCTATTACACCATCTCGCAGAGCCTCAGATTCCTTAACCGGTTGCCCTGCACCTGGCCAGTTCAGTTCAGTTCAGTTCAGTCGCTCAGTCATGTCCGACTCTTTGCGATAGCACTTTCACAGCATCATCTTTCAGGATTTGAAACAGCTCAATTGGAATTCCATCACCTCCACTAGCTTTGTTTGTAGTGATGCTTTCTAAGGCCCACTTGACTTCACATTCCAAGATGTCTGGCTCTAGATTAGTGATCACATCATCATGACTATCTGGGTCGTGAAGATCTTTTTTGTACAGTTCTTCCATGTATTCTTGCCACCTCTTCTTAATATCTTCTCTTCTGTTAGGTCCAGAGCATTTCTGTCCTTTATTGAGCCCATCCTTGCATGAAATGTTCCCTTGGTATCTCTAATTTTCTTGAAGAGATCTCTAGTCTTTCCCAATCTGTTGTTTTCCTCTATTTCTTTGCATTGCTGAGGGAGTGCTGAGGGAGCAGGGAATTGAGAGTATGTGCAATGTATGGTTCCAGAGATGCAAACTCCATGGAGCTGAAGCTGGGTGAGAAAGAAGTGACACCATAAGGGGATTGGTGGCAAAGTAGATGGTTGGTCGGTAGATTGTGGGTCCCAGTAAAGTTGAAGACTTTTTGAAATCTGGATACCAGAGAGGATAAACCAGAAAAGATTTGAAAGTGATCAGAGAGGAGGATGCTTCAAAATAAGCTTTTTCAGTCTGTTGTTATTTGTAATGATGATCTCTAGGCTTGGGATGTAGTCATGGGAGTGAGGGGAGGTGGAGGGTTGGTAGGGTAATCTACTTGGATGTTTATATCACCCAGTGGATGTAAAAACAAGAGAAGCATCAGAGAGACTATGGTCAATGGAAGGCTACGCGCATCAGAGTGGGATGAGGAGAGAAGTGCCCCAGCCATAGCCGATGACTGTAGCAGAGGTGTGGGGGTGCCCATAGACCTGGGACCAACTCCTGTGAGGTGGACTCTTCTTTTTTATCCCTGTTTTACAGAAGAGGAATTGAGGCCCCAGATTGTCAGTAAGTAGTAGTATAGCTAAAACTCAAATCGGAGGGTCTGCCCCCAAGGCTGGCTCCCTGGCCACCACACAGCACAGCTTCTGACTCTGGGCATGAGGGAGATATGGTCCCTGCCCCCAAGGAGTTCACCGTCCTGTGGGAAATCAGTACATGTGCAGAGATAGGTTTGCCTTGTCTGTGAAATGGGTACCCACAGAATGCCCTGAAAACTAAGGAGAGTGTAACACCTCCAATCAGAGAGATGCCAGAAGTCTTCAGAGAAGGATGGGTGCTATTACATAGGCAAATAGGGAAGGGTAGCACAGTTAGAGGGAACGGCCCAAGAAAAAGTGCAGACATGGGAAGGCCCCAGACCATCCTGCGTGGCCAGCACATCCCTGTGTCAAAGACAAATAAGTGATGCTGGAGGGAAAGATGAGAACCAGAGCATCAAGGGCTTGTGTTAGTCAGGGAGACTAAATGCAGGCACGGATACGCCCAAATCTCAGGGGCTTAACAGTACAGATTTCCTTGTTCCTCATGTAATAGTTCAGTGCTGGGGTTCACTTTGTAGCCACACGATGAAAAAGAAACCCAGGCATCTTCATTTTTGTGGCTCTATTATACCATCTCACAGAGCCTCAGATTCCTTAACTGGTTGCCCTGCATCTGGCCAGTATACAGAGGGATAGAAAGAGTAGAAGATCTTGCAGGAGATTTGGGGGAGCCCAGCTAGGACTTAGGTATGTCCCTCTGACATAGTCCATTGACCAGAACTCGGTCATATGGCCATGCCCGACCACAAGGGCAGCTGGGAAATGTAGTCCAACTGTGTCCACAGGAGGGAGAGGCAGCAGGTTAGGTGAACGCATAGCAGTCTCTGCCACAGGCCCCCAGATCAGGCCGCAGGGTTTGTGCTGTTCAAGGAAATCAGGAAGAGACTTGATCAAGCTTCTCCAGCTTGAGGACTTAGCAGGGGATGCACACAGGGAAGGTGATGGAGACCTGAATGTGGAGGCAGAAATAGCAGAAAGGGCTGCAGAAAGAGATGGTATTGAGAAGCCCTTGTGGCCAGCGGCTGGTGCAGGAGTCTCTTCCCGCAGGGCCAGGATGGCGGCCTGCCTCCCCATCTCCACAGTGGGGGCACCAAAAGGCAGGCTCGGGCCTCGGGAAGATGAAGTGGCTGCAGGTGGCCCGTGACAGTCCTCCTTGAGCCACAGCCTAGCCTCGGAGAGGGGGGTTAGAAAGGACCTATTTTAATTTTCTTCTTGGGCCTCCACATGACAAAGGAGAAATATCACCCAACATTATTATCTCTCAGAAAATACTCTCTGGAACCATAAAAAGGAAAATACAGTGAAGCCAGACCACGGAGACTGCCCCTTAAATCAGGAGCTTCTAAATTATCATGGTGGCGCTCTCTAATTCCTCTGGATGAAAACATTAAAGATGACAATGTCCCTTTAAATCAAATGCCCTGGGAGTTGCTATAAAGAGTCAGTGGGCTTTTTTTTTCTTTCCTTGTGAGAATTTTTTTTTGTCTCTTTTCACCTTGTAATAAAATGTAAACCATAACTTGTGGAGGCAGGCTCTACAGAGCAAGCTGTGAACATGGATTTTCTGAAAATGAAGGTGTTTGGTTAATGGGAATCATCTCATCTCAGGAAACGTGAGATTTTCAAATGATGAGTTTGCTAACTTAGCTTCACACTCTTGGTTTTTTTTGGTTTTTTGTTTTGTTTTGTTTGATTCAAGGGCTGGCCCACAGGTCTAGCTGTGGCACCACTGGGAGGAATCATGAAGACTCACTCTAGGAGGCTGGTGGGGGGAGGAACGGACCCCTCCTGGAGTGGATCACTGGGCCTGGGCTGGGGGAGGTGGGACAGAGACCCCAAAGCCCATGGTGCAGGGGGGCACAGTCTTGGGAAGGAGCACTTAGAGGAAGGAGGGCTGGGGACAGGCCTGGCTGGGTGAGCTCTTGGGTCACACAGAGAACCCAGGGGCCAGTGCAGCCCCAGGAGGAAGGGGTGGAGCCTGCAGGGCATGGCCTCAGCTCAAGAGACTGAGTGGACGTGTTCCAGGCTCCGGTGTGGAAAGTGGGTGCGAGATGGGGAAGGACTGGCTGGCAAGGGCCAGCCCCAAGGAAATAGGAACATGAGGTTTGACCCTGGGCCTGCTGCTCCCCTCTTACCCTCCAGCTCCCATTTCTGCAGACCCAGGTGGAGACTCTGCTAAGGCCAAGTCTGTAAAGCTGACTGGACAGTAGTATCCCAGGCAGGAAAGCAGACCCGTATTTCACAGACGTTTTTAAGGCTTGGCTCTGATGTAGAAGGGTTTACACCCTAATGCCTGCAGCCGCCTCTCCGCCCTGAAGCACCCTACCCATGGGCCATCTGTGCCCACTGACTCTGTGGCCCTGCTCCTCGCTCTTGTTCTTCTCTCTCCAGCCTGTCCACTTCCCTCTCCACCTCCTCCACACCCTCATACAGATGAGGGAGTTGAGGCCTGTGACAGCCACTGGTGATCCCCATTGGCACGTCCAGCAGGGACACGCCTCAGCCTTTAGCGGGTTTCACCTCTGCAGGCCCTACTGAGCCCTCCCTAGAGACGCCCATTTGCCTTCCACCTCTCCTCCACCTCCTTTGTGAGTGAGTTCCTCTCCTCTGCCAGCCTCTTATAGGTTTCCTACAGATAGCCAGGTAGTGAATACTCTGACACTGTGACACAAAAGCAACCGTGAGAACAATGGATGTGGCTGCGTTCCAGTAAAACTCTATTTACAAAAGCAGGCAGAGGGCCTTCCTGAGACACTTACGGGGGTTTCTCTCTGCAGGAGATTTTTGTCCCACCCACACCTCCAGACACCAAGTTTCCAGCTGTAGGTCGTCACCAGCCCCTTGCCCTGCCCCAGGAACCCTCGGTCATCACTGTGGTGACTGACCTCGCCATCCTCCCCGCAAGCCCAGCTCTCTTCCTGGATCTCCTATCTCACCAGTGTATTCTCACCTCTTCCCTTCAGTGTACTCCATTTTTAATCAGATTGCTACATGCCTCGGGGTGGGTGGTTGGGCCTTGGAGAAGCTGCAGGAGTCAGTGGGACAAGGCTTTGGGGATGGAGAGGAGCTGGAGAATGAGGGCCCCATGGGGAGACTGCAGCACCAGAGTGGGAAATTGCAAGTAAGGGTTTGCTGGGCCTGGGTTTCTGCCTGCCAACAGGCTAGCTGGCCAACAACCCAACATCTTGGCCTTTCAACAGGGCCCCATGGAGTTATGCTGAAGGGAAAAGGAGTCTGGGGGTGAATTTACCAGGTGCAGACAAGTGACCACAGGTGAAGGACAGCTAAGATTCAGGGGCTTCAGACATCTATGTGAAGATCCACAGACCTTGCAGAAAGTATAACTCCACAATGGGCCCCCATTTCCCTTGTGGGACCACCTCCCCAAGGGCTGCTGACATGCCAGGAAGCAGAGCAATGGACCGAGGCGGGAGACTCAGGTTTGGGCTCTCTCCTGCCTCCATAAGGGCTTCCCTGGTAGCTCAGATGGTAAAGGATCCGCCTGCAATACAGGAGACCCAGGTTTGATCTCTGGGTGGGGAAGATCCTCTGGAGAAGGGAATAGCAACCCACTCCAGTATACTTGCCTGGAGAATCTCTTGCAAAGAGTCGGACACGACTGAGCGAGGGTCACAGAGGGTCACGTGGAGGAAGCTGGCAGCCTACCCCAACATGGTCTTGCCGGGACCCTTCCCTCCAGCTCCGCTGTGGGTGTGCATCTGGCACTGGCTGGCGTTTAAGTGGTGGGTGCAGGTGCTGAGTGTGCCTGCTGATTGATGCAGCTCTAAACATTCTGTTCATTTAGAGCAGCAAATAGTCTCACTCGCTTGCTTCCCGGCGCGTGCGGAAGTAAAATTCCATCTTACCCATTCACTCTCCTCCCTGCTGTCCCTGACCACCCATGTGATAATTAATCCCCGAGCACCCTTTGGGAGGGGAGAGGGCACACCACCTGGAGGACACACCTCCCAGTGCTGCGCCTGTGCCACCACGAATAGACTGTGAAGATCTGCTCCAGGGCCTCGTGTTTCACCCTGGTCGTTCTCTCAGGGATGGAAAGCCGTCACACCCCCTGCTACCCAGACCCTGCTCTTGGCACACTTGGGACAGCACTGGAATTTATTTTGCCCATTTGGATACAACCACAATTGAGACAAAAGTCCTTTTGTTTTAGAAGCCATTGCTCCATTTCTGTTTCTCAAGTGAAGTGTCGGCCAAGGAGAGTGGAAATAAACTGTGTGCCTGGCTGTGGCAGGTGAGCTAAGTCCCCCACCTCTTACTACCACGTGGATCCCCCATGTTATTTTTCCAGCCAAGGGTTTATGGCCTGGCTTCGGGCAGCTCTGAAGACAGATGGCAAGCATGGGGCTAGTTCTGTGCCAGGACAGACCACTGGACCCCCCAGGAGTTGGGTGAGCCGGGAGACAGGTGACCCCACCTGCAGGACACCTGTCTAGCCACGCTGTGGTCCCTCATTCATCCTGGGGTCTGAAACTCTATCTGAGAAGGCTTCTTTCTCAGCAGAGACTCTGGGGAATGGAGACATGGCCAGTCATTCACCTAGGAGGTAGAGGAAGTGATGGCCCAGGGCTTGCACTCTAGCTCCCAACCCATCTAGGGAAATGAGGCCCAGGGCAGAAGGCAATGCGTGAATATTGTGGAAATATCATGAGGGTCAGCAGGCTTCCTGGAAGAAGATGAACTTGAGATGGCTTGAAAGCATGGAGATGGGATAGAGAAGGAAAAGATGGATGGACAGAGAGAGAAGGAAAGTATTCTGCCTTGTGGTAAGACAAAGGTTCAAAGGAGGGATTAGGCAAGGGTTCACGAATTGACCTTCATTCAGCTCTGGCGAAGCACCTGCTGTATTCCTGGTCTGCATGACTGAGGACTGAAGTTGGACAGATGGTGGTAGGACAGCTGGAACTGAGCCTCCAGGCCAGGCAGAGACACGTGACCTCCAGCTCTGTCCTGCTTGGCCCCGGGGCTCCAGACCTGGCAGCCTCCAATGTCCTCGCTGTTATCCCAGATTCCCAGGTGGTAGGGGTTGTGCTCACCCCATGGGCAAGGGAGACACGGTTGTCCCATGTTCCCCAGAGTTTCTGGGACCATTAAGATGTTGACAGAGCAGCTGGAAAGCCAGTGCCTCTGAGCTGTCTTGCTCCTGGTGAGTGCCCCATCGGAGAGGGGCAGTTCCTGGAGCTCCCTTGCCCAAAGGGCCTCTTAACAGCCCTTACTGTGCTTCCTGAGCCCAGGCTACAGGGGTGGGGGAGAAGACACAGCACTACCTCTGGGGTGTGGCATGCAGCCATCGATGGACTCTGACAGTTTGGAACAATTAACAAGGTCGTCAAGACCCAGAGAGGCAGCGTGCCCTTAGTCCCAGGGGCCCCTCAGTGCTGTCCAGCTCTAGACACTTGGGTAGAGAGAGAGAGTGTGTTTTCAGTCGCTATGTGTCCAACTCTTTGTGGACTGTAGCCCACTAGGTTCCTCTGTCCATGGTGATTCTCCAGGCAAGAATACTGGTGCAGGTTGCCATTTCCTCCTCCAGGAAATCTTCCTGACCCAGGAGTCAAACCCGCATTTCCTGCCTGTGTCCCCTGCATTAGCAGGCAGATTCTTTACCACCTGAGCCACCCAGGAAGCTCAGGCAGTAGCAGAGTTAGGATTAAACCAAGGCAACTCTAGCTCCTAAACACACAACTTGTCCACTGCACTGTTCTGCTTCCCAGGGAAAAGAGAGGCTAAGAGAGAGATGCAGGTGCTTGTGGTATGGCAGTCATGGAAAGCTCCTTGGAGGAGGTGGCATTTGGCATTTCAATGGCATCCAGAAGGAAATGTGTGATTGAACCAAATGGCGGGAAGCACAGTGTGAGAGGACATGGACGCTGGAGGGCACTGCTATGTCTCAGAGTGTGGGGTGCAGGCAGTAGGGGGCAGTGGGAACCAGAGGGTGAGGTCACCAAGAGCACACAGGCCTCAATGGCAGACCGGGGGCAGCCAGCCAAGCTCTGGGCAGAAGGGAGGTGGGGCCAGGGCTAACTGGGTGGGCGTCCCAGGCCTGCGTCTTAAAAAAGGAAATGACCCAACTGCTGCCAGTGTCACAAGCCAGAGTCCAGGTAGCATCCTCAAACCAACGCTGATTTAACGAAGACAGTGACTCTAAGTCTCCAGACACAGCGCTCCCTTCCCCTGCAAAACAGTTACTCTGTAAAGCTTTGATATATTCTGAGCTGAGGCTTTCTGGCTAAGAAGCACTAGCATTTGGTTTGTGTATATAAAGATGGGATCACCAGTCCAAACCCACCCGCAGTTGAACCTTTGTTTTTAAGAAAGATGGAAAGAAATTTAAAATCAATACTTTTTGGATTAAGTTTTCCTTTTATGGAATTAAAAGTGCTCCACTCAAGCCCAGAGGAGGAATGTGGACTGGAGGCAGCTTCGAGGTGATTAGTGTGTCTCATAACTTTCAGACACTCACATACACTTGGAGTAAAAACAAAGAGAACCGAAATCACTTCCACACAGCAGCTAGGAAGGCCCGCCAGCTTGTCAGGATCTTCCCAGTCACTGTGGACCAGTTCAAATGCCCCCTCTACCAAGAAAGTGTCCTCACCCCTTCCCTCTGGCCCTTGCTTGCGTTGGATGTGTGGGGGGAGGGCCCCCATTGCCAGGATGTGGCCATGAGCTGAGGGCAGGGTCTCCGTGAGGGGTTAGACCCCCACCCTTCTCCCCTCCCTAGGCTAAGCTTCTCTCTCCTCGCACAACAACTTCTCTCAGGTGATGTGTTTTAAAAATTAAAAAGCTGAAAAGCCCTTTTGAGCTATGTGACCTGTGGGTGAGAAAGAAGTTTTTGTCGAGACTAAAGAGGTGATGAATTTGTAGTGGGTGGTGTCTAAAATGTGATTCATAGGAACAAGAGCTCTTTGGGGAAAAACTCAGTCCAGGTGTTTTAGGTACTTGAGTTTGAAGGTCTGGGATAGTCTCCCAAAGCCTAGAATCTGTTGCTTCTATCTGAGTAATACCATGAGCCATTGTTGTTCAGTTGCTCAGTCGTGTCCAGCTCTTTGCAACTGCATAGACTGCAGCATGCCAGGCTTCCCTATCCTTCACCATCTCCTGGAGCTTGCTCAAACTCATATCCATTGAGTTGATGATGCCATCCAACCATCTCATCCTCTGTCACCCCCTTCTCCTCCTGCCCTCAATCTTTGCCAGCATCAGAATCTTTTCCAGTGCGTTAGCTCTTCTCATCAGATAGCCAGAGTATTAGAGCTTCAGCTTCAGCATCAGTCCTTCCAATGAATATTCAGGGTTGATTTCCTTTAGGATGGACTGGTTTGGTCTCCTGCCAGTCCAAGAGATTCTCAAGAATTTCCCCAGCACCATAGTTCAAAAGCATCAGTTCTTTAGCACTCAGACTTCTTTATGGTCCAACTCTCACATCCATACATGACTACTGGAAAAATCATAGCTTTGACTAGATGGACCTTTGTCACCACAGTGGTGTCTCTGCTTTTTAATATGCTGTCTAGGTTGGTCATAGCTTTTCTTCCAAGGAGTAAGTCTCTCTCAATTTCATGGCTGTGGTCACCATCCACGGTGATTCTGGAGCCCAAGTAAATAAAGTCTCTTACGGTTTCCATTGTTTCCCCATCTATTTGCTATGAAGTGATGGGACTAGATGCCATGATCGTCACTTTTTGAATGTTGCATTTTAAGCCAGCTTTTCCACTCTCCTCTTTCACCTTCATCAAGACACTCTTTATTTCTCTTCACTTTCTGCCATTAGGGTGGTTTCATCTGCATATCTGAGGTCGTTGATATTTCATGAGCTGACACAATGCTAAATACTTTTTACATATTCAGTCCTCATGGAAAGTCTGTGAGGCAGATCCTAGTATGCTTCCCATGTTATAGAAGAGGAGAGCAAGGCCCAGAGAGGTAAAGGAATTTTCCCAAAGTGGCAGAATGAGACAGTAGCAGAGCTGGGATCAGAATCCAGGCTCCCAAGCTCTGCTTGACCTCGTTCTCTGGGTCACTCAGCAGTCAGCTTCATGTTACGACCATATCACACACACCCAGGCTGCACGCTCCATGAGGGCAGGCCAGGATTCTGCTGTGCATGGACACCCAGAACAGAGCTTGGTGCAGAGCCAAGGTATTAATGCCCTGATGATGGGGCCACTGATCCTGCTGCCTTCCTAGAGTCCAGTGCTCAGGGCTGTGGCCAAACCTGAGAGTGCTGAAAACCCCCAAGGCAGGTCTTGACAAAGTCTGTGCCTGGCCATAGCTGAACCCAAAGGCCCATCCTGAGGTCTGCAGAAAGCTAAATGCCAGCTCCTGCTGCTGCTGCCACCAGGGCATCCCAGCCTGGGCTGTGTCAGGCAGTGCTGAGCTCCAGGGCCTTGAAGACCCCTCTGGAAGAAGAAGCTGAGAGTCAGGGAGGCTCCTTGGGGTGGCAGTGTTTGAACCCTTGGGACTTGGCGGACAGTGGGATGTGATTCCTTTGGAACTGTGGAGGGGACATGTGAGAGTTCAGATCCTACCCCATGGTGTCTAAGGGAGGGGTCAGAGCCACGGGAGAGGGCAGGTCTCTGCTGCAGGTCAGAGAGAATCTTTGGTGCCAGAGGCAGCCTTTGGAAGAAAGGTAGGGGTCCTAGCTGGGCTGGCACTTTCTGGAATTTTCTGTATTCCCCTCATTTCACCGAGGCATTGTACAAAAGCAAAATGTCATTCCTGTTACAGGGTTTTAGCAGTTCCCTCTCCATCATGGTTTCCCTCTGTGTGTTCATTTCTCTTTTTGTTACTCTTAAATATATCTTGCCTTCTCTGTCTCCTCATGATCTGAGCTCTGCCTTTTTACAGTCAGAGGGCACAGGGGACTGGGCCAACCTCCCATACCCCGTGACCTTGCCAGGCACAGTGGGGGCAGCATTGAGGGTCCCAGGGCTGAGCCAATGCCGTGCCCTGACCACTTGCAGAGCTTTCAGGCAGGGCTCCCTAAGGTCACCCATTGCCATGCACTCACATACACATAAGCCTCCTATTTCCTGCCTCACTGAGTCTTAATACCTCGGCCTGCTCCTTAGGACTCATACCTCAGTAGGCCCTTTCACAGAGCCCCTAGGCCCCAGCCAGCCTGATTCTTCCCCTCTATTTGCATTCCCTCAGCACTTACCCTTCCCTGCCCCAGCAAAAAAAAAAGAAAATATTTGTTCAAGGAGGATGGGGACTAATGTGTCTAATTCACCTGTCTCTCCAGTGTCTAACACTAAACATCCTCTCAGATTTTACAGTGTTAGTCTACTAAGCATTTTAAAATAGGAAGTGGGGAGGAGATTGGCCTTACTCAGGTCTTGGATGCCCGAGTCATCTGCAATAGGGTTGGCTAAGGACTTGAGGAAAAGACCAAGTGCCCAAAGCAGAGTCAGGGCCCAGAGTGGTTCCAGAGCCCCACATGCCGGACACAGCACCTGCGCTGTGTTTGCACAGGCCGGGGAGGAGGATGAGGAGCAAACCGGGAGGATTCATGGGAGAGGAGGTAGGAGGGTCTGAACTGGAGGGCCACTGCTCAATCTGCAGAGGCCTCAGCTATGAAAACCAAAGATGCTGACATCCTTCCCCCAGCTTCCGCCCCAAGTGACACGTGGCTTAGGATCAAGAAGGAATGTCACACTTCAACAATAGAAAGATCATGTTTTAGTGACATGACTCAGTTCTAAGTCAAGAACACAAGACTTTGATTGGCAGCAGTCTAACCTGGGGGCATAGGCTTGTGAGGTTTGCTCCTTACAATGTGCTCAGAGTTCCAGATGTGCAAATGGTCCCTCCCAGGGTGCGGCTAGGTCAGGGTAGGGCCTCTGCCCACATCTGTGCAGGTCAGACCTCACCTCGCACGTGTGTCTCCTGCTTTTGCAGTGCTGTGAGCCAGCACGCCTGTCCACAGTCCCCAGAAAGGTTTCCATGAGCCTTTACCAGCTCCATCTGCACCCTCTGGCCAAACATGTCCAGGGCCTGCTCTCAGGTCCCCCCAGGCAGCTCCCAGAATTTGCTTGCCCAGTGATCTGCTGCCAGGGGTTTCTATGAAAAGGAAAGCTGGGTGTCTGACATGATTAATTTGAGCAAGAGGGCAGACTGCCCCCTGGATCTGGACCTCATAACGAGTCACATCTTGGTGACTTGTTTTGTTTGATTTTATTTCTCATCTCCTGTGGGCACAGCTTTCTAAATCAGGGCCCGAGTTTTTGTCCACCATCTGGACAGCCAAGGCCCAGCCCCAGAGCTGGATCCTGAAGGCTCAGCACAGCCCCGTTAGAGCCTTAAAGACACCACACACTGGGCTCAGGGCTCGAGGGCCCCAGGAAAGGCTCCTGAAATACACCTTTAGGGGGAGAATGGTTAGGGACACTCAGTACCTCCACCAAACTCTGTCACCGGTGACCAGTCCTTAGAAGCAGGCAGCAGGTCCCCCTGTGGCCTGGTGACAAAATAGCACGTCTGCTGGGACGGGGGCACCTCAGCCTTCCCAGAACGCCGACCTTGTGCCCACAGGCATTTCGTGTCCCTCTGCTCCCAGATTATTTCTCAGAACTGGATAAGTGTCAACTGCTGTGTTCTTGGAGAAGAGGCAAATGTCAGATGAGCCTGTGAAACCGTGGTGTTTGTTTAGACAAAACCGTCCTCCTGCTGTTTGTGTCTGTTAATTGCTCAGTCGTGTCCGACTCTTTGCCCCATGGACTGTAGCCCACCAGGCTCCTTGGTCCATGGGATTCTCCAGGCGAGAATCCTGGAGTGGGTTGCCATTCACTTCTCCAGGGAATCTTCCCGACCCAGGGATTGAACTCGAGTCTCCTACATTGCAGGCAGATTCTTTACCAGTTAGCCACCAGGAAAGCCTTTAGAGGAAACCACCCTCCTGGTAAAGAGTCTGTCTGTTCCTTGTGAGAAAAGATCAGTCTGTACCCTTCCAGAACAGAGTCCTGGGACACAGAGGGCTAGAGTGAGCGTGACAAATCCCAGGTTGGACGGGGCCGAGCCCAGGCCAAGGCTCAGGGCAGGCCCTGCTGGCCAGGCAAAATCAGCAGCTGCACCCATGGGTAGAATGACCGCTCAGGGAACCCTGGGGGCAGCCCTCACGGGGCAGAGGGGGCATCTTCTGGAAGAGAAGGCCTCGACTCCGGCCCCAGGAGCCGCTGCTGCGCCTCTATCTCCTCTCACAAGGGGAGTCCTGTGGGGAGAAAACAGTCCTGCTGCTAGTCGGATTAAAATACATTGTAAGGTTTCCAATTACATATTTCAATTACTCTGTGAATGTTAATTGCAACAGTACAACTGTGAGCTGGCAGGAAACCAGAACCGACAGCTTCTCCCCCAACTGGCCCCCCAGAACACACAAGGATACCCCAGGACTCCTCTCGGGCTCCAGGCAGTTAAGGAATTTCCGCCATGCTCTCAGTTCCCAGTGTGTGGCTTGGTGCTCCTGCAACTGCTCGTCTGTCCCCATAGCAGGGTGCCAGACCTTTACACGTACTGTTTCCTCTACTTGGAACCACCTCCTGGGTCCCACCCTTTTCTGTCTTCTGTTTAAAATCCTTTGAGGCTCAGCTCAAGTTTCCCCTGCTCAGGGTGGCCTCTGAGGACACAGAACGGATGCCCCCACAAAGCCTGTGCTCACCACCCAAGTCTACCCTCAGCTCCCTCTCCTGGACTTAGGCACTGACCTTGCCAACCAGCTCCACCTTGCCAACCAGGTTCTGGCCTGACCTGTAGTCTTGGAGCCACAAACCCGAACCCCAGACCCAGGTTTGCCAGCCACTCGTGTAGTGAAAGGGCTTCCCAGGGGGCACTAGTGGTAAAGAATTCACCTGCTGATAGAGGAGACTTAAGAGATGCAGCTTCATTCCTTGGTTTCCGGAAGATCCCCTGGAGAAGGGAATGGTTACCCACTCCAGTATTCTTGCCTGGAGAATCCCATGCACAGAGGAGCCTGGCGGGCTGCAGTCCCTGGGGTCGCAGAGAGTCGGACACGACTGAGCGTCTGAGCGCAGCAGCAGCGTGTAGTGAAACCCTGGCCGCTGCTGGGACCAGAGGTCCTGAGAGAACCCCATGGCCACACCCGCCTCCAACTGGCTCCCGTGAGACCCAGCCCATGGCTGGAAAAACTGAGTACCCATCTGGGAGCCCTGCCCAGTGCCGTCCCTGACCTGGCAACTCTTGAGAAAAGACAACCCCTCCCCACCTCTCCCCTTACTCTCCAGTCCCGTCATACTCTTCCTCTTTCAGCCTCCTGTTCCAGTGGTTCAGCTCAAATCTCAGCGGAGACCTAGACCAGGACTGTGGCAACCTTTAGTGGGAGCTCAGCTGGGGAGTCCTGAAGAGCTGGGTTGCTTCATTTCCCTGAGTTCCAGTTTTCTCATCTGTACAATGGGAGTCAGTGAAAGTGAAGTTACTCAGTTGTGTCCGACTCTTTGCCACCCCATGGACTGTAGCCTATTGGGCTCCTCAGTTCATGGAATTTTCCAGGCAAGAATACTGGAGTGGGTTCCATTTCCTTCTCCACGGGATCTTCCTGACCCAGGGATTGAACCCAGGTCTCCCGCATTGCGGGCAGACACTTGACCGTCTGAGCCACCAGGGAAGTCCGCAGTGGGAGTCAGCAGAGCGCCTGTCTATGATAATAGGGCTGTTCCGAGGGTTCAGTGAGCAGTGTGTTTATAGGACCCAGCCAAGTGCAAGGCAGGATGCCCAGGGAATATTAGTTTTTATTATCTGTTATTGGCCTGCTAAATCCAATCTGTTTGGGAGCATTTCCTAGAAAGTAGGTTCCAGGCTACAGTCAGCAGGAGTCTTTTGGGGACTCTGAATCATGACCTTCAAGTGGCCCTCAGGGCCATTAATGCGGATCACAGGCATCAGGCAAATAGGAAAGTTAGCTGGCTCAGGACACTGGAGGCCTGGCTCCGGTGAGACAGGAATCAGGTGACCCCTCCCCCAAATCAGAACATCCCTGTGTGTCCCAAACTCAAGGAACCAGGGTACGTACCTCTCTGCCCACCTACTAAGTGTTAACCTCTGTTGCACATGCCAGGCACTGGGCAGGTGGTTGGGATTCAGTGGTGAGCAAAACCAGATGTGGTTTCTGCCCTCTGAGAGCTTATAGGCTATGGAGAGAGATACAGAAACGACCCTGGCCCCTCTGGATAGGGTAGTTACAGGGTGAGGCGCCCCACTGAGAGGGTAAAGGAAGATACCTACAGGATGAAAAGGAATCAGCCAAAGTCCAGATCAGGCACACAGCCTGTGCACAGACCTGGGGGTGGGAACAGGCTCTCTGTGTCCCCAGAACAGGAGGCAGGCTGCATGGCCGGGATGCAGTGGTGCGGGGAAGCTGAGGGGGTAGGGAAAGCTCTCAAAAGAGGGTGGCTTTTACAATTTGCGGTGGACAGCTACTTATTAAACATCTCCGTGGCCCTGGGTAGGGCTTGGTTTGTTCCAGGCTCTGTGCTGGTCCCTGCCCTCGGGGAGCCTCCACCTGTTGGGACGTGTCTTGTGTCCTTTGGGGCTGGGGACTTTGTGCAGCCACATTTCAGGAGCAATTTTCAGAGCAGGTGACAGATGACTTTCATGCCTCATTTTCACCCACCTGGCATAGTACACCTTTTTCATGGCGTGGACCTTGGCTGGGAGTTTGAGATGCCTGCAGTAACTTGGCTCATGAATATTCATGCCTGGGCTTGGAGTACAGAGCGCTGAGCTAACTGCAGCTGGGTAAGTGGGCTAGACTGAGCCTATGGTTTGAGACTTCAAGCCCTTCCGTTCCATGCCCACCTGCCACTTTCCACCCCAGCCAGCTTAAGTAATGTGGCTTCCAGAAGCTAGAGGACACTGAAATGACTGGCCAAGGTCAGAGCAGGTAGCTGAATGCAGGCCTGGAGGGCGCTGCAGGTTGATACAACCCCCTGAACTCAAGAGAGTGCCCTGCATCAGTGTCCCTGGACGGCCACGGCAGAGTACAACAACACTGGGTAAATTTACTCTCTCATAGTTCAGGAGGCCAGAAGTCTGAAATCAAGGTGTGGAAGGGCCGTGCTCCCCCTAAACATTCTGGGAAAGAACTTTTCCTTGTCTCTTGCAACTTCTTGGGCTCCCGGCGATCCATGGTTTGTAGCAGCACAGCTCCTGTCTCGGCCTGCGTCTGCCTCCTGCCTCCATTTTCGCATAGCCTTCTCTTTGTTGCTTTGTGTCTTTTCCTCTTCTTGACTGTCTGAGCCACCAGGGAACCCTATAGTGACACCAGACATTGGATTTAGGGCCTACCCTAAATCTAGGATGATTTTATCCTGAGACCCTTAAATAATTACATCTGTGAAGATCCTACCTTTCTTTTGATAAGGTTAAATCCCGAGGTTCTGATGGGCCTGAATTTGAGGAGGACGCTATTCAACCCAGCAGAGCCCATAAAGAGGAGGCCCTGGCAGGGAGCTGGCGTTGCTGTCTTGGCCCTTGCAGATGCGTGCCCTGTGTACCTCTGCATCCCAACCACTCCTGTGCTCTGTGACTCTCGTCACCATGTTCTTAGGTTCCATTTGTGTCCATTCAAGGAGCCCCTGGGCTTTCCAGGATCTTTCTGCACTAGCCAGCCCAGGCTCAGCCCGCACCTCCTCCCAGGCACATGGGAGCCAAGCTTGGCGACAGTCTAGGGTGCTGGAAATCAGAGAATGCACAGTCAGCTCTAGAGAACTTCTCTACAGAAACTGACCACCTTCTACACAGAAACCCCGCATCACAGCTGCACTCAGATTGCAGCCACACAGGATGAGCGGGTTGTCCAGGGCTGGGGAGAGACTCCTGTGCCTGAGGGTTGGACAGGTATACAGCTGCCTCTTCAAGAAATGATGCCCAGGAACCCCACCCCAGCCTGGGAGTCCAGGGCCCTGAATTATAGAGCCAGCAAGGCCATTAGCACCCTGGATACCTGAGGCCCCCTTGGTTACGTGTCCACAGGAGGAACAGGGGACCAGATGGTCTTCAAGGGCCCTTCCCTCCCTGGTGTCCTGAGTGGGAAACACAGACATGCACCTGTTTAACTGCCTGGGAGTGGCTGGAGTTTTTGAGATGAAAGTGACGTGCAGGCCTTTCAGAGGTCCCCTCGTGAAGGCTGCCCTCTTGCAGCGTGTCCCTCTGAGCCCAGCACCTGGTACTCACTCTTCCACTATGAACTTCCTCCCACCTCTGATGTTCCTTGAGGAGCTCCCAACACGCCTCTGCTGGGATGGCCTCCCAGGACAGGCAGGGGAACCGATCCTGGCGCCCTTAGACTGAAAGGAGGTGGTGGTCATCATGACACTGCATCTGAGTCATGACAGAGCAGAGCTGGTGATGGCCCTGATGAAATGTAAGAAAGAAAGTTCCGACAGAGGCAGAGCCCCCTGGAACACCAGAGAACAGAAGGCTGTCCATGAAGGGAGGTGTGAGGATAAGAGTCAAGCCCACGCCTGGGTCATGGCAGAAGTTGTGGTGAGCCAAGGAGGGCAAGAGCCTCTGCACGAGTTACGTAGGGTCTCACAAGATCCCTTTTGCTCTAAACACACATGCCATGTTGGCTCCACAAGCTGCAGGGGAGGCAGGCTTCTGGACAGGGTGTGGGCACCTGGCCCGCCCATGGACTGGCACTTTTTAGCTGGTAGTTGTGGACCTCACAGTGCTTTTGGACATCACTAAACTAGTTGTATCAGCCCAGCTGTGCTTTGCAGAGCCTATGAGACCAGGTCCCCACAGATATGCTGGCGGCGGCTCTGGAGGTGCCCATGCAAACCCTTTAAGGTCCCTGGGAAGAATGGTCCCATCTGTGAAGTAGGCATGCCTTCCTGCTATTTGAGGGCTCTTTGGTCCAGCACCCAGATGCTCTCGCTCCTCCCAAGGATAACTATTAACCTGCCTTTCTAATACCATAGAGTCATTTTGCCTGTCTTTGAACTTTCCATCAGTGGAATCCTATAATATGACCCTTTTGTGTCTGTCTGCTTCGTCAGAACTGTGGTTGTGAGACTGACTCATCTATTTATTTTCATCAGTAGCAGAGGTCCGTTCCTTTGCATTGGTATACAGTGTTCCATAGTGAATATACCTGGCTTGTTTCTGGTTTGGGGCAGTTATACACAATGTTTCTGTGAACATTCTCTTGCAAGTCTTTGACCTGCATTTTTGCGGGAAATGTATCTTGGCAGGGCAATTGCGGAAATGTATCTTGGCAGGGCAATTGCCAGTCAAGAGTAACAGGGTCTTGTCTGCTGGTTTTAAACGTGCTCCTATTGTGAGACTGGAGGCTTAGACCACAGTGGGAGGTGGGGGTGGCCTTTAGCCCCAGAGCACCTGTTCAGGGTCAGCTAATGACACACCCTTGAGAGGTTAACTGCCACACACACACACACACACACACACACGTGTAGTCTTGAGCCCCTGGGTGTTTCTTCAGGCCTTTCCATGTTTGGGGGCCAGGGCCACTCTCCAGGAATCTAGATTATAGGCTGAGGGCTCCCTGGGCCAAGGCAAATGATGTGGAGCAGCAGCCAGGAGAGGAACCAGGGCCAGACAGACCTTTGGGGGCCCTTTAGACAGCACCTACTCAGAGGAACCACCTGCCTTCCCCTCCCTCTCACTCCCTTCCTGTCTCCCACCCCACTCTCCACTGGGGCCTCTGCATCCAGCCACCATAGCTCCTGCTTGCAGCCAGACGAGGGGCGGGGCTGTGAACACCCCCTGTGGCCCCCACCCTGGGGGACAAGAGATGCATTTCCCCCCTGGAGTAATATGCAACCCCCACTTAAAGTGGGAGTCTTGTGGTTTCTCTCTGTTGACTTGAATTATGTTTAGTATAATGTTAGTTAAATATGTGTAAACATAAAACTAGGTACACATTCCTTATGTGTAGAGCTCTTTTATAACCATAAAGCTAAAACAAATTTATAAATGAAATAAAAACAAACTGCAAAACCAATAAACTTCAAATTAACAACATTAATTTAATGGGACAAATGATATTGTTTTCCTGAAACTGAATCAGCACTCACAGCATGATTCTGGGGCAGCCTGCTACAGTTCTGGGAGGTTTTCAGCAACTTCACCATGGGCTGAGGGATGACTCAGACCTCCTGCCGCTTTTCTCCATTCAGACCACTTTGAAACCATTCCAGCAGTCTCTGGACTTCTCTGAGTCTCTGTTTGGTCATCTGCAAAGTGGAGAGAGTAATAGGATTTGTTGTGAGAATTAAGCCAGTTGATGCACAGAGCCAGGCCGACCTGAGTGGACGACCCCTGCAGCCATACAGGCCTCCGTCTTCGGAAGGCCCCATGCGTGCATGCTGTCATTTCAATTGTGTCCAACTGTTTGCAACCCCAAGGACTGGAGCCTTCCAGGCTCCTCTGTCCATGAGATTCTCCAGGCGAGAATACTGCAATGGGTTGCCATGCGCTCCTCCAATCCAGGGATCAAACCTACATCTCTTTAAGTCTCTTGCATTGGCAGGCAGATTTTTTACCACTAGCGCCACCTGGGAAGCCCTCAGATGGCCCCCTGCCATCTCCATCTTGAAATTCTTAGTACTTTTTTGAGCAAAGATCCTGCATTTTCATTTTGTACTGGGCCCTGTAGTTGATGTAGCAGGACCCCTGCATGGCACAGAGCCAGACACACCAATGGCACTCGGTAATGGTTAGCTGCTGCTGCTGGTACCCTGATCTTGTTACGAAGTATAATTCCTCTGTGGTGTTTCCCACTGAAGACAGTTTTATCTTCCCATTATTTAGTAGGGGTTGGTGAGGCCACCTCATGTGGGTAATTGTATTTGACTAATTCTTGGAGCTGGGTGTGTGCTCCGGGGCAAGGACACGGGTTTGTTGTTGGGGATATTAGCATCTGTGACCACATGGGCAGGCTGAGCAGGGTGACCCATCAGAGCACTGTGGCTCAGTACCAGAACCCCAGGCTCTGCTGACATTCAATCACTTTTATTGTAACTGGTGCAAAATAGGGCCAGGCGGAACACTGCTATTTTCTTGAAACCACTTAAGTAGGTGACCAGAGTTTAAGATAGCAGGTTATAGAGCTGAAGACACTCTAATGGATTAGAAGCTCACACAGAGTTGCTAATTTAATTTCCCTTTTTTATTGCTGTTCTCCCAAAAAAAAAAAAAAAAAAACAACCAGCACAAATAGCCCTTTTCCTAGAGTGAGATATTAATAACCAGGGCCTTCTGCAAGAGCAGGAAAGGGCATGAAGAAGTTTTCAAGGTCTCTCTATTTGTCCCTGATTTCTTGAGGCTCTCAGTTGGCCCAGATAGGGGACAGACCCAGGGAACTAGGACGTGGAAGCAGCACTTAGTGGCTATCATCAGACTCAAGTATAATAAAACCCCTGCCCACTCAGAGCACTTCTCTGCAACAGCCCTCCATCAAGCCCTGACCCAGGTCTGCCAAAGGAGAAGGACCACCTTGGCCTCAAAATGCAGGCATATTAATATCCCAAGTGTCCCCATCATGGAGGACTTTGTTCCCCAAGGAAAGTCAATCTTTCCCTGGAGGACACAGCAGGCTAAGGACTAAAGTTACTCCCTGAGCTTGGTAATCAGGCCTCACGGCTAGTCTCCTGATGGAGAGGCAAGAGGGACCTGCCTTCCAGTTGGGGCATCCCATATGTGCCCAGGGTCATGCCTGACCAGGCAGGAAGTGGGTTGAGGGGAGGAAGTGGACCCTCCCTCCCATCAGTGTCCCCATTAGCACTGGAGTAATTTTCCTCCTTCCACCACCTGAAACCTGAGTTTCCCTTTGGCTCCTCAAAGGCCTAGGGACAAGGAAAGATAGAATCTTTGCAGCTGCTTCTTCCCACCAGTGATCCCTTCCCAGGCCTGCTGGGTTCCTGCAACCTCAGGGTCAGACAAGCCTCAGAGGTCATCAGTGGCCAGCGAACCCTGTTTTGTACCACTGTGGGAGCTTCATCAACTTCTGCAGGCAGCTCCCCGCTCAATCCAGGGGAGCCACAGACACAGGGGAGCCACAGCCAGGCTGCACAGGGGCCCCTGCCTGAGGCCTCTGGAGCCTTACGGTAGACACTGGTTCCGTGTGGACACTGAACCCCTGAAATGAGGCTCACCCAGAGTGAGATGTACATACCAGATTTTGAAGCCTTGCATGGGAAAAGAACATAAAATAGCTCATTAACTAACTTTTGCATTGACTACGTGTTGAAATGATATTTTAGATATATTGAGTTAAAGAATATTAAGTAAATCAGTAGCCACTATTTCTTTTTGCTTTAGGTGGCTGCTAGACCATTTACATCTGCTAGGTGGCTGGCACTGCATTACGTTCCCACTAGACAGCACTGCCCTAGAGGGGCCAGAGGAAATATCTCAGAGGTCAACCAGGAAGGTCACATTCTGGAAGAAACGTGTCCCCAGCAGACCCACAGCAGGCGATTTCCTGAACCCTGCCCCCGAAGGCCTCCTGCACTTGCTCCTGAAGCGAGGCAGTGCTGGTGGGAACTCTAGCCAAGGGGCCCTCAGAGCGCAAACTCAGAGGCTGTGCTATTACAAATATGATCAGGACCAGAAAGTCACAGTGGGTTTTCAGGGGTCACCCAATAGTAACAGGTGGTCCAAGTGTCCATAGTCTCTTCTGAGTCTTAGAGAAAACTCTAGAGGAATAATCACAGATCCGCTGCCATGTTGGTGCCCGCAGACATTCACTGTTCCCGGTATCTCCCTCAGTGCTAACGCAGCACAGTCGTTTGCAGAATGATAAATCGGCAGAGTTGTTATTTCTTTAAAATGCAGACATATCTGGGGTATCCGCTTAAGGATGCACATGGAATAAATTACTTTTGGATGACACTTTTTAATTGAATTGAACTAACAGCTTAGTAATATGTTGCAATAAGAAGAATATTAGGATGATTAAAAGATATGAAAACTCTTGTGAAATTAAATGATTAAACAGAATGCTGAGTAGATGAACAAGCCTGTGTATATTAATCAGCTGTGGACCTCAGCAAATGGCTGCGTAACTAAACGCATGTTACGGACCTCAGGACGCCTGAGTTCCCAGGCTCTCTGGGCCAACTCTCCATCACACGCTCCTTACTGCCACTTGGGCAAGCTGCTTTCCCATGGATAAACAATATGTTAGTCATTTAGTGAGTGTGTTAGGTGGCGAGAGCTCTGGCTTCCTGGCAGACTTGCATTCCTCCAGTTGCAGACTTCGAGGAATGGCCATGTTGTTCATTTTCTGTCTTGTTTTTTAACTAAATGAAATCTTAAAGGGGTGAATTTTATTAGAATTCTGGCTTCTGTTCTGGTCAGGGGCACTGACCCTTTTTGGAGATGTCACTGTTTCCTGTTAAACCTGTCCCCTTCATGTGCTTGGTTTCATTTCCGCAGAACTGTTAGCTGGGTACAGAGGAACCAGGAACAGAGGCTGGAAACATCACACTAGGGAAAAGTGCTGAGTCCCAGGGCTGATGCTGGCTGTCCTGGGGTGGACGGGGAGCACAGATCTCTGGGGTGGGGCAGGGCATGTCCCAGGAGATCCATTGCCCACCCTCAGCCGGCACCTCTCAGGTGCCTTTTGTGTGACCTAGAAAACTGCTGAACTTCCTTTCTTGGTTCATCCCCCGCCTGCCTAGAGATTACACAGGTAATTTCTGATCACATAAATCTTTCATGCCCAAGTCGCACTTGTAATTAGCTGCATAAAAATTCAGGTTACGACTCAGACAGTTATTAGGAAACATGAAAACAGTGAAAAGTTTGGTTTCGCTCGCTAATAAAAACTCTCAAGGTCCCTGTTACAGAGAACAGAAGGGACATAGTATCTCATTAAGGGTAACATTCAGCTCAGCAGAGAACATCACTTGCTAGACTTGATCCTGAATATAGTTTAAAAAAAATAAAAGCCCCAGCCACTGCCAGCAGGCCTGTGCTCACCCTCTCCCTGCACTGCCGTGGTGGCCTCCCCAAGTCACCTTCCCTCACCAGGGCTCAGGGCCTCGTGCTTCCTAAACCAATGTAGCAAAAAGCCCAGCAGAGGCATCTTCTCAAATGAAAATACATTCCCCAAACCAAAGTGCTGACCCAACCAGTTTTGCGGCACATCACGTTGGAAAATAATACAGTGAATTCCATTAAGCCAATGGTTCCTAAGGAACAAGTCAGCTCTCTGAAAGTTCCAGATAAAACACTGCAATTGTCTCAGTGGTCTAGTGTAATAGACTATCAGAGGCACTGGCTTCATCTTCCCCAATTGGTCAAATTCAGAGCCATAAAAAGGAATCACAATCCCATAATTACCCAGGAGACAGAAGCTCCTCAAGGCAAGGCTTGGCAGGCTTTCCTCCCCTCTGCAGACAATGACCCTCACTCTGGCCCAGCTTAGGCCTGGAAGCTGGGAAGCACTAGCCAAAATCCAAGTTAGAATGTAAGATGCCCCTCAGAGAGCCACGGGGTTGAACTCCAAGGATGAGCCTAAATTCTCCCAGAGCAGACCAACCTGCTGATGCAGGCTCATTATGGGTTATTAAACTCACCCTTTCCAGAGGGACCATGCCTTCTTAACCCTTTTATTGCTGTTCAGCCTCTAAGTCATGTTCCCACTCTTTGCAACCCCATGGACTGCAACATGCCAGGCTTCCCTGTCTGCCACTATCTCCCAGAGTTTGCTCAAACTCATGTCCATTGATTTGGTGATGCCATCCAACCATCTCATTCTCTGTCATCCCCTTCTCCTCCTGCCTTCAATCTTTCCCAACATCAGGGTCCTTTTCAACGAGTCAGCTTTTCACATCAGATGACCAAAGTATTGGAGCTTCAGCTTCAACATCAGTCCTTCCAATGAATGAATATTCAGGATTGACTTCCTTTAGGATTGACTGGCTTGATCTCCTTGCAGTCCAGTGACTTTCAAAAGTCTTCTCCAGCAGCAATTCAAGTGGACTGGGCTTTTGGTAATTTAGGGTATTTTTTTATGCCGCTAGGTCACGAAGTGCAGTCTGGCGGTTGCCTATGCCTCATGGAATCCCAGCACCCATGTTGTCACCTGTAGTGAAGTCATACCCTCAACTCAGCAGATATCATTCCTTACTTTTCTCTAGGGCAGAAATGCTGAGAACATTAATTTGTCAAAACTCTGAAAGCCACAGACTGGAGCCAACAAGGAAAAGAGCAATCAAGGCTTTGTCATCAGAGGAGGCAGACGGCCCCAGTGTCCTATCAAATTTAGTCCAGAATGTATTTTGCCATTATCTTAACTATTCCCTTCAGCTGCCACACTGGTTCAGGAAGGGAGTGCTGATACATTCTGTGGCACAGTCTCTTTATGGGGAGGATGGGACCCCAGTGCCCCTTGACAGAGAGAGAATAATAGCATAATGCAACAGAACATTTTTGAAATGCTAATGCACGCTCCCCGCAACTTAATTTTATTTTTTTCTTATTGGCTTTTTTATACGACATTTCACAGTCCTGTAGCCTCAATAGCTAGATCGGCATCATAAAAATGACAACACAGTGATTTAAGGTGGAGAGTCCATCATAGCGAAATGGATGGTGTGCTTTTAAAGTATCAGTTTAGCACCTCTTACCTGGGGTCAATGTTCATTTTCAATACATCATTAAAGCATCCTGTTAAATCACTCAGAGAGTGGCCGTGCTTATCTTCCCCATCGCCACGCTGGATTAGGGAGATAATGAAGTGGCATCCTACAGGAAAGGCCATGTTAGGCACCCATGTTCTGTGGAATTAGGGGCTACCACGGAAGCGTGACATGAATTAAAGACTTGAAAAGGGATGGAAAGAGAGAAAACAGCCAGATATGTGGGCATTTAGGTTTCCATTCAGAAGTTGATAATGAATGACCGATAGCATCAAATGCAGCCTCCCATCTCCATCTTTATAAGCAGTGTTCACCAAACCAGTAACCTTAAAAGTTCAAGCTGCAGTCAACTCTGTAGCCTATAACCCAATAATAAGAGAAGACATGCTACCATGCCCTGTAGAACTCTATAGATCCCAAAGTCAGCTCAAAGGCAAGTGCATTAACAGGTCCTGCAAACCTTAGATGGAGCAAAGCAAAGGCCTCACCTCTGGCGAGGGCTTGGACCAGAGCATCAGGCTGATTGAAAACTCCCAGAGCATGAATTCCTGAGAACTCATCCTTCAAGTCCAACCGCTCCCATCCGGTCATTGTGAGACCCTGAAACGATGCTTCCAAGGGCTTTCTTTCATGTTCTTCAAATCCCAAAACCCAGTCCCAAACCCTGACCCCCAGTCCCAAGCCCCAAGAAAAATCTCCATTGTGAAATTGGTGGGACCCATCCAGGCTTTCTTTAGGGTGTGTACAAATACCCACACAGGTATTTTTGTGACCTAGGATTAGACTCTACGTGTTGTTTTACAATTGTTTTTCTCACTTAAAAACCATATCAAGTCAGTACAAATAGATTTACCTAGATCTTTAAATAGCTGTATAATATTCTGTTTGGGTCTGAAACATAGTCTATTTAGCCAGTGCCCTGGTGATGAGTGTCAGGATGTTCTTAGTTTTTTATTATCACAAACAATACCGAAGTCAGCATCATTGGTCAAAGGCATCTTTGCACATAAATACACCATCACACCAACTCACAGAGGTTTCTGGAGGGGCCTGATTTTGCAGGTTCCTGCCAAACCCTCCAAAAGTGATGCACTCTCATCTCAGTATCTTTTGGTTTCCAAACTTAAGGAGATTAAACAGCCCATTCCCTCCTCCTTGTCTTGGAATGAGGAGGAAGGCAGCTGAGATTTGCACTCGGAGTTTGCTCCTGAGAAGCTGGTCTACAAAAACAAATGAACTGTGCCTCCAATACCTCCAGATTGACCTCCCATGGCCTCAGAAGTCTCTGACTGCCTTCAGTCATCCAGGAACTCATATACATCAGCCCAGCTTCTCAAACCAACTCCCATGGCAGGTGGTGGTAGCTTACAGACTCTACCCCACTAAAAAGCAGCAGCACAGAAAGTGGAATAGTTGGAGCTCTGGGTGTTGCCATGAAACTGTCCACTGGTGAGAAAGCACAGCTTTGACCAGCTCTGCATTTAAAAACCCAAAGTCATCTGCACTGTAGCCTGGTGACCTCAGAGCTCAGGCCACAGTAGATGTAGCTCCTGGGAGGAGGGACTCCAGCCTCTGTTCCTGGTGAGCAGTGCTCCTTCTAAGGCCTGCCGGGTGTATTTATCCTGAGTTATCCTTATCTTCTGATTACCAACCTGGATGTTTCTAGCATCTAGGTTTCCAAAGTGAAACCCTCTTTAAAGCTTGAGTGAGTGAGTGAAAGTCACTTGGTCATGTCTGACTCTTTGCAACCCCATGGATTACGCAGTCCGTGGAGTTACCCAGGCCAGAATACTGGAATGGGTAGCCTTTCCCTTCTCCAAGGGATCTTCCCAACCCTGGGATCGAACCCAGGTCTCCTGCATTGCAGGCAAATTCTTTTCCAGCTGATCCACAAGGGAAGCCCAAGAATACTGGAGGGGGTTGCCATTTTCTTCTCCAGCAGATCTTCTCTACCCAGAATTGAATCAGGGTCCCCTGTGTGGCAGGTGGATTCTTTACCAACTAAGCTATCAGGGAAGTCCCTAAAGTTATGATCAGCTGACTTTTCAGAAATTACTGTATATTGGTTACAATTTTATTTAAGCCCATTTAACCAGTTTGGGCTTTTTTTTTTTCTTTAAATGCAAAATTGCTCACTTTCAACCCAAGAACTGGTGTTAGTGAGAGCAAATTCCTCCCCAAGTTGCTGGCAGACACAGCACATCAATGATACTGTTCTTTTCTGCTGAGCCTGGATGGAGCCCAGACTCCTTCTCAACACAGCCAATAAGAACTGGTACAGACAGTGAACCACCAGCCATCCCTGCCGCCATACGCGCAGGAGGCCAACCAAGAAGTGAGATGTGATGCTGGCACCCCAGCATCAAAGCAACACCTGCAGTGCCCAGATTACACACACTTACTTTTTTAACTTACAAAGTCTTATTTTTTACATATAATTTAACTTTTTAATTAAAAACAGAAATTTAGAAGACTGATTTAGGGTGGCCAACTTTTCATTTGGCCAAGTAACGATAAGTAGCTTCTACAATGACCACAGCACCATAAAAATAAGGAAGTTAGAAAGGAAGTCAGAAAAGGAAATGATTTCCATAAGTCAGAAAGGAAATAATTCCAGACAAGGAATAGGCAGCCTGGCAGTAGTGTCAAGAACATCAGACACACATTCACACCCCTCGCTCCCCTCCAGAGAAGACATCTTCCCCAGGGCAGCTCTAGCTCTCAGACCAGAGTCTGGTCTGGTGCCCCATCTAAAGGAGAACATCTGGATGCCAGGTGGACCCCCCAGCTCTGGGCAGGGGCCAGCACCGGGCCCTCCCAGCATCACCGCACCCAGCTTGGCCCGACATCGCCCTCTGCTGGTGTGACAGGTGGAAGGGAAGACCTCTCCCATCTGCTTTCATGGTGGAAATGCCTGGCTTCTCAGCCATGTCAATCCTCATCAGCTTGGAGGACAGTGCCACCTAGGGGCAAGGAGCCACCGAGGGAGCGGGTGGGCCAGCCAGTGAGTCCCAGGCCAGAATACTGGAATGGGTAGCCTTTCCCTTCTCCAAGGGATCTTCCCAACCCTGGGATCGAACCCAGGTCTCCTGCATTGCAGGCAAATTCTTTTCCAGCTGATCCACAAGGGAAGCCCAAGAATACTGGAGGGGGTTGCCATTTTCTTCTCCAGCAGATCTTCTCTACCCAGAATTGAATCAGGGTCCCCTGTGTGGCAGGTGGATTCTTTACCAACTAAGCTATCAGGGAAGTCCCTAAAGTTATGATCAGCTGACTTTTCAGAAATTACTGTATATTGGTTACAATTTTATTTAAGCCCATTTAACCAGTTTGGGCTTTTTTTTTTTCTTTAAATGCAAAATTGCTCACTTTCAACCCAAGAACTGGTGTTAGTGAGAGCAAATTCCTCCCCAAGTTGCTGGCAGACACAGCACATCAATGATACTGTTCTTTTCTGCTGAGCCTGGATGGAGCCCAGACTCCTTCTCAACACAGCCAATAAGAACTGGTACAGACAGTGAACCACCAGCCATCCCTGCCGCCATACGCGCAGGAGGCCAACCAAGAAGTGAGATGTGATGCTGGCACCCCAGCATCAAAGCAACACCTGCAGTGCCCAGATTACACACACTTACTTTTTTAACTTACAAAGTCTTATTTTTTACATATAATTTAACTTTTTAATTAAAAACAGAAATTTAGAAGACTGATTTAGGGTGGCCAACTTTTCATTTGGCCAAGTAACGATAAGTAGCTTCTACAATGACCACAGCACCATAAAAATAAGGAAGTTAGAAAGGAAGTCAGAAAAGGAAATGATTTCCGTAAGTCAGAAAGGAAATAATTCCAGACAAGGAATAGGCAGCCTGGCAGTAGTGTCAAGAACATCAGACACACATTCACACCCCTCGCTCCCCTCCAGAGAAGACATCTTCCCCAGGGCAGCTCTAGCTCTCAGACCAGAGTCTGGTCTGGTGCCCCATCTAAAGGAGAACATCTGGATGCCAGGTGGACCCCCCAGCTCTGGGCAGGGGCCAGCACCGGGCCCTCCCAGCATCACCGCACCCAGCTTGGCCCGACATCGCCCTCTGCTGGTGTGACAGGTGGAAGGGAAGACCTCTCCCATCTGCTTTCATGGTGGAAATGCCTGGCTTCTCAGCCATGTCAATCCTCATCAGCTTGGAGGACAGTGCCACCTAGGGGCAAGGAGCCACCGAGGGAGCGGGTGGGCCAGCCAGTGAGCTAGAAGGACCTGGCAACGTAACCTTCACACCCATCAGGAGAGCTCCTAGATCCTGCTGTTGCTGTTCAGTCTCTTAAGTCGTGTCTGAGTCTTTGTGACTCCATGGACTGTAGCAGGCCAGGCTTCCCTGTCCTCCACCATTTCCCAGAGTTTGCTCAAGCTCATGTCCATTGAGTCGGTGATGCCATCCAACCATCTCATCCTCTGCCACCCTCTTCTTTTGCTTTCAATCTCTCCCAGCATCAGGGTCTTTTCCAATGAGTCAGTTCTTCACATCAGGTGGCCAAATATTGAAACTTCAGCTTCAGCATCAGTCCTTCTAATGAGTATTCAGGGTTGATTTTCCTTAGGGTTGACTCATTTAATCTCTTTACTGTCCAAGGGACTCTCAAGAGTCTTCTCCAAGACCACAGTTTGAAAGCATCAGTTCTTCAGCCCTCAGCCTTCTTTATGGTCCAACTTTCACATCCGTACATGACTACTAGAAAGACAATTTAGCTTTGACTATACAGACCTTTGTCAGCAAAGTCATGTCTTTGCTTTTTAATACACTAAGTTTGTCATAGCCTTCCTTCCAAGAAGCATTTTGTAATTTCATGGCTGCAGTCACCATCCACAGTGATTTTGGAGCCTAAGAAGAGAAAATCTGTCACTGCTTCCACTTTTCCCCTTCTATTTGCTATGAAGTAATGGGACCAGATGCCATGATCTTAGTTTAATGAATGTTGAATTTTAAGCCAGCTTTTTTACTCTTCTCTTTCACCCTCATCAAGAGGCTCTTTAGTTCCTCTTCATTTTCTGCCATTAGAGTAGTATCAACTGCATATCTGAGATTGCTGGTATTTCTCCCAGCAATCTTGATTCCAGCTTGTTACTTGCTCCGTGGCCACATCTGAACCTGGCCCCCAGTATCTTGTTAGACAGTAAGGTGCCTGAGCCAGTTCTCTCCTCTTCCGCCTTTCCTGGTTTCTTTTCTTTCACCCCTTCCTTCCCTCACCCTTCCCAAGAGGATCTGTCAAATCAAAATCACCCAGGTTCTTCCTTCTCCTACCGTTACCAGCTCCCAGGAGAGTGGTCCTGAGAAGCAGGGTCATGGAGACTCCAGGGGGATAGGCAGTGCAAGGACGGGGGTCCACCCTGCCCAGCTGGCAGCCCAGACCCTCCACCTTTGTGACCTGTGCATACTCAGTACCCTCCGAGTATGTGGTGGGGAGTCACATGCTTACCCCCAGCTGGCTCCTACAGGCATGAGCGGGTCATGACTGTTCTAAAGGCTGAGTGCACCCCAGCAGGGCCAAGGTCAAAGGGGAAGTCTGGTCCCTGTTCTGGACCAGTGACCCCTGCAGTTACTGCCAGCTGATCATGCCTACTCCACAAGGAGAGGTGCCCAGCTCCCAGGAGGCAGGGGCAGGTGGTGTCCTTTGCTGTCCACTGCCAGGGATTCCCCACTTCTTAGTCAGTGAAAGGATGGGCAGAGACAGGCAACTGCTCACCTGCTTCCCATGAAAGAGATTTCCTGGAGCCCTGGCCCTCCAGGCTCCACTGACAGCCAGGCCTTTGTTCCACACCCTTCTTGGCTCACTATCTTCTCTCCAAGGTCAGGAGCCAGTGTGGAGGGCGTCTCTGGGGGAGGACGGTGAGGCTGAGGCTGCTGAGCAGACCCGGCCCCAGCCAGGCCAGCGCACGGCTCACCAGGCATCCGCCCTCAGCTGCTCCTCAGCCGGGAGAAGGCCAGGCCTCCTGAGCCACATACCTTTTAAGGGACACCTTTCACTGGAGACTGCCTCACATGTGCAGGAGCTCATTAAACCGCTGTTGTTTCAGGACAGCTGGAAGCCGTCCTACCCACAACTTCCTGGTCTGTCTGTAGAGCCGCCAGGAGAAAGGAAACTCATCTCAGTTCCCAAGGTCAGGGCTGTGGAGACAACATTCTGCAGCCACACTGGCTGGACATGCTGTGGTTTGTTTACCCCAGGTTTGCATGCAGAGAACCCCCCCTACACACAGTGGACGGATGCTCAGCATTTTTGCCAGTACTAACCAGGCTCACGATGCCCAGCCCAGAGCGAGCAGGGGTGCTGTGCTCACAGGAAGTGGGGCCCTTGAACTTGTCAGCTCTTGAGGCTACCATACCGGGTAGTCACTGTACGCTCACCCTTACCCAGAGCCCCGTTGTGGGCCTGGGGTGTGGGGGCAACAAGGCTGGGACTCGCAGGGCTGCTGCCCACCTTTGGGGAGAGTACCTCCTGGCTGGAGTCATTAAACAATCAATCTCCATTGCTTGGTGGGTGTGAAGGGAAAGGGTGCGAGGCAAAATAAGATGCTTGATATGTACCCCAACCTCACTGCTTGGGGTAGTGTGCTCACCTGGTGGCTGAATCTGAGCTCAGCCATGAACCATCCCTTCTCCTCCCTGAGCCACAGGGTCAAGGCAGCACCCTCCTGGGTGGCTGTGGCATGAATCAACTCCCATGGCACCCATGCACAGAGGGCTCAGAAACCAGGGCTGCCTTGATCCATGCCCCACCGTTCCCTGCCATCCTGCACGGCCCAGGTGCTCCAGCTCCCTGCCACTGCTAGTCTTCTGTCCCTCGGTACCTTGGTGGCCGGTTTGTCCCTCTTCAGTCCCTAAGCTTATTTTTCCTGGATTCAGTTGGTGTTTCTTAGGGTGAGCTGAATGCCAGGTCCCATGCAAGGTGCTGAGGGGGCAGCTGAAAAGCAGGCAGGGAGTTCCTGCCACTCCTGACCCTCCCTGCCACTCACCCCTACCCAGTGTGCCCTGCCAGAGCCCCTTTTTTGCTGATGCCACCTTATTTACGGTCTGTTCACCTGGTTGCCACAGCACATGGCACCAGATGTGGTATGGTGCACCCTGCAAAGGCCGTACTTCCAGCATTAAGTGCAAAGGACGTGGGCGTGGAGGCAGGAGGCCTTTGGAGGCTCCAGCCTGTGGAGATGGGAGTGGACTACAGGTCGAGCTGAAAGGCTTGAGAAGAAGGAGGTGGCCAGCCCTGGATCCACGGGGGCAAGGGGCTGAAGGAATGAGAAAGGATGGTGAGACAGAGCCTGGGAAGGAGGCCCGGCTGGGGAAGACGAGGTGAGGGGAAGGCCAGGCCATCTAGGACAGAGGTCCCTTGGACCTCAGAGCACAGGTCCCTGAGGAGTGCCACAGGTCTCCGAGCATACAGGGCCTGGCTCCCAGCAGGCCCTCGGCCCACAGGGTGTGGCGTGAGAGACTGTGTAAACCAGCGGATGGATTTTCACACTGTAACTGCTTTCCAACCATGCCACACTGGCTTGAGTAGGCAGGGCTCCGCTAGGTTCCAAGACCTTAACTCTACTCTCCGGAAGTGCTGTGGGTTAAACAGAAGAAGCCTGTGGTCAGTGACTCCCGGTTCTTCCCAAGGACCGCTGGGCCAGCCCCTTGTCTGCCGGGGGACCGTGATGTGTGGCGTCTGTGAAGCTGAGGACAGATGGAGGCCTCCGGGTGTCAGGGTCATTTCCCCAAACCCAGCGTTCCCACAGCACCTGCCCCGGAGGGCTCAGGTGTGCAGAGCTGAGCTGAGAGAAGCAGCCAGGCCAGGACCTGAGAGGGTCACATGTTTGACTGGTGTCAGCTTCTAGTTTCTCAGAATCCTTTCCATTTTGATGGGCCAGAATGGAGACAGGGAGGCGAGGCTAAGGAAGATGATCTTGGCATGAGCCCTGCTTCCCGGGGCTGCTCCAGAGAGCCAGGTGTTGGTATAAAGCAAGCAGGTGGGGAGTATGAAACTGGGGTCTCCAGGGGTGAAGACAGGCTCCTGGGGTACCTGTGCAGTGTGTTTAGAGGTGTGATGTTTGTAGAACCCAGATGATCATTTTATTCTAAAGAATTCTGAGACCTTTGAACTTGAACCTGAGCCTCTTGGTACAAAGCGCCGAAGAGAAACTGGGTCTGGGCCCATCCTAGCTTCCTGAAATAGGCTGCATCCCAGGTGAGACCCAAACACATCCCCACACACCATGTGCAAGAGCCATTTACCACACACTGACCTCTGCCCAGGCTGTGCATGTGCCCTCTCCCCGCCGACCTCCAGGGCACTGACCCCTGCAGCAGCCCAGCCTGTGTGAGATGGTTCAGTTATAACATAAAGTCATTCAGCACCACAACCAGGAGCGGAACACGTGAGATCAAGATAATCAGTCCCCTTGCCGGGGCAGTGGTGTCACTGCCGCATCCTGGGGCATCCCCTGCCCCTCAAACAGTCTGGCTGAGGGGCTGTAGGGGCAGTGTTTGGGGGGTTTTAACTCTTTGGTTCCCTTTCTCCGACTTGTTAATTGCTTGAGGTTGAGACCCAGATTCTCTTCTTGAGATTATCATTCTCCCCCTCTCCCCAGCCCCATCGAAATGGGATGTTGAGAAGTACCCAGCAATGTTCAGAACTACCGAGTGTTGGTCCTGCCTCTGTGACTCTGAGCATTGCTTTCCCATCCTCCATGTGGGGATCCAAGACCCAGATGGCCTGCCCTGCAGGGATGCTGGGCAGTCTGCCTGTTGGGCGGGCATGTCAAGTACCTCCTGCCAGCCTGTGAGTCCCCAGTGGGGGAATGACCCTCTGCATTTAGTCTGGAGGTCTCTTCTCCAAAATTCAGCCCACCAAGTGTTGTATTTGTCAAGTTGTAGAGGCTGGTTAATTTTCACCACTACTCTTATGATCGTTGGAATTTCTCTAATTTCAAGGGTTTCTGCCCCAAGTACCCTCTCTGGGTCCAAACAGGACACATGTGGAGAGTGTGTGCAGTTTGGCTCAGACTAAAGCAGGAATGGCGGGGGATGTGGCTAAAAATAGGTACTCGTGGGCCTTAAACACCAGGCAGAGGAGTTGGGCTCCCTCCCAAGACAGCAGGCAAGGAGGAGCCCTGGAGGGGAGCTGCCCATTGGTGGAGAAATTCCCAGAGAAGAAGCTGCTGTGTTGGCCACTAATGAGGTGCTGACCAGAGCTGCCTCGGATGAGTTGAGGAGAAAGGGGTGAACTTGGAGGGGTGCTAGAGCGGTTTGGCCGTAATTGTAAAGATGGGGAGAGGTGGATGATGTTTTGGCTCATTCATCCCTAAAATGGACCGCTCACTCAGCCAGCCCACAGCCTCCACGTGTGCCTCGCAGGACAGGTATTACATTGTTGGATGCTGCCAGAAGCAATTTGCCGTGGGTCAAGATGTGGAGATTTCCAAGCTGACAGATGGCAGAGGAGACTTCAGAGAGGAAACGGAGGCATTTTTCTTACCAAGATCTGTCCTTGGACAAAGCATACATTATAGGGTTCTCTCTGAAAGATAATTTAAAGAACCTACCTGAGACCAAAGAGAGAGATAAATACCCCAAACAAGAAGAAGAGATTTCTCACATCCCAATACTGTGGTGCCATGCATCATGCCTGACACGGGGAAAGTTTCGGCAAAGGCAAATGAGTTGGTTTCTATGTCACAACTATGATGACTGTAACGCCCACTCTTCTGAGGTCCCCCCTCCCCAGTCACTTTCCTGCATGGAGACCCTCCACCCCAGGAGCAGCAGGGAGTCCAGCAGGCCCAGTGTCAGCAGCAAAGCATGATGCCTGAGCCCCAGGGTAAGCCTCAGCAAGCTGGGATGAGCAACGAAGGGCCTTCTCTAACCCCCACAGTGTAACCACCAGGACGTGGGTTAGTCTACACAGGGCTGCGTGCATGCCGACCCTGCCTAGGAGAGGGTAGTGAGAAGCAGGACTTTCACTTAGAGGGCTAAGGTTTGGTATTTCTTGGAGGGCTGTACAAGTCACATTATTACTGTTCAATTCAGTTCAGTCACTCAGTCGTGTCCGACTCTTTGCAACTCCAAGAACCACAGCACGCCAGGCTTCCTTGTCCATCACCAACTCCCGGAGTCCACCCAAACCCATGTCCATTGAGTCGGTGATGCCATCCAACCATCTCATCCTCTGTCATCCCCTTCTCCTCCTGCCCTCAATCTTTCCCAGCATCAAGGTCTTTTCAAATGAGTCAGCTTTTAGCATCAGGTGGCCAAAGTTATTACTGTTAGTTGTAGTTATTAACATAAACCACAGTTCTTCACGGTGCCACTATTGACCTTTGCGGCTAGATTATTCTTTGTTGTGGGGACTCTTGAGTGCATTGTAGGGTATTTAGCAGCATCCCTGACCTATCCCCTAGATGCTAGTAGGAAAATACTCCCTTCCCAAGGAGGACACCCTAAAACCATCTCCAGAAATCTCCAGCTGTCTCCTGGGGGTCAGAATCACCCCAGGTTGTGAAGCACAAATACGTACCGCACGGACCTTTCCCCTCGTCTCTCACCACTGGGTGCGCTTCCCCATACCTCCACCTGCACCCAGCCTCTGCCCACCCTGTTATGAAGCACAGAGCCTCTGCCCTGTCAGGGGCCAGGCCTCCACTTATTCTCTAGGGACTTCCTGCTTTCACCCACTCAGAGACTTTTCTTCTAGAAGTGTCCCTTCTCTCTTTTGTATCATGAATGTCTCCCTCTCCACTCATCCCCACAGGTTTGTTTTTTAAGCTGTTGTGTTTGCAAGCCAGGGTTTCCACCCACCACTCCATTTCTCTGCTCCCCTTCATGACAAAACCCTTCTAATGAGCTCTTCCTCTCCATATCCTATCCCCTCTCAGCCTATTCCAAAGATGACTTCACTCTCCAGTGCCCTAATGAAACACTAGAGATTCCAAACATTGAGTTCCTGAGTGTCTTCCATGTTGCCAAGCCCATGATCTCAGGCCCAGCCTGACTGGAGCACTGGACACAGGTGACCTCCTCTCTTCCTCACACTCCTGCCCAGGCTCATTGTGACTTCTCCACATCCTCCCACCTCTAAACTTCGGTGGGGACCAGGACTCGGTTCTCAGACGTCTCCCCTCACTTCATACACTTCCTGGTGATCTCACCGGGTCCTGTAGTTTTAAATGTCACAGAGCATTGATGAATTCTGAATTGGTTTCCCTAGCATGGACCATTTTTCTTACCAAGGCATTTTTCTTATCAAGATCTTTCCTTGGACATACAGGGAGGTATCTCTATTTCAGATACCTGAGCCCACTGCCTACCTCTCAGTCCACCTACTGTGGGAAAAACAGAAACTGAATTTTACCAAAAATGTCTGCCCTTTCTTCCTCAGCCTTTCAGTAAATGGATCCAACCCCCATCCAGTTTATCTGGCCAAAATATATAATATTCACGCTTGATTATTTCCTTTCTCCCCATCCCCTCATTCAGTCAATCAACACATCCATTGACCCTACCTCCAACAGTTGTCCCAAATCAGCCTGGCTTCTAACAGCTCTCCTCACTTCCTCTGCTGCCTGCTCTGTCCACCCTTCCTGGAACCCCCAGCAGGCCACCCCAGCACTGTGCACCCCTTTCAGACAGAGCTTCGGTCAGCCCACCTCCTCCCATAGCCACGTGCCCGCCCAAGCCAGTCGTGGTGGTTCTCTCCAGTGGTTGCTTTGGGGTAAACATGTGATGCAAATCTGGCCAAGGAAACCTGAGGGGGAGTCAAGCTGGAAACCTGAGGGGAAGTCAAGGCGGAAACCTGAGAGGAAGTCAAGGCAGAAACTGAGGGGAAATCAAGGCGGAACCTAAGAGGAAGTCAAGCTGGAAACCTGAGGGGAAGTCAAGCTGGAAACCTGAGGGGAAGTCAAGGGAGAAACCTGAGGGGAAGTCAAGGCAGAAACTGAGGGGAAGTCAAGGCGGAAACCTGAGGGGAAGTCAAGGTGGAAACTGAGGGGAAGTCAAACTGGAAACCTGAGGGGAAGTCAAGGCGGAAACCTGAGAGGAAGTCAAGGCAGAAACTGAGGGGAAATCAAGGCGGAACCTAAGAGGAAGTCAAGCTGGAAACCTGAGGGGAAGTCAAGCTGGAAACCTGAGGGGAAGTCAAGGGAGAAACCTGAGGGGAAGTCAAGGCAGAAACTGAGGGGAAGTCAAGGCGGAAACCTGAGGGGAAGTCAAGGTGGAAACTGAGGGGAAGTCAAACTGGAAACCTGAGGGGAAGTCAAGGCGGAAACCTGAGAGGAAGTCAAGGCAGAAACTGAGGGGAAATCAAGGCGGAACCTAAGAGGAAGTCAAGCTGGAAACCTGAGGGGAAGTCAAGCTGGAAACCTGAGGGGAAGTCAAGGGAGAAACCTGAGGGGAAGTCAAGGCAGAAACTGAGGGGAAGTCAAGGCGGAAACCTGAGGGGAAGTCAAGGTGGAAACTGAGGGGAAGTCAAACTGGAAACCTGAGGGGAAGTCAAGGCGGAAACCTGAGAGGAAGTCAAGGCAGAAACTGAGGGGAAATCAAGGCGGAACCTAAGAGGAAGTCAAGCTGGAAACCTGAGGGGAAGTCAAGCTGGAAACCTGAGGGGAAGTCAAGGGAGAAACCTGAGGGGAAGTCAAGGCAGAAACTGAGGGGAAGTCAAGGCGGAAACCTGAGGGGAAGTCAAGGTGGAAACTGAGGGGAAGTCAAACTGGAAACCTGAGGGGAAGTCAAGGCGGAAACCTGAGAGGAAGTCAAGGCAGAAACTGAGGGGAAATCAAGGCGGAACCTAAGAGGAAGTCAAGCTGGAAACCTGAGGGGAAGTCAAGCTGGAAACCTGAGGGGAAGTCAAGCTGGGAACCTGAGAGGAAGTCCAGCTGGAAACCTAAGGGGAACTCAAGGTGGAAACCTGAGGGGAGGTCAAGGTGGAAACTGAGGGGAAGTCAAGGCATGAGGGCTTTGGGAGAGGCTTCCTTGTTCCCACAGCTCAAGCACAAGGGAGTCCCTCCTCTCATGCTCCAATGCAGCCCCTAAAGCTGTGCCACACAGCCACAGGCTGAGGGCTGCAGGTCAGGTAGGGTAGGGCCTGAACACTCCATGCCATCTTGGGACCACGGGATGAACCTACCCAGGAAACTCCCCCAAGGGCCTTCTAAGTGTCAATAGTAGCTTTTCCTTACTAGGCAGCCCCATTCCCAATTGGGGTTTCTTGTTAATGCTGCGGAAAATGTCTCAACCAATGTACAGATGGTCTTTAAAAGTATAAATCAGATCATTTTACTCTCTGGCTTAAAATTCCCCACTGGCTTCTCATGGAATAAAACATCAGCTTCTCACCATCATCATGGGGCCCTGCCAGCCCATCTCCAGTCTCACCTCTGACCACTGCCCCCAGAGGCCCCCTCCCTAACTCCGTGCTGCTCATTCCTGGCTTATGCCCATAGCATCACCAACTGGTGAGGGAAAGGTCCTTCAAATTCAACCCTGACCCCTCTCTGCCAAGACCCAAGCCAGGCTGTCAGGGCCAGCACCTCACACTGACCTCTTCTCCTTCCAACAGTTAGACTCAGCTGAGCTCTCTGCCATGTTAATAAATACTCAGTGACCGAAGCTACAGAAGCAGAGGGAGGATACAGAGGGAGAACATAGTTCGGACATGGCTCACCCTTCCCTGGTGGGTCAGGGTCCTTGGGGGCCATGCTGGAAAGGATAGAGGCCGTGAGCAATGTTCTCCCTTAAGACCGAAGCTGGCAGGAGCTCCATGGGCCCTGGGAGCAGCAAAGCCCACCACTAGGCTCAGGAACCCCTCCTCAGGAGTTCATCCGAGCCGTGGTGCATTCCAGAAGTTGGGACTGAGACAGAAAACAAATACACTTATAGAAGCTGTTTCCAAAACGTCCTGCTGATGCCTGTTTACAAAACGCAGCCATGACTTAACATTCTCAGGAGACTGGATAATAAAACAGAAAACAAGCTGTATTTATTCATGTCTTGCGAGACCTGATGGCTTCTCCCCTTTGCACACATGAAGCCCACTCCCCGCTCAGAGAGGGCATGGCCTGGGCTGCAGGGTGGAGGTAAAGAGGGAGACACATCAGGGACAGCTCCCTGCCTGGCATTTGCTGCTTGGACACATTCCAGCCCCTGTACAGTAGAGGACTGTGTCTGTCCCTCTTCCTCAGCTGAGGCTGTGACACGAAAGTGCCACAGTTTAGAAATCCTCTTCTCATCTTATTCACTAAAGAGGACAAGAACATGCTTGTAATCTACATTTCAAATCACACGCCTTGAGAAGGCTTAGCAACTATCAGTCGAGACAGAGGTGGCACCTCATGTCTGTGTGTGGGTCCCTGGACCTCCACTCCCAGCTCACCTCATCGCAGGGAATGGCACTGTAGTATGCAAGAGGATGAAGCCAGGGGCACAGGAGGAAGTCATCCTGAACACCTCTCCCTTGCCCCTTTCACAGTTTCCAAGCCCCAGACCTTCCTCTTCTCTCCATCTCCATAATCATCACCAGTCTCCCCTGAACCCCTGCCTCAGCCTCTTGGATGGTCTTGCCACATCCTCTCTTCTCTCCCAGTGGTCCATTATTCCCACAGTAGCCACAGTGATCCTTTTAGCATACAAATGAGATTACAGCCCTTCTTGACCCAAAAATCCTTCCCATCACTTTCCATTGTTTTAAATTAAAACTATTACATCTTCCCTTTAAGGAACCATGGCTCTGCCTGTTCCACCTAGCCACCTTCCGCCTCTCTGCATCTGTACCACGCACACCTGCCCTGTTCCCTGCACTTTGGCCACACTCGCCTTCTTCAGTTTTCAGAGCATGCTAAGCCCCATCCAACTTCAGTGCCTTTGCACGAGCTTTCTCTGACTAGAACGTCCTCCCCCTCATTCTTGGCCTGGTTTCTTCTCATTTTATAGATTTCTACTTAAATATCTCCTACTCAGAAGTCTTCCACCACTACTCGCCACTTGCATCTTTTTCTTTATCTATATATACATTTTGGAGGGCTTCCCAGGTAGCTCAGCTGGTAAAGAATCCACCTGCAATGCAGGAGACCTGGGTTTGATTCCTGGATTGGGAAGTTCCCTTGGAGAAGGGATAGGCTACCAACTCCAGTATTCTTGGGCTTCCCTCGTGGCTCAGATGGTAAAGAATCTGCCTGCAAGGCAGGAAACCTGGGTTCAATCCTGGGTTGGGAAGATCCCCTGGAGGAGTGCATGGCAACCCACTTCAGTATTCTTGCCTGAAGAATCCCCATGGACAGAGGAGCCTGGTGGGCTACAGTCCATGGGGTTGCAAAGAATTGGATATGACTGAGTGACTAAGCACAGAACACCATATACCCTTTTTTTAATTGAAGTATAATTGATTTATCATGTTTATTAATTTCTGCTGTACAACAAAGTGATTCCGTTTTACATATGTGATGTCATATGATATTTGTCTTCATTTTTCTGACTTTCTTAATATGATCATCTCTGGTTTCATCCATGTTGTTGCAAGTGGCATTATTTTGTTTTTTTACAGCTGAGTAGGATTCCGTTGTATATATGTACCACATCTTCGTTATCCATTCATCGGTCAGTAGACAGGTTGTTTCCATGTCTTGTCTGTTGTGAATAAGTGCTGTTGTGAACATAGCACTGCATGTGTCATTTTGTATTATAGTTTTGTCTGGAATATGCCCAGAGTGGGGTTTCTGGATCACATGGTAATTCTATTTTTCATTGTCTGAAGAACTGCCATACTGTTTTCCACAGTGAATGCACCAACTTATATTCCCACAGTGTAGAAGGGTTCCCTTTTTCTCCACCCTCTCTCCAGCATCTGTTATTTGTAGACTTTGATGATGGTCATTCCGACCAGTGTGAGTTGGTGATACCTCACTTTAGTTTTGATTTGCATTTCTCTAATAGTGAAGCTAAGCATCTTATCATGTGCCTATTGGCCATCTGCATGTCTTCCCTGGATAAGTGTCTGCTAAGATCTTCTGTCCATTTTTCAATTGGGTTATTTGATTTTTGTTGTTGAGTTATATGAGCTGTTTGTATATTTTGGAATATACTAACCCTTATCACACACATCATTTGTAAATATTTTCTTCCATTCTGTGCATTGTCTTTTCCTTTTGTTCATGGTCCCCTTTGCTGTTCAAAAGCTTTTAAGTTTGATGAGGTCCTATTTGTTTATTTTACTTTTACTTCTCTTGCCTTGGGAGACTGACCTAAGAACACGTTGGTATAATTTATGTCAGAGAACGTTTTGCCTATATTCTCTTCTGGGAGTTCTATGGTGTCATATCTAATGTCTAAGTCTTTAAGCCATTTTGAGTTTATTTTTGTGTATAATGAGAGGGTGTGTTCTAGCTTCATTGATTTACATTCAGTTGTCCAACTTTCCCAGCCCCACTTGCTGAAGAGACTTTTTCCTGTTGTATATTCTTGCCTCCTTTGTCAAAGATTAATTGACCATACAGTTTGAGTTTATTTCTGGATTTCTCTCTATTCTGTTCCATTGATCCATATGTTTGCTTTTGTGCCAATAACACATGATTTTGATTACTGTAGATCTGTAGTATTGTCTGAAGTCTAGGAGGACTATGCCTCCTACTTGTTCTTTTTCTTCAGGATTGCTTTGGCAACTCTGGGTCTTTTATGATTCCAAATGAATTTTAGGGTTATTTGTTCTAGTTCTGTGAAAAATGTCATGGGTAATTTGATAGGGGTAGCATTAAATCTGTGGGTCGCTTTGGGTGCTATGGCCTTTTAAATAATATTCTTCCAATCCAAGAGCATGGGTTGTCTCTCCACTTATTTGATTCATCTTCAATTTCCTGCATTAATATTTTATAATTCTCAGCATAGTCTTTTACCTCCTTACTCATATTTATTCCTAAATATTTTATTTTGGGGGTTACAATTTTAGAAGTTATTGTTTTTTACAATTCTCTTTCTGATGTTTAATTGTTGGTATAAAGAAAGGCAACTGACTTCCATATGTTTCTTGTATCCTTATATCTTGCTGAATCTTTTATCAGATCTAGTCATTTCTGTGTGGAGTCTAGGATTTTCTATACATAGTATCAGATCATCTGTATAAAATAAGAATTTTACCTTTTCCCTTTCAACTTGGATGCATTTTACTTCTTTTTCCTGTCTTCCCATACTGTGTTGAATAGAAGAGGTGAGAGTGGGCATCCTTGTCTTGTTCTGAATTTTAGCGGAAACATTTTCAGCTTCTCACCATTGGGTATTGTATTGGCTATGGGTTTATGATAAATAGTTTTATTATATTGAGATATGTTCCCTCTGTAGCCATTTTGTAAGAATTTTTATCATTAACTGAATGTTGAATTTTGTCAAATGTTTTTTCTGCATCTGTTGAGATGATCATGTGGTTTTTTTCTTTTTCTATGTGGTATATTACACTGATTGATTTGTGTATGTTAAACCATCCTTGTGAACCTGGGAGGGGCTTCCCAGGTAGCTCAGCTGGTAAAGAATCCACCTGCAATGCAGGAGACCCGGGTTTGATTCCTGGATTGGGAAGTTCCCTTGGAGAACGGATAGGCTACCAACTCCAGTATTCTTGGGCTTCCTTGGTGGCTCAGGTGGTGAAAAATCTGCCTGCAAGGCGGGAAACCTGGGTTCGATCCCTGGGTTGGGAAGATCCCCTGGAAGAATGCATGGCAACCCACTCCAGTATTCTTGCCTGAAGAATCCCCATGGACAGAGGAGCCTGGTGGGCTACAGTCCATGGGGTTGCAAAGAGTTGGATGTGCCTGAATGACTAAGCTCAGAACNGCAAGGCGGGAAACCTGGGTTCGATCCCTGGGTTGGGAAGATCCCCTGGAAGAATGCATGGCAACCCACTCCAGTATTCTTGCCTGAAGAATCCCCATGGACAGAGGAGCCTGGTGGGCTACAGTCCATGGGGTTGCAAAGAGTTGGATGTGCCTGAATGACTAAGCTCAGAACACCACATACCATTTTTAAATTGAAGTATAATTGCTTACTCCTTGGAAGAAAAGTTATGACCAACCTAGATAATATATTCAAAAGCAGAGACATTACTTTGCCGACCAAGGTCCGTCTAGTCAAGGCTATGGTTTTTCCTGTGGTCATGTATGGATGTGAGAGTTGGACTGTGAAGAAGGCTGAGCACCGAAGAATTGATGCTTTTGAACTGTGGTGTTGGAGAAGACTCTTGAGAGTCCCTTGGACGGCAAGGAGATCCAACCAGTCCATTCTGAAGGAGATCAACCCTGGGATTTCTTTGGAAGGAATGATGCTAAAGCTGAAATTCCAGTACTTTGGCCACCTCACGAGAAGAGTTGACTCATTGGAAAAGACTCTGATGTTGGGAGGGATTGGGGGCAGGAGGAGAAGGGGACGACCGAGGATGAGATGGCTGGATGGCATCACGGACTCGATGAACGTGAGTCTGAGTGAACTCCGGGAGATGGTGATGGACAGGGAGGCCTGGCGAGCTGCGATTCATGGGGTTGCAAAGAGTCGGACACGACTGAGCGACTGAACTGAACTGATAATTGATTTATCATGTTGTATTCATTTCTGCTGTACAACAAAGTGATTCCATTTTATATATGTGATGTCATACAGTATCTGTCTTTGTTTCTCTTTCTTCACTTAATATGATCATCTCTGGTTTCATCCATGTTGTTGCAAATGGCATTATTTTGTTTTTTTTTACAGCTGAGTAGGATTCCGTTGCATATATGTACCACATCTTCGTTATCCATTCATCGGTCAGTAGACAGGTTGTTTCCATGTCTTGTCTGTTGTGAATAAGTGCTGTTGTGAACATAGCACTGCATGTGTCATTTTGTATTATAGTTTTGTCTGGAATATGCCCAGAGTGGGGTTTCTGGATCACATGGTAATTCTATTTTTCATTGTCTGAAGAACTGCCATACTGTTTTCCACAGTGAATGCACCAACTTACATTCCCACAGTGTAGAAGGTTCCCTTTTTCTCCACCCTCTCTCCAGCATCTGTTATTTGTAGACTTTGATGATGGTCATTCCGACCAGTGTGAGTTGGTGATACCTCACTTTAGTTTTGATTTGCATTTCTCTAATAGTGAAGCTGAGCATCTTATCATGTGCCTATTGGCCATCTGCATGTCTTCCCTGGAGAAGTGTCTGCTAAGGTCTTCTGTCCATTTTTCAATCGGGTTATTTGATTTTTGTTGTTGAGTTATATGAGCTGTTTGTATATTTTGGAATATACTAACCCTTGTCACACACATCATTTGTAAATATTTTCTTCCATTCTGTGCATTGTCTTTTCCTTTTGTTCATGGTCCCCTTTGCTGTTCAAAAGCTTTTAAGTTTGATGAGGTCCTATTTGTTTATTTTACTTTCATTTCTCTTGCCTTGGGAGACTGACCTAAGAACACATTGGTATAATTTATGTCAGAGAACGTTTTGCCTATATTCTCTTCTGGGAGTTCTATGGTGTCATATCTAATGTCTAAGTCTTTAAGCCATTTTGAGTTTATTTTTGTGTATAATGAGAGGGTGTGTTCTAGCTTCATTGATTTACATTCAGTTGTCCAACTTTCCCAGCCCCACTTGCTGAAGAGACTTTTTCCTGTTGTATATTCTTGCCTCCTTTGTCAAAGATTAATTGACCATACAGTTTGAGTTTATTTCTGGATTTCTCTCTATTCTGTTCCATTGATCCATATGTTTGCTTTTGTGCCAATAACACATGATTTTGATTACTGTAGATCTGTAGTATTGTCTGAAGCTAGGAGGACTATGCCTCCTACTTGTTCTTTTTCTTCAGGATTGCTTTGGCAACTCTGGGTCTTTTATGATTCCAAATGAATTTTAGGGTTATTTGTTCTAGTTCTGTGAAAAATGTCATGGGTAATTTGATAGGGGTAGCATTAAATCTGTGGGTCGCTTTGGGTGCTATGGCCTTTTAAATAATATTCTTCCAATCCAAGAGCATGGGTTGTCTCTCCACTTATTTGATTCATCTTCAATTTCCTGCATTAATATTTTATAATTCTCAGCATAGTCTTTTACCTCCTTACTCATATTTATTCCTAAATATTTTATTTTGGGGGTTACAATTTTAGAAGTTATTGTTTTTTACAATTCTCTTTCTGATGTTTAATTGTTGGTATAAAGAAAGGCAACTGACTTCCATATGTTTCTTGTATCCTTATATCTTGCTGAATCTTTTATCAGATCTAGTCATTTCTGTGTGGAGTCTAGGATTTTCTATACATAGTATCAGATCATCTGTATAAAATAAGAATTTTACCTTTTCCCTTTCAACTTGGATGCATTTTACTTCTTTTTCCTGTCTTCCCATACTGTGTTGAATAGAAGAGGTGAGAGTGGGCATCCTTGTCTTGTTCTGAATTTTAGCGGAAACATTTTCAGCTTCTCACCATTGGGTATTGTATTGGCTATGGGTTTATGATAAATAGTTTTATTATATTGAGATATGTTCCCTCTGTAGCCATTTTGTAAGAATTTTTATCATTAACTGAATGTTGAATTTTGTCAAATGTTTTTTCTGCATCTGTTGAGATGATCATGTGGTTTTTTTCTTTTTCTATGTGGTATATTACACTGATTGATTTGTGTATGTTAAACCATCCTTGTGAACCTGGGTTGAATCCCATTTGATCATGGTGTATGATCTTTTTATGTCTTGTTGAATTTGGTTTGCTAATATTTTATTGAGAATTTTTGCATCTATATTCAATGAAGATGAAATGAAAGTGAAAGTCGCTCAGTCATATCCAACTCTTTGCAACCCATGGACTATACAGTCCATGGAATTCTCCGGGCCAGAATACTGGAGTGGGTAGCCATTCCGTTCTCCAGGGGATCGTCCCAGCCCAGGAATCAAACCCAGGTCTCCCGCATTGCAGGCAGATTCTTTACCAGCTGAGCCACCAGGGAAGCCCAAAAATACTGGAGTGAGCAGCCTATCCCTTCTCTAGCAGATCTTCCCTGCCCAGGAGTTGAACTGAGGTCTCCTGCATTGCAGGCAGATTCTTTACCAGCTGAGCTCCCAGGGAAGTCCTGGTGGTGTCTTTTTTGGTGGTGTCTTCAGCTGGTTTTGGTATCAGGGTGGTAGTGGCTTCATAGAATGTCTTTGGGAGTGTTCCTTCCCTTCAGTTTTTTGTAAGAGCTTGAAAAGGATCAGTATAAGTACTTCTTTGTATGTTAGGTAGAATTTGCCAGTGAAGCTATCAGATCCTGGACTTTTATCTATAGGGAACTTTTTAATTGCAGATTCTATTTCACTTCTAGTGATTAGTCTGTTCAAATTATGTTTCTTCTTATTCAGTTTCAGTGGGCTGTATGTTCCTAGAACCTTGTCCATTTCTTCTAGGTTGTCAAATTTGCTGGCATAGAATTGTTCATAGTATTCCCTAATTATTTTTTATATTTCTCTGGTATCAATTGTTATGCCTCCTTTTTCATTTCTTATTTTGTTTATTTGGATCCCTTTCTTTTCTTCTTGGTGAACATGGCCAGAGATTTGTCCATCTTATTTATCCGTTTAAAAAAGCTTTAAAAGCTCTTGGTTTTTATTAATTTTAATCCCTACTTTATTTCCTATCTGATCTTTAATATCTTCTTCCTTCTGCTGGCTTTAGGTTTTCTTTGTTCTTCTTTTTCTAATTCGTTTAGATGGTGGGTTAGGTTGTTTATTTCAGATTTTTCTTGTTTCTTAAAGAAGGCCTGTATCATCATTAACTTCCCTCTAAAAACCGCTTTTGCTGACTCCCATAGATTATGTATGGTTGTGTTTCATTGTCATTTGCTTCAGGTATTGTTTAATTTCTTCTTTGGTTTCATCTTTGACACACTGGTTTTTCAGTAGCATGTTGTTTAATCTCCATGTAATTGCTTTTTCTTTCTTTTTCTGTGGGTGATTTCTAGTTTCATGTCATTGTAGTTAAGAAAGATGCTTGAGATAATACTCTTAAATTTGTTGAGGTTTGTTTTGTGCCCTAGCATATGGGCAATCCTAGAGAATGTTCTGTGTGCACTTGAAAGGAATTTGTATTATGGGTTTTTTTTAATGTAATGTCCTGAAAATATCAATTATGTCTAACTGTTCTATTTTATTAACATCATTTAGGATCTCTGTTGCTTTATTGATTTTCTGTCTAGAAGATCTGTCTATTGTTGTGAGTGGAGTGTTAAAGTCTGTTATTGTATTCTATCAGTTTATCTCTTTATGTCTGTTAGTATTTATTTTATGTATTTGGGTGCTCCCATATAGGTGCATAGGCTTCCCAGATGGTGCAGTGGTAAAGAATCTGCCTACCAGTGCAGGAGCTGCAGGAGATGTGGGTTCAATCCCTGGGTCAGGAAGATCCCCTGGAGAAGGAAATGGCAACCCATTCCAGTATTCTTGCCTGGACAAGAATGGACAAAGGAGTCTGCTGGGATACGTCCATGGGATCACAAAGAGTCAGATATGACTGAGCAATTCACACACACACACACTCCTCCCCTACATATTATGATTTTGATGTCTTCTTTTACATCTTTATGTTCATCCTTTTGCTGTTCATTGTGGTTCACTTTCACAGAAATTTTTTTAAATATGCATACTTGTTTAAGTAATTTTCTTTATAATTGTGATTTTCTCCTTTCTATAGATTCTTACGTCTTTTCTATTTAGAGAAGACCTTTCAATATTTTCTTTTAGATAGATTTTGTGTTGCTGTATTCTTTGTGTTTGCTTTATCTCTCCTTCTCTTCTAAATGGGTAAAGTATCCTAGGTTGCAGATTTTTCCCTTTCAGCACTTTGACTATATCTTGCCACTCCCTTCTGACCTGCAACATTTCCATAGGGAAATCAGCTGACATCATTCTGGGGGTTCTCTTGTAATTAACTCTTTGTTTTTCTCTTGCTGCCTTTAGAATCCTCTCTTTAACTTTTGCCATTTTTACTATAATATGTCTCAGTGTGGGTCTGTTTGGGTTTATCTTTTTTGGGACCCTCTGAGCTTCCTATACCTGCATATCTGTTTCCTCCTTTAGGTTTGGAAAGTTTTCAGCCATAATTTCTTCAAAAACATTTTCAATCCCCTTTCCTCTTGCTTCCCCTTTTGGGATCCCTATCATGCATAGATTGTCATGCTTTATATTATCTCATAGGCCTCTTGTCTTGCTTTCTTTTTTTGTTTGTTTGGCTTTCTGTCTGCTGTCCTGATTAGGTGGTTTCTGTTATTTTGTCTTCCAGGTCACTTATTTGTTTTTCTGCATTATTCATTTTGATCTTCATTGCCTTTAGCTCGGCTTTTGTTTCTGCCAATGAATTTTCTAACTTTTCTTGGTTCTTCTTTATAGTTTCCAGTTCCTTTTTACAATACTCTGCAGTTCTTTTGATAGCCTTTTTTAATTCCTTTAATATTTTCATTATCTCCTTTTTGACATTGGTGCTTGTTAGACTGATGAGATCTGTTTCATTGTTCTTTAGGGGAATGCTCTTGGTCTTTTAACTGAGAGTTCTTCTGTGTCTTCATTTTACTTGTATTTCTTTTACTCTGTGAGTTTAGGAGAAACAGTTATCTACTTGGTCTTAGAGGGCTATTTATATGTGTGGCTTGCATGGGTTTAATATATGTGGTGTGAGGCCTGTTTTTAGTATTGATGCCTGTAGCTTCTTTCCTCAATGTGTGCTGGTCATTATCCGCTTGACAGGGGATGTGCGAATGCAGCAGCTGGTTCCTAGTCCTAGGGTTCTCAGGGGCAGTGGCAGCTCAGGCACGCCCCCAGAGTACATGATGGGAGCAGAGGTATCTCCTGCACTCCTGGAGTCTGCAAGGACAGAAGCAGAAGCTCACAACCACTCATGATCGTCAGGCAGCAGCGGTGGCTCACGACCACCCCTGGGGACTGTGCAGGCAGTGTCCTGCCATCTGTGAGCATGTGCAAAGGGAAAAGGCTACAGTCCAGGTCCTTCCCCTCCCCTAATGCATCCCCGAAACAATGGCACCTGGCCGCTAAGGCAACCTCGGTTTCCTCTTCATACACCCTCAGTTGCAGTCACACTGGATTCCAGCCTCCCTAAGCTGTTTCCACACAGCCAGTCCCAGTCCTCGCTCTGCTTCATCTCCAAAGCTCTAGTTCCAGCCTCCAAGAAGACTGTCTAGAGCCAGGGTTGCACATCGCAGGCTGGCAGCACCGACCATCTGTGTATTTCTCCCTCTGCTCTGCCTGCTGCATCTTCCTCTGAGGCTCTGAATCTCCCCTTCTGTCCCAGCTGATCTCCCCTCCCGTGAGGGGACTTCCCAGGGTATAGGAACATTTCCTCTTTCACAGCTCCCTCCTAGGGGCACAGGGCTCATCCCAATTCCTTTTTTTTTTTTCTTTTCTCCCACCCAGTCACATGAAGATTTCTTGCCCTTTCAGCAGTCTGAGGTCTTCTGCCAGCTTACAGTAGAAATTCTGTGAGAATCATTCCTCATGTAGACATATTTTTGCTGTTTGTGGGAGAAGATGAGCTTCACGTCCTACTACTCCACCATCTTGATCCTGAGTGTCTCCACTTGTGTCTTGATAGGGTTCCCCTGCTTTTCTCTCTCTCAGCATCTTGTTCCTTCCACCCACAGAGCATATTATATTGTGTAATTTATTTACACATTCTCTCCCATCCTGCCCTTAGATGCTGCCTCCCTTGGGCACAAAGTTTGGACTATAATAGTGAAAGCAGTGGAAACAGCTATGGGATGAGAGAATGAGATCCCTGGACAGATGTCCTGGGGATTGAAACAGAAGTTAGATCTCCTCTTGTCAGAGAATTAGCAGAGGCTTCCTGACCCAAACGCCTCGCCCTCCCTAAGGTCCCTTCCACATCTCATTACAATTTCTTCCATGGAAGTAAATTAACTTATATTCCTTCCTCTTGGGGTAGGGGATGGTATATTAGATAATCAACACCAGATGCTATAGAAACCATAAAATCTCAGTGGCATAATGCAGTAAAGACTGACTTCTCACCTTTATCAGGTCTGATAGGGTTATGCAGCTCTCCTCCAGCAGCAACTAGGAGGCTATGTTCTTTGTTCTCACAAAACACCTGGCCATACAGTCTCCATGGAAGGAACAAGCGAGTGTGGATGATAACTGCATGTTCTCCAGAGTACCAGAACCAACAGGATGGATAGATGGATGGATGGATAGATGGATGAATGGGTGGATGGGGCGAAAGAGAGATCTATTATAAGGAATTGGCTCACATGATTTTAGAGGCTGAGAAGTCCCAAGATCTGCAGTCAGTAAGCACGACCCCCAGGAGAGCCAATGTTGTAAGTTTCAGTCTGAAAGCTAGCAACCTCAAGACTCAGGAAGAGATAATAAGGGCTTCCCTGGTGGCTCACTGGTAAAGAATCTGTCTGCAATGCAGGAGACACAGGTTCGATCCTTGGGTTGGGAAGATCCCCTGGAAGAGGAAATGGTAACCACTCCAGTATTCTTGCCTCAAAAATCCCATGGACAGAGGAGCCTGGCAGGCTACAGTCCATGGGGTCACAAAGAGTTGGACATGACTGAAGCGACTGAGCATGCACTCACTGAAGGGGAGAAAAGACCTGTGCCCCCTCTTGAAGACAGTCAAGAAAAGAACTCTTTCTCTTACTCAGACTTTTTGGCTTATTCAGGTCTTCAGTTGACTGGATGAGGCCCATGGACACTAAGGAAGGCAATCTGCTTTACTCAGTCCACTGATTCAAATGTTCATCTCATCCAGAAGCAGTCTCATAGATACACCAGAATAATGTCTGACCAACTCTGTGCACTCCCTGGCCCAGTCAGGTTGAATCATAAAATTAACCATCACAATGAGTGCTTGTGTAGCCAGACATGTTCATATTCTTTTGGTCAGAACTTGTCATATATCTACATCCTGGCTCCAAGAGGGGCTGGGGAATAGTCTTAATGAGTGCTCAGGAACTGGAAAATGAATTAGCATCTGGGAACACAGCATGGCACCCTCATGCTAGTCAGATAAAAGTTGCCTGCTCATCTCCAACAACTTGTCCAAGAGATTCTAGATCCAGTCTTTGACATCTGTATGAATTTTTGCAAATTCTGAGTAGCTAGTATATAATTGCATAAGATAATACAGTTTTTTCCCTACAGTCACCAAAAAACAACTCTGGGTTAAAATACTTTCCTTCTGCAAATATCTTGAGCAGAGGTGCTCCCATCCCTTTGGGAGCAGACGCGGCAGGGAGTGGGAAATACATAGACTGGCTGACCTGACTGAGGCTCCCCCAGGCACAGAGACCAACCAGGGAGGGACCACATAGCCTGTTGACCAGGAGGCTCTGGGCTTTTCACCTCGGCATCCACCCTGTTCTTCCACTGATACCTGTGCTGCCTGCCACATCCATGGCACCAGAGCACCCTGAGACAGTGGCGTCACAGCCTTTGGATGCTGAGCTCAGCTCTTGCCTCTCCTCACCTGCCCACAGCAGTCACCTTGAGGTTTAGTTTTCCCAAATTTGAAAGGGTTCATCGGCCAGAAGAGGCAAGACAACCCTAGAGCTCAGAGAATGCCCAGGTGACCTGGCTCCTGCATGGGTACCCCCTGCCTTGCAAACAAAGAGAAGGCTATGCCAGACCTGGGCTCCTTGGGAGCCAGACATGAGTTAGCCTTCCACATCCACGCCTGCAGGACCCATCACTGGGCACATGGGGAGCTCCACCAAAAGAGGCTGACCGGGCTCTGCAGGAACCAGAGCTCTGCATGGGGGTCTGTGGACAGGCTCAGGGGTGTGCTCTCCCTCCAGGCGACACTTCTCTCCCTGCTGAGCCAGCAGTCCCAGGTTAGCAGGCTCTGGGCATGATCTGCTTTCTGGTATATTCCCACTGTATCCTAGTACATAGGAAGTGCTCAATATATAATTGTTGAATGAACACTACCCTGTTTACTTGCTTAACATTACTTATTAAGCCCTTTTATGTGCTAGGAACTGTGCTGGGTGCTGGGATACAAAAGAAATAAAGGAGATATGGTCTGTCTTCATGCAGCTTGTAAAGGTATCTATTTATATCAGAGAGCAGAACTTAATAACTAAACTGCAAAAATGCTTGAAGAAACCCCAAACAACATAAGTCAATTGAGAAAGTAAATTACCCCCCAGATCTGGAGGTAATTAACTAGTAAATTTATTACCCTCCCCCAAATGAAGCATGCCAGAGGGAATCCAACAGTGACACAAAAATGGAATCTTATTATAAATAAGAAGAAAAGAAACGATAAATTTTGAAGGAGTGCAAGTCTAGCTGGTCTAGGCCTCCTGCCGAGGCTGGACATGCCCCAGTGCTCAAAACATCTGGGTTGAGATGAAAGACCACGTGTTCCCAGCCTCCCACCTGTAGAGTTTCAGTAGACGTTTGAAGGAAGCCCAGAAAGGCAGGTTCTGGTGGAGGGGGCCAGGGGAGTCACAAAGCAACCCCATCACCTCCCCACAGCAGCCCTGCCCTGTAAATGCCAGGGGAGGCTATCAGGTCCAGGCAGTTAGACATTGCCTGTCCCCTACTTGATCAGATGGCCTTAGGCAACACACACTCTACCCTGGTTTCTATCCCACTCACCATCTCATAGCATGGCCCTGGTCACAGGAATAAGACCAGATTAGTAGAGACTGCCTGGAGAAGGCAATGGCACCCCACTCCAGTACTCTTGCCTGGAAAATCCCATGGATGGAGGGGCCTGGTAGGCTGCAGTCCATGGGGTCGCGAAGAGTTGGACACGACTAAACGACTTCACTTTCACTTTTCACTTTCATGCATTGGAGAAGGAAATGGCAACCCACTCCCGTGTTCTTGCCTGGAGAATCCCAGGGACGGGGGAGCCTAGTGTGCTGCCGTCTATGGGGTTACACAGAGTCGAACACGACTGAAGTGACTTAGCAGCAGCAGTAGAGACTGTCACATGGGGCCACACCTGCTTTGGCAACTCCCAGGCCACTGGTGGGAAGGATGTTCCCCCAGGGCATGGGAGAAGCACATTTCTTGTTGGAAGTGAACAGTGTGAAAAAAGGCCACCTCTGGTAGGTCTCTGAGCACCTGGTCAGGGGTCTCTCTCCAGGCGTCCCTGGTTCCCAGCCAGCCCCCGAGCACAGGTTTGCCCTGAGCCAAGCTCAGTCCACACAGGGATGTGGGAGCCAGTAGACTGAGCCTCAGACAGAGTCTTTCCACCAAGAGCATCATTTGAAAAATGGCAAATGTCCAGGGAGGAATGTGTTCCATTAGTGCATTTCTAGCATAAGAAAACTAACGCCAACTTGACAGGAATTTGAGAAATTTAATTTCTATTGCTGTGAAGCAACAGAAGCCTGCTTGAGAGGGTGCTGATGGGTTTATGAGTGTCTCATCGAGTTCAAGTCAGTGTGAGAAATAGTGCCTGAGATTAAGGGAAAGCTGTAATAGGAACTAAAACCCAATTCTCCCGCAACTCAAATTTTATGGCCTCCTGCTTCCAGGAAGGGTTCTTGTTCGCTTGCTCGTGGTGGGCCCATTAATCCCCCGCACCACCCCGTCTCTGCAAGCTCTAAGGAGCACTGAGGGCATATGTATGGGAAGGGAAGTGAGGGCTGTGTGTGGAAAACCAAGGGCATTGCCACTCTGACTTGAAGGGCCTTGAGAGCCAGGGACGTGTCTCCCAGGACTGCACCTGAAGCCTCCCTGCCATGTGCCAGGCACTGTGCTAGTTACCAGAGGGTCAGACAGCCCTGGGGGGACCCCCACCACCATGCACCCTGCTGAGTGTGATCTTGGGTGTCTCAGCCTGCGTCAGCTCGAAGCAGAATCTCAGCTCCCGGACCAGACATTGAAGCCAGGCTGAGGCAGTGAGAGTGTCAAATCCTCATCACTAGACCACCATGGACAGTGGCCAGTGACAAGTTCTGCTTTGGAGAAAGGAATTATTAAGAGGTGGAAAGAAGTGAAACAAGTAAAGCATGTATTAGGAGGAAAAAAGTAAGTGTGGATATACACGAGTGGGCTCAGAGAAAGAATCATGGCTTTGGGGTAGTTTAAATCACTTATACCGGGCAGGTCTTCCAGTTTCCCCTGGCCAGTCATCTTGCTTTGCCTGGCTCTGAGTCCACATTTGGTCTGATTCACCACCACCAACCATGTGCATACACATCTCTTAGCCAGAATGGATTCCAGGGCAAGGGCTTCTGGGAAATTGACAGAACATATTATGGCCTGGAGCCCCCTCCCTTCTCTGAGCTCTGAGGAACCTTTCTGTGCATGCGTAGTTTGGGAGAGCTCATTGACTTCAGTAATGAGAAACCTGTGATGTCTCTTTCATCCGAGCAGGACTCAGCTCCTCCTCACTCCTGCCATCATCTTCATCATGGGGCATCTGTCCACAGGGGACAGGCTCCAGCTGCTCAGCCTGGGCCCCATCTACCTCCTGCTTCAAGTGAAGCAGGAAGGTCTCTCTTGTGCTGAGCAACCCACGTTGACTTTGGTAGTCATGGCAATGCTACCTGAGCCGCCTCCTCCCGCGAGGAATAAGGGGAAGCTGACTCATGTCCGAAGGCTTAGCCTGTAAGGAGACAAGTGTCCCAAGCTGTGAGGAACCCCCATCGCCCTTGCCCTCCTCCAATTGCCTACCACCTGGCAGCCTTCCATTGTGGCTCTTACAGCAAGGACATCATCTCTCTGTGGACACCTCTGCCAACAGTGCTGGGCAAGCTCCCCCATCCAGCCCTCTCTTTCTAGAGACCCTAGACTCTTTCTACAGAGGTCTTCTCACCCCGGACCTGACTGGAGCCCCCAGCCCTCTGTCACTGCCCCCAACATACTCTGAGCACAAGGCAGGTCTTGTTGCTCGGTGCCCCAGAAACCTATGGGCACTCCCCACAGAGTGGCCTGGAACCACGGGTGGTCAGCACCATGGGCACAGCAAAGCCATAGCCAAGAGTTGGAAGGAACCCTTGCCGGCCCTTCCACAGGCTGCTCCCTGGAGGGCTGCAGTGCGGCTTCTCCACCTCCCTCTCCGGTGACTCTTGACCCCACTGGAGCAGAGTTCCGGTCCAGGCACATCTGAGTCCCCTCATCTACAGGCGCGCCCGGGCAGTGGTGAGCTGCAGCCCACAGTAGTTCAGTCAGTGTGTTCACTGAGCACATGTGAGGACCATCTCCACAAATCCCAGGCTTCTTGGCTCTCCTCCAGTCCCCATCACAATGGGAAACTTAAGAGGATTGTGGGGTCCCCTCAGCTGGTCCACACCACCACCACAAAGCCCTCCGCTATTACTCTGTAGTGAGCAGGCATGTAGTCACGCATGCATGCTAAGTCACTTTAATCATGTCTGACTCTTTGCTACCCTATGGACTATAGCCAGCTAGGCTCCTCAGTCCATGGGATTCTCCAGGCAAGAATGCTGGAGTTGGTTGCCATGCCCTCCTCCAGGGGATCTTCCTGACCCAAAGATCAAATCCACCTCTCTTACATCTCCAACATTGGCAGATGGTTTCTTTACCGCTAGTGCCACCCAGCAGGTTGGGGGTAGGTGCGATAACTGAGATTACATTTCCTTCTGATGACTCTCATTGTCTTCACAACACAGCTCCACCCATCTTCCCATTATCATCTTTCACCATGCCTAGGCTTCCAGATGGGCCTGTGAAGGGATGGAGGGAACCAAAGAGGACCTCTCTGTGTGTCTTCAGTGGCCACAGGGTATTGATCTGCCCAATACACCCTGTTTGGCATGACATTTGACCCCACCTCTAACCACCCAGCACCTGCTCCAGAGGTGGTCACATGGCCCAGCACTGTGGGTCAGTCAGTCCTGTAACTGCAGAGCACTTCATCACCTGGCCTGGGAGATCGCTTCGAGAAAGAACATAGGAGATGAGTCTGAGTAATCGGAGTTCAGTCCATGCTTTTTTGCAGGGCCCTTAGGAAAGATCTGGGCCCTTTCTCCAGGATCCCAGGACAATGTGAGCGTGAGGCCACCCCTGGACTTCTTGCAGCCGTGCAGAGAGTGCCGTTGTCAAGGGCCCTGGATGCTTGCAGTCTCCTCCACCCCTGAGCTTTCCCGATTACAGGCATGAAGATCAACCCCTTTCTTTTTTCTTTTCTTAAGTGTGTTGAGCATTTCAGAGAATTTCTGTTACTTAAGCCTGAAAAAGTCATGACAGGTTCACCAGGACAACTTTCAATCTTCTTCACTCAATGTCTGTCTAAGTTTCCCCTTATGTGAAGACTGCAGGATCCCAGAAACATCCCATGAGGTCATCCTAGAGACTGGGGCTAAGGGTCTCAGAATAGACAAGTAGAAGGTGCCAAGTAGGCACAAGCTTAGGCCCCAAACCACAGTGGGATGGGAGCCAGCAGGTACCATTGAGTCACCTGGGAAACTATGGGGCAGGTCAGGGACTGTTCTCAATGCATGATGAATCTGGGGGTAATGGGGAGCTGCTGGTAGCTTCTGAGCAGAGCCATGATATACCTTGTCCTCCAAGTGGTGACCAGGACACTCAGGGGCAGCAGGGACAAAATGGGGGTTGGGGGAGGCGGTGATCACACAGGAGGTTCTCGAGGACCCATATAGAGAGGAAGGGAGGGCTCGGGGAACATCAGGAGGGAACCCTTGGGGGCTTGGCATCTGTTTGTGCTGCCCCTTGAGGCATCATTTGTACCATCACAGCAAGTGGGCAGGGAACAGAGGCAGATGGTGCTGGGGAAGCAGCAATCAGGCACTGGCAAGACAAAGGAGGATGGCAGGACGTCTGCTCAGAACCGTGCACGCAGAGTCCAGAGCCTAAAAGTTGGCCAGGCTCCCAGAGCCCTCCTAGACCAACCCTTCATGACTTGGCTGGGGACCAGGGATGGGAAGCGACCTGCCCAAGGCTGCCTGGGGCTCTCCAGCAGCTCCGGGGGCCAGGTGTCCGGAGCCACAGCCCCACATCTGCCCGGTTCACTCGAGCCCCAACCTGGGAGGCTGCCTCGTTTGTCCCTTGCTGGGAAATCACCCTGGGAGGGTCACTTAGCAGGGAAGAGGGGCCTGCCACGGAACATGTGTTGAACGGTAAAACACCGGCAGTGAGGAGCAGTTCGTTGGCCATAAATCTCTCTAGAATTTTTAAAGGACCTAGGGAATATTGACATGAACTAAATCTAATAAAACATTCATTTAATTAAACTTTAAATGATCCAAATATTTGGTGTTTGGTTAATATTTGTGTAGCTGACAGGAGCAGAATTATGATGGTTTTGTCAGTATTCACGCATTCTAATTTTGCCTGAGTCTTTCCTGTGAAATCGCACATCTTCAGACATACGAATGCTTGGGGGCACGCTCAGGAAAAATGTGGGAAGCAGCCGTCGCAGTGGCGGATGGCGAGCCGCACAGGCTTCCCACTTGGGTTCGTTTGCTTGTTTGTTTATTTTCAGCCCTGTGCTACAGGCTCCTCCAGACACTTTTCTACGACTGTTTAAAACACAACTTTGTGTTTCTGAGTGTAGAGGGAGTCATATGGCTGGCTGTCCTCTGCCACCTCTGGTCCCCACTGCAGGGGCCCCTGGTCACCCTGCACACAGGCACCCTTAGCAGGGATCAGCGCCACTGTGCTCCTGGCCTGGGCACTCTCAGCCCAGTGGAGTCCAGAGTCCCATGCTTCCCAACAGTTTGGCCTCCCAAGCCCCCGCTGGCACAGTCAGGCTCAGGTCTGAGAGTCCGATGCCATCCTCAAGTACAGAGGCACAGAGCGTACCATGGCCCAGCCATGAATCATTGGGCCCCTCCATACCACTCAGGATCAAGGGGGCTCTGCCAGATGAACGCAGACCCTGGCTCTCTGCCGCGTCCGTGTGGTCACTCTAGGTGCGGAGGGGCGCCAGCCGGGTGAGGGAGGTTTCAGCCTCCTCTTTGAGCCTCCTTGGTTCCCCTCACCTGCATACTAGCAGGCAAGTTCTCTGCCCTTCTCGCTGTGTCCCTCCCTATTCCCCTGGGGACAAGGGGGCTTTCCATGCCCCTTCCCACTTCCACAGGGCCTTGAGGCTCATCCCAGGAGGGAGAACGGTCTCCTCTGTACTTGGGCACAGAGCTAAACAGTATTAGTAAATCCCTCTCCCAGTCTCTGCCCCTCTGCATCTCTGAAACCTGGGTCCTACTACAGGGGGGTCAGTGCCTTCTCTGCCCTGAGCAATAAGCCGCAAGACTTAGAGGTGGGAGGGCAGCAAGTTGAACATGATTTAAGAGGGAGCTTGAAATGCATCACTTCAGTGTTTATAAAATATTACGCTGTTTGCGTCTGCATCAGTCACTCGGTGCTTATCTGTTCCTCATGTGGCTCCTTCACCAGGAGTCCCATTTTTCCTGTGTCTGATTGTCCCCTCTCCACTGGCCTGTTGCCTTTTTTTCCCTCTGTATTTCTGTTTCCTTCATTTTTCATTCAGCCATCCAACGAGCACTGATTAAGCACCTAGTGTATATCTTGTTCATCTTTGTGGGCCCAGGGCTGGGCCATGAATGTCTGTAGCTGGGGGAAGGGCTTTGCTGCCCGGGACTGGACTGGCCTCTACTGCACCAGCTCTCACCGCACCTGCTCTGCGACGTGTGGCACCTGTGACGGATTTTGCTCCCCTTCTCCACCGCCGCCCTCCCCCCGACACACACATACTAGCAAGAGAGTGTGAGCCTAGGTGGCTGCCTGGTCACAGCTCACACGTGTCCCACTGACTCGCAGAGCTCAGGTCCCAACTCTGGGCCTTGCTCCAACCTGTCAGGGCCCCCCAGGTCCTAGCACCCTTTGCCGGCATCCCAGAATCAACCCAGGCCCCCAGAGCCAGCCTGCCTCCCTCCACCCGCGCTGCCTCCCAAGCTGCCCAAGAAGATCTGAGGGAAGGGCAGTAGGGAGGCCATGCAGTCAGCAAAGCTAGCGACTCCCCACTCCAGAGCTCATCCCATTTTGGCATTTGAGTAGCCTGAGTTTGATTTTTTTCACTAACCCTGAGAATTCTGAAAGGTCTGTGATTCTGAAAGGGGGATAATTTAGACCCTCCCCATTTGCCTGACAAGTGATTAGTCTTAATGCCAGTTATCAAGTGTGAAGTGGCAAGGATTAGTCATTTGTGCAACCCAAAGTACACTTCAAAAAATTAAAGGCTGCAGTGCACGATCGCTGAACAGAAACCCAAATCCAAGTTCACAGGCTCCTTAGGCAGCAGCAAACCTTCAAAGGTCAGCCAGTTCTCTCCCCAGACTGCAGACAGTGCAACCTTTAATTTGCCCCCATGTGGGCGAGAAACCTGTCGGCCCAGCCAGCGGACCTTGACTGCACTTGGCAAGGCCCGGACTCCATGGGGCCTGGTGAGTGCAGGGCGGGGCCGGCGCATCTGGCTCCCCGGTTTCAGCAGGGCAGCCCCATGGCCCCAGCGGCCCACCTCCCTGGCTGTACTCACAGATCCACAGCCCTGACACTTTGCCTGCACTAACTATGGTTCCTGACCTGATGTGACTCACAGAGCCCTTGGAGTGTTTGATACAAGTCGTGGCCCCTCTCCCAGGAGTTGTGTCCGTCTGTCCATTTAGCCAGCCCACTGTGGATATTGCCTCTGATCCCTGAAGTTCCCTGGGCTCCAGACCTGCAGTAGAGCCCCTTGGCCACATCCTTTCAAGTAGAGACTTCACCCCTGTGGGCCTGCAGCTGACCGCATCTCCTTTCCCTGCAGAGGTGGTGCAGCTCAGCCTCGCCCCCGAGGAGCGGGTCAGCGTGGCCACAGTGACCGTGGGACTGAGCACGGTGCTGACCTGCGCTGTCCGCGGAGACCTGCGGCCACCCATCATCTGGAAGCGCAACGGGCTGGCCCTAAACTTCCTGGATTTGGAAGACATCAATGTAAGTCACCAGGCTCTGTCTGAGCTCCGCCCCACCGCCTGGGGAGGCCAGCTGTGTAAGATGCCTTGTGGGAGCTGCAGGGCCAGAGGGCTTTGTTTTCATATCCCCCGTTGGTGCCATCCAGCCTGGTGTCTGGAGTTACCAGTCCCACCTTGTGCAGAGAATGGGATGGATGGATGGTGTCTGCAAACTTCCAGCCAGGTCCAGAATAAGGTGAATACTGGGGGGAGGTCTGGTGGGCGGGGCAGGAGGTTCCCGGGAAGGTGAAAGCATCTGGCTTGTGGGTGGAGATGCTCTCTCTCTCCCGGGGGAGTCTCTATATCCTGAAGCTGGGAAGGGCACAGACAGCTGGACACTGGGGAGAGGGTACCCCCTGCAGAGGTGGCCTCTGGGATGGTTGGCTGGAAGGCAGGGGCAGGGGGCGAGGTAAAAGAAAACAAGATCAGACCAGAGGGACCTGCCCAGGGGTCTTGTTTGCTGGGCAAGGAGTATGGATGTGATGAGTTGAGAGGAAAAAGAGAGTTCCTGTGTCATCACAGCCCAGCGTGAGCAATGGGGGTACTCCTGGGCTCTGAGGGCCCCAGGCAGTGTGCACTGGGGTCCCAGCATCACCCCACTCTGCCGCTATGACTGGACGTTTTCTTAGATGGATCCTCAGTGGATTAATCGATTAGAAAAGCAGTGTTAGTGGTGCCTCCCTTCCGTGGGCCTTGAGGAATAGAAGGATTGAAGAGTAGGCACTGGCCCTGGTTTGGCACGGGGCGGGGGGCGAGGGGGCGGTGGTTTCCCAGGAGTTGATGTGAGATGATGGAGTAATGTCACCCATGCAGGGTGCTGCCAGGATGGTCTATAGGTCTTGAGCTACAGTGACAGGAATTCAAGTTTCAGGCAGAAGACAAGTGGCCCTGGTCTCCTTGGCTCCGGACAGGCCAACCCAGAACAGGCCACTTGGCCCCAGGACGGAAGACCTGTGGAGTCAGTGGGCAGTTCACACTAGCAGCTGTAAGGTGGGGGTTAAGGTGCTGAGGCAGAAAGAACTGGCCTGGGCCATGTGACCCCATGAGTTGGACTAGCACAAAGGGCCAGGGTGCACCCCAAAAAGAGACCAATCGGAACTGCTCGGATGGAGCACCACTCCAGCCATCAGCCCTACCCTGCACTGGAGTGACCCATCACATCAGATAGTGAGCTCCCCATCCCTGGGGGCATACAAGCTCAGGGTCATGGTAGACAGTGCTGCCAGCCATGAGAAGGCAGCTAAACCCCATGACCTTAAAGATCTCATCCAGCTCTGAGACTGCCTTGTGGAAAGAGAGGGTAGCAGAAATCACAAAGCTGGGACTCTGCTACTCTCTGGGTCCCTTTGGATGCACACTGTAGATGGCTGGGGAAGCAGATGGAAAGAGGGGGGTCACTACACCAGGCAAGATGGTTTCCTTGCAGTTTCCCCTCGACAGTGAGCACGGACAGTATCCGCCCCCCTCTGAAGGTCAGTGCCAGCACAAGCCTGGTTGCTTGCTGGTCAGGTGCTCAGTGGGCAGAGTTCTTCCTCTGAGCCTAAGGTGCCCAGGGCTTGTCTGAGCTCTTAGCAAGGGAAGGCAGTGTCCTGCTTGTGAAGACTAGGGTGTGTATGTGTGTGTGCATGTGCAGGTTATGTGTGTTGATGAGGTGCACAATTGCGCGTGCGAACCTCTCAAGGTGGGTTATCAGCTTTTGACCACGATTGGCCAGTGGTGATTAATTCAGAACTAGGTCAGGCCCGCCTGTGTCTGAATGTCCATGCGCATTGCTTGATGCTCTATTTAAAGACATTAGAAATAAAGGCAGAGGCAGAGCTCCTTGTAATGCACTTGCCATCAGTTAATTAAATTACTTTGAGTGTCTTTCCCCTCCCTCGAACATGCCTCCAGCACCAACTCAATTGCATTTCTACTTTTCACAGAGAGGTTAGCAATTTGGGTAATTGTGGTGCAACTGGAGATTAATGGCCTCTCGTTACATCCCAGGAAACACTTGCTCCTCTGGGCAAGTGAGCAGCCGGCGAGCAATCAGGGCCCTGTGCTTCTGAGAAACCCCCAAGTGAGGGCACAGGGCAGTGCTAGCCCCACAGGGGTCCTGGCCTGATACATGCAAACACGCACACAACACACTCACGCACACAGACACATATACACACACACACATGTATACCTACCTTCAAGAGAGGAGAGAGACAGCACAGCCTTACTCATGAAGGGCACAGGCTCCAGGGCCAAAGGGACCTGGGTTTAAGTCTCAGCTCTACCACTTCCTGGCTTAGCGACCTTGGAAAGTTGGACTAGCACAAAGGGCCAGGGTGCACCCCAAAAAGAGACCAATCGGAACTGCTCGGATGGAGCACCACTCCAGCCATCAGCCCTACCCTGCACTGGAGTGACCCATCACATCAGATAGTGAGCTCCCCATCCCTGGGGGCATACAAGCTCAGGGTCATGGTAGACAGTGCTGCCAGCCATGAGAAGGCAGCTAAACCCCATGACCTTAAAGATCTCATCCAGCTCTGAGACTGCCTTGTGGAAAGAGAGGGTAGCAGAAATCACAAAGCTGGGACTCTGCTACTCTCTGGGTCCCTTTGGATGCACACTGTAGATGGCTGGGGAAGCAGATGGAAAGAGGGGGGTCACTACACCAGGCAAGATGGTTTCCTTGCAGTTTCCCCTCGACAGTGAGCACGGACAGTATCCGCCCCCCTCTGAAGGTCAGTGCCAGCACAAGCCTGGTTGCTTGCTGGTCAGGTGCTCAGTGGGCAGAGTTCTTCCTCTGAGCCTAAGGTGCCCAGGGCTTGTCTGAGCTCTTAGCAAGGGAAGGCAGTGTCCTGCTTGTGAAGACTAGGGTGTGTATGTGTGTGTGCATGTGCAGGTTATGTGTGTTGATGAGGTGCACAATTGCGCGTGCGAACCTCTCAAGGTGGGTTATCAGCTTTTGACCACGATTGGCCAGTGGTGATTAATTCAGAACTAGGTCAGGCCCGCCTGTGTCTGAATGTCCATGCGCATTGCTTGATGCTCTATTTAAAGACATTAGAAATAAAGGCAGAGGCAGAGCTCCTTGTAATGCACTTGCCATCAGTTAATTAAATTACTTTGAGTGTCTTTCCCCTCCCTCGAACATGCCTCCAGCACCAACTCAATTGCATTTCTACTTTTCACAGAGAGGTTAGCAATTTGGGTAATTGTGGTGCAACTGGAGATTAATGGCCTCTCGTTACATCCCAGGAAACACTTGCTCCTCTGGGCAAGTGAGCAGCCGGCGAGCAATCAGGGCCCTGTGCTTCTGAGAAACCCCCAAGTGAGGGCACAGGGCAGTGCTAGCCCCACAGGGGTCCTGGCCTGATACATGCAAACACGCACACAACACACTCACGCACACAGACACATATACACACACACACATGTATACCTACCTTCAAGAGAGGAGAGAGACAGCACAGCCTTACTCATGAAGGGCACAGGCTCCAGGGCCAAAGGGACCTGGGTTTAAGTCTCAGCTCTACCACTTCCTGGCTTAGCGACCTTGGATATGGCATTTGACTTCTCTAAGCCTCAGTTTCCTCTTCTGTGGAAAGGGGATGAATAATAGATCCTGTCTCATAGGGCTATAATGAGGATTAAAAGACACGTGAAGTTCTTAGCACATGATGTCCGTGCTATTATGCTCTCATTTTCATTATTTCTATTATTACTACTTCTCCCACCAGACAGCACTCTCAACCCCTTGCAGCCTGAGTCCCCAACCAGCAGTCAGCGCAGTCTGGTGAGGCCCCTGTCAGGCAGATGTGACTCTGGGATGGTCCCTGCTGCCTGTTGTCACCTTGATTCATCCAGGGGGAGACACTGACCAGCACCTCCAGTGGGTCCAGGGCCGCCCTGGGTGAGCCATACACCTGCTCTGAGCCTGAGGGGCAGCGGAGATGAGGTTGTCCTCCTTGAGAGGGCATTTTCAGGCTGAGCATGTTGGCGGGGGGGCACCCCACCCAGTGACTGGCACACAGCAGGGGTTCATTAAGCACAGCCCTGCTCTGGACGGTGAGGGGAATAGCCGTAGGAGGAAATTAGGCTGGATCAGGGCAGGGCTGGGTCATCAGGATACGCAGGGCATTCCTGAAGCAAGACGGGTCACGGGAGAACAGTCCAGGGGGGCTACCCTGGTAGAGCAAAGATCAGGGATCAGCAGGTTTGTAGAGCGCCCCAGCCTGTGGCATCTCAGCGCCTACCCCATCCTGCCATAGTCAGAGATGAAACACAGCACGATCACAGGCCTTTTAATGAGTGACTGGCTCCGAAACGCTGCACTGAGAGGCAAAGCTGATCAGCTTACAAAACCCAAGGCGGGGAGATTAGAGAGCACACAGAGGTGTGGGCCTCCTTTCTTTGTCATTTGTATGAGACATCTTGATTGGCAACAAAATATTAATCACTTTTTCACTACTCTCTTAATGAGAAGCTTTCATGGGCAACAAAATATTAATTTGTCTTGTCTTATCTGTTAAGAATTCCGTTAATGAATTCAGTCACAGAGCTATTACAGAATGCCATGCTAATGACACATGTAATTAAACTTTTCTGACTTGCCAACATCAAGGAGGCCCCAAGCATCAGAATAATATTTGCTCAGAAAGTAAATGTACCCGTGTAGCCCGGAGCCGCGCAAGGAGGAGCCCCTCAGATTCCCCAGTGAGCGATGTCGCTGTCAGGAGCAGGCAGGAGTCGCCAGTGTGTACACGGTTTTCCAGACAGCACACGTGAGGAGGCCTCCTCTGGATTCACTTAGGAGTGACAAGCCCAGTACCAGCATAGAGCATAGAGTAAAGACACTCTCCCTGGCTTCGAGGGGACAGCGCAGCACAGTGTAGCAGGTCCTAGGGACCTGGTATTCCCCCCCAAGGATGCCTGAGCCCTCCCCCCAGCAAGACATCTCAATCTCACAGCAGCCCGGACCATGAGGGGCGCTGACTCAGCTGCAAGCAGAAAAACAAACGCCCTGAGCAGAAGGCAGCACTGGCTACTAGGAGTGCAAAGGCCCCCCAGACAGGCGCCCCCCAGCTGGGGTGGGAATCTGCCCTGCTCCCGGCAGTGGATCTCCGGATTATGATACCCCCTTCTGCTTGCATGACAGTTTCTACACGTGCACTGTCTCCGGAGCTCACAAAGGGTGGCCTGTAATTTGTTTATTTCCCAGCCAACTGCTGGGATCTCTACAGGAGCAGCTGTGTGCCTGGCAGCTTCAGACCTAGCCCTGCGCCCCCCGCCTCAACCCTCAAGGACCCAGGGCCACGGCTCCAGCTCAGAAGGTGCCCTGGTCTTGGGCCAGGCTGCTGGCCAGGAGGGCACGTACGCTGGTGTGCCAGGGTGACCCTGCACCTCTCAGCACCACCCCCAGCCCCGTGGACCTGTGGTCAGCCCGCCCAGCCTCTGTCCTGCTCTGCTCAGACAGCACAGGGCCACGTGGGAGGAGGGTACCCCGCCATCCCAGGGGCCACAACCAGAGCCTGTCGGGGGAGCTTTTGCTAGGGAAGGACTCTGCCTTAGGAGGCACTGAGATGCCCTCACCACAGGTACCGAAGCAGGAAGGGGCCTAACCGGGTCCCCTTTGCGGGCTCTCTGGGCGCGGGGGTCATCTAGTGCCGTGATAAGGAAATCACCTGGGTGACAGAGCCCTGTGGGATATGAGTCCTGCATAGGAGCCAGGAAGCTCCCTTTTTCACCGGACAGCAGAGCCTCAATCTTCGTGTCTCGTAAGGGCTCAGAGCCAGTCTTCAGGCCGGGGTGGGGCCCATCTCAGCAGCAGATCATACACTCCTCACCTAGCCGGGCCTGCACACTGGGTGTTCTTCAGGGTGGGGGGAGGTTGCCCCACTATCCACAGAAGCGGGGCCCATCCCGGCCTCAGCGCCCTGCCCAGACCACACAGCAGCTACTCAGGAAGTGAAGGGACCGTCCCCAAACCCAGTCTGCACCCCCTGCTCCAACAATGTCACCTGCCTTCCCCACGTGACTGTCGTCCTTCTAGCCGGGCCTGCACACTGGGTGTTCTTCAGGGTGGGGGGAGGTTGCCCCACTATCCACAGAAGCGGGGCCCATCCCGGCCTCAGCGCCCTGCCCAGACCACACAGCAGCTACTCAGGAAGTGAAGGGACCGTCCCCAAACCCAGTCTGCACCCCCTGCTCCAACAATGTCACCTGCCTTCCCCACGTGACTGTCGTCCTCACTATCCTTTATGTCCCTAGGGACAGGGGCTGCCCATGAGGGGAGCAGAAGCAGGGAGAAGACATCCCCAAAGTCCCAGAAATTAGCTGATCCCCAAATCCTTGCTAGTGTTAACACAGGTATTTATACCATCGGTACCAAGATGCTGCTGTGTCTGGGGGGCCGGTCTCCGTGATAGTCCATTCAGAAGCATCATCTCATTTAATCCTCATCACAACCCTATGAGGCAAGTGGAATTCTGTCGCTCGGGTTTCAGGAACTTACCAGAGCCCGCAACCAACCTGCACACCCCAGTTAGAGCTTCATGGGTTCCTTGCTCTTAGAACAATAGCATCTAGCACCCAGCATTGCCAGGGTCTCGCTCTGGGGCAGCTGGACCTACCTTCTGCTCTAGCAGTAATGGCTACAGTACCTGAGCCCCAGTGGACGTGTCCACTCTGGGTGCAGCCGTGTGTCTGGTGCTCCAGGTCTCATTAGCTGCTGGCTTCTGCCGCAGCAAAGAGAAGGCAGAAAGCTCCTAGACCAGCACATGGAGTTGTTTGGCCAAGATATTCTCAGTGAGAGGAAACATTTTTCTATTGTATTCTTCTTTTTAAAAAATAAAAAGCTCACAACAAACCCTAGTATATTGCAAATGACTTGAAAGAGCCATTCTTTTTTGTTGGTTTTTTCTTTCACCAAATCTCCCTATTTGGGGCTTTCAAACGTCGACAGGCAGAGTACAGTGATAAAAGCAGAAAAACAAAACCCATTAGAAGAAAGTATTTGTGGCAGTGTTTGAAGGATGTGTTAAAAGGTTCACTTTTTTCCCATGCCTAAATGGTGTAAAACCATGAACAAATAACTCTAATGAAGCATACGCTCTCAGCCAGCTCTTCTTTGGAAGTGAGTTATTAAAAAGACCAAAAGAGAATGATTTAGGAGCTCATGACTCATTTAATTTTTATTGTCTTTATATGAACCAGTCATGAATCCATTGTAAAAAGATGAGAGGCGTTTGATTAGCATGGAGAGCTGTTTGCAACATGCTAGACGGTGGTTGTAGGTTCTGCATTAAAATAATCTCATTAAACGCTTGGGTACATTTTGTTTTAAGATCTTGGAAAACACTCTACTTGAAGCATTCAAAGGCTTTGGCCAGTTCTCTCCAGCTCCTGTCAAATAAACCCCGGTTACGGATGCACATCTGGTTCTTTTGAGCTTTGGCTGAGCTCAGAGCACTAGGAGAATTGGCCAAAGCTCTCCTAGGGACAGAGCTTGGCCCATGGTATAATAGCTTGTAGAGCTCATGGGGGACTCTGCCCTTCCAGGTACCTCATCTGGCCTTAGCTTTCTCAGTGGCCTCCTCAGGGTCACCCCTCATTCTCCATTGTACCTGTGCTTAGTGACCACTTCGGGCCCCATCTCAAAGGTACAGGGTTCCTCAGGAAGGTTCTGATCCAGCTTCTAGAGCCTAAATGCAGAGCTCCAAGCCCCATGTCGGGAGCTCATGTTCAGGCTGCTTTTGGGCTTTATCATCTGCAAATAACACTGCAGTGAGCATCTTTATACATACCTCTTTGCACATTTCTCTAAGTAGTTGTTTAAGTTCTTATAAGTGGAGTAACTCCATCGAGGGTGGACACATTTTCTGTTTTGATGGATATTGCCAAATCTCCCTACCAAAAAAAAAAAAGTTGCACCAAGTTTATAGCCCTTTCAGCGGTGTATACAAGTTTTAAACACCGTAATAGGTGAAAATTCCTGATTGTAAGCCTTGTTGGTCCCTGAAATGAGCCATGGAAGGAAATTTAATCAAATCCTCTCCGGGATGTTTCATAAATAGCAAGAATGCCGATCAGCCATCTTGGCTGACAGTGTGATCCAGGTTAGAGGAGCTGGGAAGGCCCTCTTGGCTTGGGGACTCATGATACAAGTCTTCCCTGGGGGGAGGGCTGCAGGCTTCCCAGGTGAAGGCAGCAGGTTCTAGACAGTCTGTAACTTCAGTTTGTTACCGACCAAGGTTCTTGGCCTTCCCTCAGTCAGTAGAAATTGACTAAGGGCCAGACAAGAAATTTAGGCAAGGCTTTATTGGGGACCCTGCTGCAGCAGAGGGGAGCAAAAATAAACAACAGTTTCCCTTGCTTGCTGGCTTCCAAGGGGGGCAAGCTAATTCCTCCTGTGGGGCGAGGGTAGGGGTGCGTCTGGGGGTCCAGCTAGAGGGGTGGTTTAGGTGCTTTGCTCACCTGTTAGGTAGTGCTGTCTGCAGGGGGCACGTGCAGTGCAGACATCTCTGAGGACCCGCCGTCAGCAAGGCGCTGCAGTGTTTGGGTCCATTTGTGCAGGTGGGATGCTAGAGTTCATGAGATTCAGGGGGACAGAGTCAAATCGGCTGGGAGAGAAAGACCCTCTACTTTCTCCATCCTCTAAAGAGAGCCAAGGAAGCTCCTAAGAAGGGCAGAGTTAGAAAAGCTTGGAATAAATGGCTGTAAATGGAGTTTTCAACTTGTAGCATTGACAGTGAAAAGTGCAAGTCGCTCAGTGGTGTTCGACTCTTTGTGACTCCGTGTACAGTCCATGGAATTCTCCAGGCCAGAATACTGAAGTGGGTAGCTGTTTCCTTCTCCAAGGGATCTTCCCAACCCAGGGATCAAACTCAGGTCTCCTGCATTGCAGGCGGATTCTTTACCAGCCGAGCCACAAGGGAAGCCCAGCGTTGATGATACCATTAACCTCACCTCTGAAATCATTCTGGAGTCCTTGTGTTTAACATTTAGTCACTAAATAGTCAGCACTGATGGCTCATTTTCATAGTACTTCGACCTGACTCACATGTATCACTGTGACAACATCTCCCATCTTGCCTCTGCTTAAATATTGTTTAATACTTAAGTCTTGTTTAATTGCTTGCTTTATTAAGGGCAGATACCTAGAAAATAGCTTCTTAAAAGGCAAAAACCATTTCTTTAAGTAAAATCGTCGCTTTTCCAAAGACAGATGTGCATCAGTACAAAGAATGGTCTAATCTAGCATCTGTTTATTTCTGGAAGGAACCTTGATTTTGCTAATACATTTCTATGCATCAGAGCAAAAGGAAAAAAAGCCATCCATAAAAAGACAATTACAGAGATGCAATCAAGCACTGATAGCAGTATTCAGACATATCTCAGAGAACCTTCAGGAGAGAAAGGATTGCAGCTTTAGTTTTATGTAACTTCTTATAAATCAATTTTTAAAGTAATTTCTTTACATCCAATGAGGGAAATTTGATTTCTGCAGCCAGTATTCATGTCCCAGAAACAATATGCACTTTTTTCCTATAATTATATGATGCCTATTGTTTCAGCCCACAGACTTTTTTTTTTTTTTTTTTTGAGTACAGAATCACGTTTTCCCCAGAGCCTGAGTTACAGGCTGCTAATGAGTTAGGTGTTCACCCATCCAGCAGTCCCACACCCTCCATACCTGAGGGACCACACCTCTGCTCCCAGGAACACTGAAGAAAAAGCAGAGGCTAAGCAACTCTGTTGCTGCTGCTGCTGCTAAGTCGCTTCAGTCGTGTCCAACTCTGTGCAACCCCATAGACGGCAACCCACCAGGCTCCTCTGTCCACGGGATCCTCCAGGCGAGAACACTGGAGTGGGTTGCCATTTCCTTCTGCAAGCAACTCTGTTAGAGGCTCACAGAAGCCATGAGCCTAGTCTGGGGTTACATGGACTCTGCCTGCTGCCATGTGTGGAGCCCTCCCAGCGTGCCCCGGTCTGAGAATGCCATGTGGAGAAGGAGGCAGGGTGGGGAAGTGGGGGCAAGACCTGAGATTGGCTCTCTGCCTCCCTACCAGCCACTTGATTGTACCCCCATGTGACAGGCAACATCTGGGGGCATGGAATGTCAGGACACGTCCACTGTCCAACCCAAAGAACCAAAATCAGGAAAGCCCCTGCAGAGAGCCCAGCTCAGGGCCTTGTACAGTCTGCTCAACGAGTATCTCCTGAGGGCCACCCTGTGTCAGCCCTACGCCAGGCACTGGGGACACAGCAGCGAGCAGCGGGCGCCAGTGTCCCTGCCCTCCCCCAGGGCACTCACTTGCTAGTCAGGGAGACAGGTGGCAAACAGTACGCTAAATGGGAGTAAGACAGGGACGTCGTTGGGCTATGATGCGGAGGAAGGACACAGAGCGCAGCGGTGGAGCTCACTGCATCGAGCCTGTGGCAATAGCAGTGGAGGTGGTGGAGAAGGTCAGACTCTGAATATATTGTGCAGGAGGGCTCTACTTTCTCATCCTGTGGGGACTGGCTTTTGTTTTGCTTTGTGGTTTTCAGGGCTGTTTTCTGAGGCTTAAACTGGGCGACGTGTGTCAAGATTCCCAGCACACAGTTAGCTCTGGACCCTGAGCTGGTGGTGTTACCTAACACCACCCTGCAGTGGACCTGTGGGCACCTCAGCCTGGGGGCCCTTAGCCTGCAACCCCCATGACCACACCATCCCATTGAGGTGGCAGTAGGAGCAGAGGGTGCCAGAACCCGGGACTGGCTACAAGGGCCCTCCTATAAGGAACGGCTGTGGATAGGAAGGCTCAGGATGGCAGCCCGGAGGGAAACGCCAGGGACCCCCCCAGCACCAAACTCCAAGAGCAAAGGGGTCTGGTGTCGCCCTTGGGATGGAGTCTGTAGCCTGTCTGGGAACCAACCAAGTGGAGTGCAGAGGGATTCCCAAGGTAGGGGCCACACCCAGCTCCCCAGCCCTCTCTCAAGATGCCTTTCCAACCTCTGAGACTCCAAGCAAAATATATTTTCCTTCAGACTTAGGTTTTAACACGGGAAACAGCTCAGATTAGAAACATGTCATCCCCAGAAGTGNCTGTCTGGGAACCAACCAAGTGGGGTGCAGAGGGATTCCCAAGGTAGGGGCCACACCCAGCTCCCCAGCCCTCTCTCAAGATGCCTTTCCAACCTCTGAGACTCCAAGCAAAATATATTTTCCTTCAGACTTAGGTTTTAACACAGGAAACAGCTCAGATTAGAAACATGTCATCCCCAGAAGTGACTAACTATTAACTTTTCATAAGCGACTCAGGTATGAACCCTTTATGACTCTGTTCTGACACAGGACAAATCAGCTATCTGCTGTTTTATTTTTATTATTGAAGCTTCCACCGGGTAATCGGAATGAGGCTTTTTAAAGCAGAGCAATGTTTCAGAGAAAACTCTTAAGGGTTCCTGCAGCCTTCTCCAATGTTTTACCCCAGTGGGAGCACTTCTGAGTATCATTTTCCTTGATACCAAGAGCAGGCTGCATGCATCCACTTTCCACCTTCCTTAACCCAGACTTCACTTGGGCCTGCACCTCCCATTAGGTTAACTAGCCAGAAAGCCTCCTTAAAGGACTCGTGATTGTGACTGGGCCCTTGCCACACTGACTAGTGGCCTTTGTCCCTCCTGCCACCAAATTGCTTCCGTGAGAGGAGGGAGTTCAGGAAGGACAAGAGAAATAACAGGAGGGATGGTTTGGTGTTGTCTCTAAGGGGTCAAGAGGAGTTTTGCATCTTCTGTTTAGAAAAGTAGACAAATGTATACCTATGGCTGATTCATGTTGACATATGGCAGAAACCAACACAGTATTGTAAAGCAATTATCCTTCAATTAAAAATAAATAAGTTTTTTAAAAATAAGAATAAGAAAAGGAGCAGCCCCATGTCTGTCATGCTTCCCATCAGCAGACAGGGCACAGGAATTTTCCACAACTTCCAGGCAGGGGAAACCAGTTCCCAGAGGGGTGAGGGGACATTGGTCAGTGACAGAGTTCAAGCTAAAACCTGAGTCTCCTGAGTGCAGCACCGGGCTTCCCCCGTCACTCCTTGCAGCTGGTACTGCCAGCTCCGTTTCTTACCAGGGAGTCAGGATCTGTTCTGCCCCGTAAGCTCTGAGTACCACACCTCAGACATGTTTGGTAGCTAACACCAAACTCCCTGAAACGCCAGGCAATTCCATCCCCAGCCTGTCTGCAGCTAGTGCCTGGATGGGGCCAGCATTGTGTGGGGCTCTGCAGAAGAGGCAGCTGGCTGGAAAGCCCCTGGGGCAGTGCTTCATGCCCTGTGCTTAGCAGGTGACTTTGATCAGCCCGAAGCTCCCTCCTGCCCATCCCTCCCAACGTGCTGGCCAAATCGGACCCTGCAGTAAGGCTGCAGATGTCACAGGGATAAGGCTTATCACTGAGCCATCTCTCATGGAACACCTGACATTGGCCCCACTTGCTCTCTTTTGCATCCTGCCCTTGTTTTCTGTTTGCCTTCATTTTCCTCAGAGTTCTATTTTCCTTCGCTGAGGTTACCCAGATCCCTGCGAGCTGCCTGAAATTATTTGGGGAGGGAGGTAAGATCTAAACCAGTGATAGGCAAACCATACCCTGTGAGCCAAATGCAGCCCATCCCATTTTTTAATAAAATTTCATTGAAACATAGTGATACTCATGAATTTGGGTATCAGTATGGCTATTTTCATGCCTCAAGGCAGGACTGAGTAGTTGACAGAGCCCTATGGCCCACAAAGCCAAAATATTTGCTATCCAGTCTTTTAAGAAAAAGTTTGCAAAGGAGGCCGCCCTCCAGAGCATCTCAACAGGTGGGCAAGAGTCCAAGAAACCAGCCAAGCAGCCGCAGGATTAACAGGCGAGGCAGGTGAGGCCAGCTGTAGAAATGGAGATGGAGGGTGCTGGGGAAGGCGTTCAGCCGGGCCTCCCAGAGAAGGTGAATCAGGTCGTAAAACGACGTACAGGGTCTGGGCAAGCAGCACGGTGGAGACACGGCGGTCCTGCTGCCCAGCCCCACAGGCAGCTCTGGCTGAGCAAGGGGCCAGGCAGAAAGGACATCCTCGCAGCTGCAGGGTTTCTGTTTTCTGGCAAATCCCAAGATCTGGCTTGGGATCCTTCCCAGCCCACTCAACAGAGAAGCCAATCTTGTCTTCCTTGCCCAAGCAGGACTTCGGAGAGGACGACTCCCTCTACATCACCAAGGTGACCACCATCCACATGGGCAATTACACCTGCCACGCCTCCGGCCACGAGCAGCTGTTCCAGACCCACGTCCTGCAGGTGAATGGTTAGTAAATGGCTCCATGCATGTTGTTGCCCCAAAGTGTTCCCCAAAGGCTGCTCAGAATAACCCTCCTCCTCTCTTGCATTCTGTCTTCTTGAAGAAATACCTGACCCCAAAGTGTCCCATTGCCCCCGTATCTGGGGCAGTGGGCAGGGGCAGAGTCTGCTAACTCACTTCCCAGTCCGACTCTTCCCTGAAGCCTCCTCTGATGAAGTGAGTGCAGGTGGGAGGGGGTGAGTCATTTAGGTGGGTCAGCACCCCAGGGAAATTTGACGTGTCAAGCCATGCCCAGCTGGGCCCCACTGCTGGCACTGAGCAAGCCTGAGCAGGGTGTCTGTGCATCAGAAAATAATGTGAAAGCTCCAAGTCAGCCCCAGATCCTTGGTGCCAGCCGGTGTCCGGGGCTTCTGTTTTAAGATAAAGTGTACACAGTGTTGAGGATCATTGCATCACAAGTTTCAGTATCACTTGCTTCTGGGATCCTGGGTGACAAGCCGTTTAAGGACAACAGAGTAAGCCCAGCTTGCCTCTGCATTTGTCCTATAGGATGTTTTAGGGATTTTTATATTCATACTACCTAAGTCATATTTTATTAGTATTTCCCTTGAGCTGGGACATACTTAATCCTCTGGGGTTTTGCGGCTATGCTTGTTGGCTTGACTCCAGATGTACAGTGAAGTTGCTGGATTTCATCAGAAATAACACACAGGTTCCTAGTTATAACATCCCTTGGATGAGCCATCCAGGCTGGCATTCAGAGTTCAATTTGTGTGCAGCCGGTAGGCAGTGTCTGGGTCACTCCAGGGGCAGATTGTGTGCTCTGCAGTGTGAAGAGGGCACTGCCATCTATAGCTGGCGAGTGGTACCCAGCACTGTACAGTGTTGGTAAATGTGTGGGTGCACAACTCCATGTGACTTGGCACAGCTCCCTCTGGTCCTCAGACCAGCTGAAAATGGGAAATCAAGAATTCCCAGATCCTCCATCCAACCCTTCACATCTTGCCCCCACCCCACAAGAACTGTGGGCACAAGGAGAGGGCTTGAGCCTGGTCCCCTTCATTTCCTCCAGAACAAATCTGTGGGGAGAGGGGCCTGGGTGGGGGAATCCACCTGCCCAGGAGCCAGAGTAACTCACGAGTGAGAACCTGTCCTCACCTCAGGCTTCTGCAGGAGATGCTGTGGTCTTAAATACTTTCAATACAGAAATTGCAGGTCCACACAAATTTCTGGGGGATCCTTCTGCCTCGTGGTCCCCCAGAATTCTGAGACAGAGCTCATGATGGGGGATGAACCATTTCCTCCCTCCCAGTGCCGAGTCCGGGAGCAGGGCCCAGGCCCGTGGACACCATGTGCTTCTGGCTTTAAAGCAGAGACTAGGCTGCTCCCTGTCACTACTCGGGTGGAGAGTGGGCTGTGCAGCTGGAGAGTTTTGTTCAAACCTCCCTACCCACCCACCAGCCTCTTGCTAAAGGGGCTGCTTGGAGCCTCAGGAAGTTGAAACAGCAAATCCTCCCTGCTGAGATCCAGAGAGAGGCCACTCGAAATCCATTTTCTGAGTGCAAAGAGATTTAAGGCTTCTCTTTAAGCTGAAGTGCTAGAGTCAGAGGCAGCACACTGGGACCTCTGTATTTTTTTTAATAATTTTATTGGTTATTTATTTATCTGGTGCATCAGGTCTTAGTTGCACAGTCAGGATCCGCAGTGCATCATATGGGATCTTCCATTGTGGCGCAGACTCTCTAGCTGTGGTGCACAGGCTCAGGAGTTGTGGCCTGTGGGCTTAGTTGTTCTGAGGCATGTGGAATCTTGGTTCCTTGACCAGGGATCAAACCTGTGTCCCCTGCATTGCAATGTGAATGCTTAACCATTGGGCCACCAGGGTAGTCCCAGGACCTCTGTATTTTGCAGTAGGCTTCCTACCTCATTCCATGGCACACTGTGTTCGGCTCCATGGCGGTCAGGCTAGGCCATCAGGGTGGGCCTCACTCCAGGAGCCCTTGAGGTCCCTGGGCTGGGCTGGCCACCGGCATCTGGGGTGGCATTTGGGTCCATTAAGCAACTCCTCATGCAAGACAGCACTAAGGTAGACCCAGTATTGCCTCCCAAGGATATGAGTCCATTGCTGGTTGACCAGGGACAAGACACAAGGTTTTCTGGAAGTGTATTCCAGAAGTGAAACTTACTGTGTTGACTGAGAGGGAAAACCATCCTATCTGTGTGGGAAGATGGGATGATGCTATTGAAAGTAGGATGGCATGAAAGACACAATTACAGTAGGGACATTTCCCAGATACCTACTGGGCACCTTCTCTGTTTCACAGATGAGGAAACTAGGAATTGGAAACTACAGAGAGATTAAATTACTTGCCCAGGACCCTCAGCCCTACAATTAGTAAATGCAAAATAGATCTTGACACCAAAGCCTGAACTCTTAATGCCTTTTCCGCGCCTTCACTCTGGAACATTGCATTGTGGCTGCTGGAGAATCCAGGTGTGGTCGGTCGGCAGGTTGGTGTTGATCTGCTCTAGGGGCACACTGTGGGGGTGGGGGGGTGTTGCAGACAGGAAACAGCAAACCTGCCTGGCCTACCCCTGCCCCAGGTGCTGAGCTCAGGTCAGAAGCAGCAGGCATCCAATGAAGGACTTACAGCTCAGATATAAGGGCAGCCCCTGCCCTCAGCATGACTGATGTTGGTGACCTGCACAGCTTGGTCGTCCAGCTCTAGGTGGGCTCAGCAGACCACTGTGCAGACACCGATGCTGCTCAGGGTCCCAGGGTCAAGAGGGCTGGGCTTCTGGGGAAAACTCACAGAGGCAGTGGGCTTGGGGGCTTCCAAGCAGAAGGACTGGGAAGGAGAGAAGGCACTGTCTGTGCTCAGTACAGAAGCAACGGTACCTTGCTGGGTCATCTTGTTAGGAAGTTGTGAGAGAGCAGCAACAGGTTCATCTGTAGGATTTGTTCCTTTTTGTCATTCATCTCCAGCATGAGTCAAAAGCATGAAAGAGGTCCCCTGATAACCTGGGTAGAATTCAGTGTGGTCACCAGCTGTGCTGCAGGTGGTGAGGTTTGGTCAGCTCTCGGCCTGGAGAGGGCCTGTGGCTTATTTGAGCCGAGGCAGTGCCTGGGACACAAAGGGAGTGATGTTCTGTGTCAGTTCCTCCTGCTAGCTTCTCCTCGGTCAGAGTGAGGACAGGAAGGGGAGGATGATGAACTGGGGAGGGAACGCCTTGGCCAGCCCCCTGCCTCTCAGAAAGCTCAGAATTCTCCAGGTGACCAGCAGGCGTGCCAAGTATGTAGCTGGTGGGCCCAAAAGACAGAGAAATCATTCATGCGAAACCACTCAGACGAGTAGGAACTGGGTGAGGCTGTTCCACCCAAGGCACAGTGCAGACCCAAACTGGAGACACCTTTCTCATAAGGTCAAGACATGAACTCTGAGCCAGAGAGGCCTGAGTTCAAATCCTAGTGCTGGTACTTCCTTGACATACATCTTAGGTGGGTAAACTCACCTGTAAAATGGGAATAACAACATACCTCCTGCCTTATAGGCTTGATGAGATAGGATGTGTGTCAAATGCTTGGGAAATACCTGGAAAGATGTAATTCAAAGTCCAGGATGGGACAGATATAGGGGAGATTTTGTTTTGTCTCAAACCATATTTTAACCATAGTTGGTGCACACAGATGGTCTGAGCTCACAGAGCTTGCAACCCATTATACAGATGGGAAGATCAAGATCCAGAGGAAGTTGCCAGGCCAGAAATAAAATATAGACTTCTCCCTGGAGCTGCTCCTTTCCCTGGTGGCAGGGGCAGGACCGCACATACAGGCTGAGCTTCTGGGCGCCTTCTGGGGCTTCTCCATCCAGAACTCTGCCTTGACCTGGTTTGCTAAAGGGAACACTTCTAGGCAACTATTTCCTTTCTTTCTCAAATTATTAGTATAACTTTCCCATAGACCAGGCCTCCCAGAGATGAGACCCAAACACTGACATGATTTATAACTTCATGCAACCCTCCTGCATTGCTTCCATAAGAAAGAGGAAAAACTTCAGACATAAATGATTAATCCATTAAATTAAAAACACCCTCGACCTCCCCACAGTTCAGACAAGTAACGATCCATTCCCAAAACACAGTAGTAATCTCCCGAATCTGTTGATTACTGCAGCTTGGTACTTTTGTGAATGTGCCTTTTACTTAAAGACATATTTATGCTGCCTTTCACCTTGGAAATGATCGATGTTTCCCAAAGAAAATGTGCCGTTGCGTTATGTATTCAAATGTTTTCACGGGAAGGTTTTGCAAATTTAAAAGGAAATGAATGTGTTTACCCAGGACAACATTAATTTCGAATTATTTTGGTGTGTGAATTAACACAAAGGAAGAGAGGAGATCAGGGCCAAAGGAAAGCAATTGGGCTTTGCCTTGCTCCTGGCAGAGAGCTGCATCTCCACCCAGCCCTGCCCTGGAGAGGGTAGTCTCTCACAAAGAAAATTCAGGACTTTTCTCTGATGGGAACCTACCCAAACGGGGAGACCTCGGGTACCAAGGTCTTGGATGTCTCCCTGCTCAGGGTTCTTCTCAGGCCCTCCCTCTCCTGGCAGGAGGCTGGATCCATGGCTTCGGCTACAGTGCTCACTCAGACCTGGCCCACACCACCTCAGTCTTAGCAATGCCCCATCACACTTGAGGAACACAGTTGGGTCCTGTAAGCAGTGACCAGGCTCCCATCCAAATGATGGGGTGGTTTTATTTTTTCCTTCTAACATCCTAGTAGCAGTTATCAACTCTGCAAAGGTCAAGACAGGGCAAAATGGGCTTCTAGGTGGAGCTCCTTGGTGCCCTGGAGTCTGCCTTCCATTCACAGGCCACCCTACCCTCCACTCCACCATGCAGGGCGTGCGGCCGGGAAGACCAAGGAGCCACTGGCACTGATCTAGCCCAGGGCCTGGGCCAGTCTGCAGGGCCCCTTCCCATTGCTGCTGGCTGAGCTGTGCTACTTTGGCCTCCGCCATGCCAGTCTCTCAGGAACCATGGGAGTGGAGGCCCAGGCCACTGTTTCTCAGAGCAGCAACAGCAGCTTCCATGCCCAGGAGTCCACGGATGCACACACACTGAGACCTGGGCCCTGCCCCACCCCTCCCACATGCTCCTACCCTGTGAACGCCTCACTCCCAGACATGCCTGCCCTGCCCCCCTGACTCCCCTGCCCTGTACTGATTGTTCCCTTGGCTAAGAATCTCCCTTCCCACCCTCATCCCCCCTCCACCCTGCCTTGCCGCCAACACCACGTCATCCTCAGGATGGTCATTCATTCAACAAGCGTTTACTGAGTTTCTCTCCATAACACTCACCAGGCTAAGCACTGAAAACACAGCAGTGGAGACACTAAAATCCCCATCCTTGTGGAGCAAGTCAAAGGGTGGAAGATACTAAAGGGGGAAATGTTTTAAACAGGAGGAGATAAGGAGACTCCAATAAAAGCCGGAAACTTTAGGTAGGATGGCAGGTCCAAGGCCTTACTGAAAAGATGACATTGTGTCCATGTGGTGGGAAAGTCAAAGATGCCTCCAAACGATCTTTAAGGAGGAGGAGTGGCCATTTGCTGAGCAGAGAAGAGGGTGAAGGAGCAGGCTTGGGGAAGGAAGATCAGGAGCTGGTGGCAACATGATAAAGACAAGGTGTCATGTAGCCCGTGTGGTATCTGAGTCTGGAGTTGAAGGGAGAGGTTTTGACTGGAGGAATAAATGCCATATGCCTCACAGGGTGGGTGGTGTTTAAAGTCAATGGACCAAGGTAGATGCTGAAGGAGGACAGATAGGGAAAGTCCAGCAAGCGGGCACGATAGCACTGAGAGCCTTGCTGGGGGAAGAGGGGGCGGTGGTGAGAAAGAGCAGCCAGGGAGCCACAGAGACAGGAGGGCCAGGAGTGTGGTATCCGGGACGGAGCGATCAGCTTTGCTGAATTCAGCCAGAGGTAGGTCAGGGAGGGTGAGGACGAGGAACCAGCCATTGGATCGGGTCAGTGGAGCCGGGCGTCACTGAGGCCCAGGGCAGAGACGTTCCCATGGAGTTGCGGGAATGGGTCTGCTGGAGCTGGCTCTGGGGGGAAGAGAAGCGAGAGCCACCAAGTGCGGATCACTCTTCAGGGTATTTCTAAGAAGAAAAACAAGACACAGCTGGGGAGAGAAGCAGAGGCAAAGATGTTTGGGCGTTTTTTTCCCCCAAGATGGAAATTAAATGCATTTGTGGACTGATAGGAAAGATCCAGTTGAAATGGGGAACTGATACAGGAGGGAAAGAAAAGTGCTGGGGCAATGTCCTGGATGAAATGTGAGGGGATGGAATCTAGGAATTAGGCTCTTAGGACAGAAAACTCAAAACCGGCGTTTTTCTGGAGAAGGGAAAGAGAGGGTCTGCCCCACCTCCCAGCCTGTGGGGTGGGGGACAAAGCGGAGAGGGAGCCGCACCCACTTAAGGGGCTGCGGGAGGAGTGTGGCCAGGCTTCCATCTGAGTGAGAAGGTGGAGGGACGCCACCAGGAGAGTCTGAGGAGAGAGGGTATTTTGCTGATGGTGGGACGTGAGTTCTAGAAGGTACAGTAGCAGGTTTGGGATAAGGGATGCCCCCAGAGACCTCAGCTCTTGTGAAGACTGACAGGATCCCAAACCAAGGGCAGGAGCAAGCGTGTCCCGGTGGTCCTGAGATGGAGATGAGCCTGGGGATGGGGCCGCTGGGGGGCGGAGCATTTGAGGATCGAGGCCCATCTTTAGTCTGATGGACAGACGGAGGTCTGAGGAGGAGGCTGTAGACCCCAGGATGGCTTCAACAACCGGAGACTCCAGTCCAGCCAGGGGTGCCCCTCTCAGCACCCGGGAGCCGTCCTGCCACTGGAGGCCCAGTGTCTTTGCCCAGCAAATAGACCCTTGCTTTTGAGTGGATGATTCCACACCTTCAACTTTCAGCCAGGGTTTGTTTTGTTCCACAATGCTGCCACCTTTTTCAGTTCAATCCATCTGTGAGAGCTTCCGCATCAGGGTTGACCCAGCATCTCACCTCCAACCTGACGAGTAGAGACCAGTCCCCCAGCCCTCTGAAATCAAAATGCTGTGGGGTGGGCCCAGCATTGTTTTAACAAGCAGCCCACCGCACTCTCCCACCAAAGAGGTCACCCTCAAGTTGACCTCTTCATGGGTCCACAGAGTCCCATCAGACCTCAGGGCAGGGGCAAAGGCCAGTCTTCAAGGCTGCTGCTGGCCACCAGGTACCTTACTGAGGAGGGCCATCCACAAACCCACAGCTCACAGGACAAACCTACTGTCAGTAGAGGGGGAGGCACCATGGCAGAAGGGAGGTCTGTGCTTGCTTGGTGAGGTGGAGAGAGTGATCTGAGTGCTCTATTCAGATAAGTCTTCCCAGACCCCGTCCCCATTCGCCTTCTTGCCATGCCCATCACGCTAGCAATTATGTTATTCACCTTCCTCCCGACAGAAAGCTTCATGAGGCCAGAGACTGGGCCAGTCTTTTTCACTGCTCTGTGTGTAATGCCTGACACTTGGTAGTTATTCAGTCACTTAATTCTGTATGGTTCTTTGTGACCCCATGGACTGCAGCATGCCAGGCTTCCCTGTCCTTCACTTTCCTGGAGCTTGCTCAAACTCATGTCCGCTGAGTCGGTGATGCCATCCAACCATCTCATCTTCTGTCACCCGCTTCTCCTCCTGCCCTTAATCTTTTGCAGCATCAGCGTCTCTTCCAGTGACTCAGCTCTTTGCATCAGGTGGCTGAAGTATTGGAGCTTCAGCTTCAGAATCAGTCCTTTCAATGAATGTTCAGGGTTGATTTCCTTTAGGATTGACTGGTTTGATCTCCATGTGTTCCAAGGGATAAGAGTTAATAAATGTTGGCTGTACAATATTGAGTTGACAGAACTTTGTAAAATCAACCAAGACCATTAATGTGGTGCTGGACTCAAAGATGGGAATTCCCTCAGCCCTCCTCACCACCACCAATGCCCCTGCCATCTCTCCCTTTCCTTCTTCCTCTCCCCCTCCCCCCATTAGCCATTGTAATTTTTGAAATACTTTGTGATACCTGGTATGAAAAAAAATGTCACACCATGACATGTTTTTCAAAATTTCTTCCACTATTCTTGCACATTCTTTCTTCTAGCTAAATTTGAGAATTGTTTTGTCAAGACCCCACCAATTGATTTGAACTGGAATTAGATTAAATATTTGGCATAATTTGGAGTATCTTGTTTCCTAACAACAGTAAGCCTTCCTATCCATATCATCTCTCTCTAGTTTTTCAAGTCTTTTTTCAATGTCTGTAGGGGGATGTTATAATTTCCTTCATTTCTGTCTGCTGTGTTTTCTGTCTCGTCACTGCGAGTACATAAGTTTGTCTGTTCGGGTGCTAGCCCCTTTACAATACTCACTTTTAAAACCTTTCATTTTTGGTTCATTACCTGGACCATATCCAAACAAAGTATCATTTTTCTCCATCTCTTTAATATTTGTTCCTTCCCATTTCTTGCCTTCTGTTGATAATAACATCCACCAAATGTTGGCAGTCTGGTATTACCTTCTTTCCTCTTTTGTTTTTTCCCCACTTTATGTTTCACCATTCTGAAAAGAATGGTGCCATTCTTTCATTGTATAGAGACATTCTTCATTGTAGAAAGAAAATGTTATTCTGTTCCTATTTTATTGAGGTTTTTTCCCCCAAAAAAATGGATTTCGAGGTTTTTTTTTCAAATGCCTTTTAGTGTCTAGCAAGATTATCAAATGGTGTTTCTTTTTTGACTGCCTTTGACTAGGATATGATTAATTACAGAGTTCCTAATAGTCATTGAAGCACATTATATTTGGTCTCAATATGTTCTTTTAATTCCATGCTAGATTTGATTTGCTAATATTTTTATGTGTGTATTTGGTTTTTTGTGTTTTTAATTTAATTTTTTATTTTGGAGTATAATTGATTTACAGTGTTGTGTTAGTTTCAGGTGTCCAGCTAAGTGATTTACTTATACTCATTCTTTTTCAGATTCTTTCCCCCACAGGTTATTACAGAATATTCAGTAAAGTTCCATGTCCTATACAGTAAGTCCCTGTTGATTATCTGTTTTATAGATGGTATGCTATACATGCTAAGTCACTAAAATGATGTCCAACTCTTTGCAACCCTATGGACCATAGCCAGCCAGCCTCGTCTGTCCATGGGATTCTCCAGGCAAGAATACTGGAGTGGGTTGCCATGCCCTCCTCCAGGGGATTTTTCCTGCCCAGGAATTGAGCCCGTGCTTCTTTTGTCTCCAGCATTGGCGGGCAGATTTTTTATAACTAGTGCCACCTGGAAAAGTGAAAGTGTTAGTCACTCAGTTGTGTCCAGCTCTTTGAGACCAGGCTCTTCGGTCCATGGGATTCTCCAGGCAAGAATACTGGAGTGGGTTGCCATTCCCTTCTCCAGGGGATCTCCCCAACCCAGGGATCAAACCCAGGTCTCCTGCACTGCAAGCAGATGCTTTATGGTCTGAGCCACCGGGGAAGCCCGTTGCACTTATGTGCTCAGTCACTCAGTTGTGACTGGCTCTTTGCGACTCCATGAACTATAGCCCACCAGGCTCCTCTGTCCATGGAGTTTTCTAGGCAAGAATACTGGAGTGGATTGCCGTATGTGTGTGTTAATCCAAAACTCCTGATTTATTCCTTTCCTTCACATTCCCCCTCTGGCAAGCCTAAGTCTGCTTTTGAAGTCTGTGGGTGCCAATAAGTTCATTTGTATCATTTTTCCCACATATAAATGATATCATATGACATTTCTCTTTGACTACTACTCCTATCTCTAGGTCCATCAATATCTGTCATTTTTACTTTGTACTGGAATGTAGTCGATTAATAGTGTTAGGTTTGTTAGTTTCAGGTTTACAGCAAAGTGATTCAGTTATACATGTATCTATTCTTTTTCAAAAAGTTTTCCCATTTAGGTTATCACAGAATATTGAGCAGAATTCCACGTGTTATACAGTAGGTCATTTTTTAGTAGGTCCTATTTTAAATATAATGGGGTATATAGATCTATCTCAAATTCTCAATTTATTCCTCCCCACAACCTTTCCACTTTGTTAACCATATGTTTATTCTCTAAGTCTGTGAGTCTGTTTCTACTTTGCAAATAAGTTCATTTGTATCATTTTTATAGATTCCGAATATCAGTGGTATCATATGATATTTACCTTTCTCTGTCTGACTTACTTCCCTTAGTAAGATAATCTCCGTGTCCATCCATGTGGCAGCAAATGACATTATTTCATTCTTTATAATGGCTTATAAATTATACCACATATTCTTCATCTGTCAATAGACGCTTAAGTTGCTTCCATGTCTTGGCTATTGTAAACAGCACTGCAGTGAACTTTGGGGTGAGTGTATCCCTTTGAATCATGGTTTTCTCCAGATATATGCCCAGGAGTGGGACTGCTGGATCTTATGGCAACTCCTTAGGGATGTTTTCAGCTATTATCTCTTCAAATATTTTCTCAGGTTCACTCTCTCTCTCTTCTCCTTCTGGTACCCCTGTAATATGAATGTTGGTGCATTTAATTTTTTCTCTTCTGGCATCAGCTGTGCCAAGTGTCTTTCTTAGGGCATTTAATGTTGTCCCAGAGGTCTCTGAGACTGTCCTCATTTCTTTTCTTTCTTTTTTCTTTACTCTTTGCCATGACAGTGATTTCCACCATTTTGTCTTCCAGCTCACTTGCCCATTTTTCTGCCTCATTTACTCTGCTGTTGATCTCTTCTAGTGTATTTTTCATCTCTTTGTGTTTGTTCTTTACTTCCTCCAGGTCTTTGTTAAACATTTCTTGTGTCCTCTTAGTCTGTGCCTCCATTCTGTTTCTGAGATCTTGGATCATCTTTACTATCATTACTCTGAATTCTTTTTCAGGTAGATTGCCTATCTGCATTTCACTTAATTGTTCTTCATGGTTTTTATCTTGTTCCTTTGTCTGGAACAAATTTCTCTGCTGTCTCATTTTACCTTTTTGTGTCTGTCTCCTTTCCACAGGTTGCAGGATCTTTTTGCTTCTGATACCTGCCCTCTGGTGGGCCAGGTTGGCCCGGGGGCTTGTGCAGGCTTCCTGGTGAGGGGGACTGGTGCTGCCTGGTAGTGGATGGTGCTGTGTCTTGTCTCTCTAGTGGGCAGGGTCATGTCAAGGCATGTGTTTAGAGGTGACTGTAAGCTCAGTGCAGCTCTAGGCAACCTGTCTGATGATGGGTGGTGCTGTGTTCCCACTCTGCTGGTTGTTTGGCTTGAGGTGTCCCAGCAATGGAGCCTGCAGGCTGTTGGGTGGGCCAGGTCTCATTGCCAAAATGGTGACCTCCAGGAGACCTCACACTGATCAGTATTGTCTGGAGCCTCCACCATCAGTATCCTTGCCCCCACAGAGAGCCACAGCAACCCCTGCCTCCCCATGAGACCCTCCAAGACCTGGAGGTATGTCCAGCCCAGGCTCCTATGGAGTCACTGCTTTGTGCTGGGTCCTAGTGCATGTGAAATCTTGTGTGCACCCTCCAAGAGTAGAGTCTCTGTTTTTCCCAGTCCTGTGGAGTTTTTCCCAGTCCTACACTCAATCCCCACTAGCCTTCAAAGCCAAATGCTCTGGGGGCTCCTCCTCCCAGTGCTAGACCCTCAGGCTGGAAAACCTGACTGGGGCTCAGAGCTCTCACTCGTGCAGCAAAACCTCTGTGATACAATTATTTTCTAGTTTGTGGGTCACCCACCTGGCAGGTATGGGATTTGATTATATCACAAAAGCTCCCCTTGTACCATCTCGTTATGGCTTCTTCTTTGTCTTTGGATGTAAAATATCTTTTTTGGTAGGTCCCAGTCTTTTTTTTCCCCAATGGTAGTTCAGCAATTAATTGTGATTTTGGTGTTTCTGTGAGAGGAGGTGTGTGCAAGTCCTTCTATTCCACCATCTTGTCTGGAATCCTGATTTGCTAATATTTTACTTGGGATTTGGGTATATCTAGTGCTGAGTGAGATAGGTCTGTAGTGATCTATAGTGTACTCTCTTTGGCAGGTTTCCATGTCTAGGTTATACTAGCTTCAGAGTAAAATTTGGTACATCTTCTCTGTAATATGCTCTAAGAATTAGCCATTCCTAAAAGGAACTTCCTTATGAAACTAATCAGGGTGCTTCCCTATGAAACTAATCAGTAGTGCTTTCTTAAAAACAGCTTTATAGAGGTACAATTTATATACAGATGTTTAATATGTACAAATTCATGACTTTGGACATGTACACACATAGGATACCACCGCCACAATCAAGGTAACAGACATACCCATCACCTCCGCAAGTTTCCGTGAGTCCCTTTGTGTTTCTTGTTTGTTTGTTTTGTGGTGAGAACACATAACATGAGATATACCCTCTTAATAGATGTTTAAGTGCACAATAGAACTTGCTGATTATAGGCCCTTATTGTATAACAGATCTCTACAATGTATTCATTGAATAACTGGAAAGTAGTGTTTTTAAATGTTTTAAATATTTTCTTCTTGATTCCATGTCAATACTGTAAAGTTTCCTTTTAACTTTCGTCTCATTGAGATTTTGATATTTATTACCTATAATTGAACATAGTATTTCCATACTTTTAAACCTCCTCTGTGTTCTTTATTTTTTTTTTAGTAACCAGCCTTGCCAGAAATTTGGCTATTTTATTGATTTTCATGAAAAGCCAGGTCTCAGATTTATCAGTTCCTCTCTTTTTTGGCAAGTTGATTCATTCCTTTCTGATTCTATTTTTGTTGATTCTTCCTTGTGGTTGCTTGGCAGGCTTGTATAAATAGTGATCTAGCAGGAACCAAGGCTACTCACTCCCAGGTCCTGGCCTCCCACATTCTAGAACCCAGGGTACTCTGCCTCCTTATCCAACTCCCCACCAGTCCGGTGCTCCTAGAGCCCCCAGCCCTATCTCTGAGCCCTGAGCAAAACCCTACTAACTTTTCCACTTGAACCCCATTCCTCCCTTTACAAAATTCAGGTTATAAGGAGGTTTCCTAGATAAATCACTGTCTATTTGCTGTTTGAACCAAGGGGAGTCAGAGAAGGGAGATCCACTTTGTGTTCTAAGCAGCCCTCCAGGTACACCTTTGCTAGAGTCCCATTTGCGTCCTCCATCCCCAGTGGCCTGACCTGTGACAAGCACCTTCTCCCACCTCCTGGAACTCTTCCCCTAGAACTGCAGACAAAGAAAAACCAAGGAAATGACTCAGACTTTATTGTTGTTTGGTCTCTGTGGTTAGCACCTCCAAGCTGATATTATGCAGGCAGCTCTGGTCACTCTGAAGGTGGGTTTGTGCCCTTTGCTAGCTATCCATTTGGCTTTATCCTCGGCCTCTTACTTTGCCCCAAAGGTCAACCAGAGGAAAGACTTGAAACTCAAACTAAGTTGATCAGATTATTACCAGCTTGCTGAAGAGCTACAGCATCCATTTCTCACAATGAGGGGATAGAATTTTTCTTTTGTCCTCAGCCCATCCAAGCACAGATCACTAGAAGTTTTCAGGTTCTAGGATCAGCTTTATCACTTCCTTCTATATGCACATCAATTTGTTCTATCTCTAGTCCCAGAGGAAATCCCTCTCCTAACATACTGGATCACTTTCTTTTATCAGACAATGTGCCCAGTCGCTTCAGTTGTGTCCAACTCTTGGTGACCCCATGGGCTGTAGCCTACCAGGCTGCTCTGTCCATGGAATTCTCCAGGCAAGAATACTGGAGTGGCTTGCCTTTAGGAGTATCCAAAGAACTCTGGAAAAATGTTGTTGCTCACTTCAGGAGGAATCCTCCCACATTTCCAAAAGACATATGATGTGGTTTTTATTGTTGCTTAGTTTCATATCCATGTCATTACATGAGCCCTCACAAAGCCTTTTTGGAAGTATATAGAATGAAATATATGAATAAGTAAGAGCCAACAATTCCACTGAAAATGGTAATTATTTTATTTCCTGGGCCTAGAGCTCAGGGTAGGAGAGAAGACCCTCAGACAACCCTTACTTCTTCCTGCCCTACAGACAGCCCATGTCGGAAAGGCCAGAGGTGGGAGGTTGCTGACGCCCTGCCCACCCCTGCTTATCTGATGAGTAGGCCTGGTCATATCCCCAGTCCCAAACTTGACTGCCAGGGCCCACAGCTGAGTCAAGAATGAACAAGGGGGGACATATGCCTTGTACCCATGTTCCAGGGAGTGAGAAGTGGAGAAATAAAATGACCCACTGGAAAATCAATGGGCTTCCCTAGAGCAGTGATGTAATTAGTAGCCCTGCCAGTCAATGCCCATAAGTGCTTTGTGAAGCACTTCCTGCAAGAAATTAAGTCCCTGTCCAATGGCTTTCCGATAACAGAAATAATATATCTGAATTTTATTCATTCAGAAATAAATTTTGGCGGTTGTTGCTCTTTATGTGTAGCAGCTGAACAGCCTTAAATATTTGGATGCCTTTCTGATCATATTTAGAATAATGATGAGCGCCGTGAATTACAGAGTACAAAGCCTGACATGTTTATTGCCTACAATCCATTTTATAGCCCTTTCTTTTAGAGCCTGAGTTGCTGCAGAATGTTTGCAAACTAGTTACAAAGAGAACTCCAGAGTTGCCTCTCGGTTCAGCCCTCTGGGCAGAGTCTCAGTGTGGGACCACAGGCCCAAGGCAGGTGAAGACCTGTTCTCACCAGCACTAACTCTCGCCCACAGTGCCACCCGTCATCCGCGTCTATCCAGAGACCCAGGCACAGGAGCCCGGGGTGGCGGCCAGCCTGAAATGTCACGCAGAGGGCATTCCTATGCCCAGAATCACTTGGCTAAAAAATGGCATGGATGTCTCAACCCAGATGTCAAAACAGCTCTCCCTTTTAGGTAAGAGCCCCCCTTGATGTCTCTGGGCCATTAATGCCATCAAGTTCAAGCTGACACTCTCTCTAGGAATGGGAATAAGAGGAGGGATTTGTTTCTAAGTCAGACATGGGGAGCAAACAAATGTCTCTCCTGATTTTCCTGCTCTGTGGTCTCACACAGATCTCTCTGAGCACAATGATGAGATGCTGTCAGCTAGGTCCCAGGTCACCTGCAGTTCAGCTCCGCTGTTCTAGCCCTTCCCGGGTATATATCAGGGTACTGATTGCCCTCAGCCTGCTGAGGGGCTGTACTTTTAACCTCAATGCTCTCAATAGGAGAGACAAAGGCAGGGGGGAGGTCCCAGCTGAGCAGGCCACCCTGCGCTCTGTTCTTTCTACAGCCAATGGGAGCGAGCTCCACATCGGCAGTGTTCGGTATGAAGACACAGGGGCATATACCTGCATTGCCAAAAATGAAGTGGGTGTGGATGAAGATATTTCCTCCCTCTTCATTGAAGACTCAGCTAGAAAGACCCGTGAGTCCACTTTTGCCTTTGAGCTCCTTACTGAGCTGGTTGGGAGACCCTGGGTTGCAGGGGCCACAGCCACCAACCATGAACCCCTGGAGACAGGGGTAAACCTTATGTCCTTCCAGGTATCCTGGGACAGAGGATGGCCAGAGGTGAGAAAACTTTGCCTGTAAACCTAGACAACTCTGCAAACGCAGGCAGGGAAAGTCTCTGGACAGCAGAGCCCAAGGCCACAAGGAAGCCCGCATAGCCTATCCCCAGTTCTGCCTCCTACTTGCTCTGTCCTTCATCTACAGAATTGCTCCTACTAACCACCCACCAGCAGCTGCTGCCCTCCCATGGCCCAGGAACTGACCTGCACACTCAGCCACACATGCTCTTGCTCCAGGGATTGTTGGCTACTTGGGGTGCTAGGCAGGCTCTTCCTCATGGCCACTGCTCCCCAGTAGGCTCTACAAGAGTAACTTCATGGGCCTGGATGTTAGATATGGTCTCTTTCCCGTGATCAAAGACCTTTAGCTGAGTCTTTATCATCAAGGGAGAAAATCAAAAAAGGATTGCAGATGATCTTCCTAAGTAAAATCCTAGCAGAAAACCAGCGTGCTCCTGGAAGTAGTCCAGGAGATCTGAGGGATGTTGCTTGCTGTTTATCATCCACAGAAGAGAGAATCCCATTAGCTTCTGTGATCCTGGGACCTGACTCATTGGGAACCAAAAGGGTCCTGAGCCCTGGAAGCATTTGTCTCTGCCCAGTATCCCCTCCTCAGTGTTGTGGGGGGCAATGAGTGGTGCAGAGTCCATACATGATGGACTAGATACCAGTGTGTTCTTGAACTGAATCACTACAATGTTCTGATGTTGCCTTTTCTTTTTTTTTTTTTTCTTCGCTTAATCATGTACCTGCTTTCTTCATTTCTCTGATGCTGCAGTTGCGAACATTCTATGGCGAGAAGAAGGTACCAAGTTTATTTGTTCTGTATTGTGCCTATAATCACGTGTTCATGGCTCCAGAATATGCCATCTTTCCATGCACCACCAATAGTTCTTTCAAACATCAAGCAATCCCTACAAGTGGGGTCCACAGGCCAAATTAGAGGGGAAGTCCACATCAAACTCAAGTGGCAAACTTGAGGCAGGTTTAAACCTACTAATGTCTTTAATAGGCTTCCCAGGTGGCACAGTGGTATAGAATTCACCTGCCAGTGCAAGAGACATAAGAGATGCAGATTCAATTCCTGGGTTGGGAAGATCCCCTGGAGTAGGAAATGGCAACCCGTTCCAGTATTCTTGCCTGGAGAAATCCATGGACAGAGGAGACTATCGGACTATAGTCCATGCTGTCACAGAGTCAGACATGACTGAGCATACACAAGCACAGATGTCTTTAATGGACATTAGACTATTCGAATTTTTAAAACAAAAGTTTCCATTTAAAGCTATTTTGAAACCTCCACTGAAGCAGACTTCTTGGCAGGGATCCTAGTCAGAACTCGGCCTTAAAATATTTTCTAGTAACTGATGTTGGTGTTGGGGTTTAGTGTTACTTTGAGAAAATGCTAAAGAAAAAAGCTACCATCATGTCTGTAAATATACATTTGCATGTATATTTCTAAATGAATAGGTTTTTTAAACCTATGTGTATCTACCCAATAATCTTTAGATATTAGGCCAGGCCATACAAAACTGCCATTTGGGGGGAATTGCCTGACAGTCCAGTGGTTAGGACTCCATGCGTTTACTGCTGGGGGTCCAGGTTCAATCCCTGGTCAGGGAACTAAGATCCCATAAGCCACATGGCCAAAGAAAGCAAAAAACAAAATTGCCATTTTTGTGTATCAAAAGTGGTCTAATAATATGGTTCAAAAATAGCAAGCACATGTGGGCACTGGGTTAAAGAGCCTGAGTCACTGTGGTGGGTGCATTTGCAATGGACCCCCCAACTCTCACTCTGAACCCCTCCACCAGAGACTCCAAATCACCTGAGGTACCTTGTCCTCTAGCTTGGGGGACAAAGGGAGAGGATGAGCACCAGGAGAAGGCACCCTGTGATCCAGGGTTAAGCACTAATTCTCCGTTTTTGAAAACCAGCACATTTCCTCATGTTTCTTCTTAAGAACTTCACAGGCTGTTACCTACCATCTAGCATGCGCATGCATACAAGCACTCAGAGTAATTTCCTGACTGTCAGGCACTAATGCTCACACAGTCTGGGAGCAAAACAAAGGCAGAGCCTGGAAAATGAGGGATTGTTGCCAGTAGGTTTTAGGAATCCTCAGAAGGAAAGTCGTAGCAACGGTTGCTAATCAGGGACAGCGGTCCCTTGACACTGCCTCAGCCTGGCTTCTAGGCCACTGCGCACAGAGAGCTTTGGCTCTGTTTCTTTAAAAAGTGCTTTCTAAGGGGTGTTTACAAGTCTCAAAAGTGAAGAACTGCAGAGAGCGCAGGAGACCCTGGAAAGTGTTAAATGCAGCTCTGGAGGCCCAAAGGCCAAATTAAGACCCACAGCTGCCTCGGAGCTTAGGGCTGGCTGGTGCTATGCTGATATTAGACAACCCAGCAGTGAACAGACTCCATCACACCTAGACAACTGTCTGCCCACACCCTTCCCTGCTCATATTCAAGGACCCGAAGTTGGAGAATACAGGAGCAAAAGCAGAGAGGTTGGCAGGGCTCTCCCGTCTCTGAATAGGAGCAGTGACATGATGGACTCCCAGTAGCAGAGAATGTTCCCCTGTGCCCCTTGGTCAAGCTCACCACAAACAGAACCTTCCAGGGTCTGACTCGTGAGGCCAGCTCTTGTGAAATCAATTACTTGTGGAGCAAGGCCTCGTTGAGCTTCACGCTGCACTGTCCGCTGGCAAGGCTCGGTGCTCAGCCTGCAGCACAGCTGCAAGCCCCACGTGGGCTCTGCAGAGTTTTCAGTCTCATGTTGGTTCTTCCAGCCACTGATTTTCTAAGAACCTTGGGAGCCTGTTGTGGAGTCTGTGGTTGTTTTGCAGGGACGACCTCCTCTGGCCCCTAGGTTTGAGCAAGAGGAGCTTGCCAAATGACAGTGTATAGAAGAGAAAGTCTTGCTGGGGACAAGATAGATTGGGGTCACAGCAAATGTGTGCTCCCTACCTGGCTCCATACACTGGCCACTGTGTGGGAGGCACAGACCCACTTTGTCTGGCTCTTGGGAGAGGCTGCCCAGCACCCAGGATTCCCGCTGGAACCTGTGCAGAGTGCTCCCAGGCGTTCCCAGCTTCCAAGAGGCTGGGGTCTAGCTGTTTATAGTGGCAGGAGCCCTCATCCCAGCACAAAACCAGAGGCAGGTGAGGCTGTGTTGTGGAGTCAGGGACCCCTGTCCACACTGGAAGCCACGGGCACTGGTGAAAGTGACCAGCAGAGCCACTGAAAGTAGGCAGAACAGGATTCCCATTTGTCTGTTTTATCATTTTCTCACTCACTAAAAACTTACTCCATTAGTCAATTAAGTCAGTACACTGGTTTGCTTAGCATGCTAGGAAAGAATTTTTCACATAGGTAATTCTCTTAGAATTCCTAGTAATCTTTTCAATGTGTTACCTTCAAAAGCAATGAAGGGAGAGAGGAAGGGGGGAGGGGAGGAGGAGGGAGAACTCTAGACCTTACCCATCCCTGTGCCATGCTGACCTTGTATGGAGAGCAGGGCGAGGGGACAGAGCCCAGGCGCAGGCTCCGGGTCTGTCACAAGGGCCTGTGGCCTCAACCAAGCCCCTCAACCAAGCCCCTCTTCATCTTGGGCCTGGTTTTTGTTGGGGTTTGTTTTTTTTTTGTCTTTAAAATAAGGAGGCTGAACTAGCTGATCCCCAAGGCCCTTTCTCTGCTGATTTAAGGAAATTTCTCACCAGACTGCCATGGCCCTGGGCTCGGATGAGGTCGGGGGCAGGCAGCTGGCCTGACCCATGGCCCTGGGCTCAGATGAGGTGGGGGCAGGCAGCTGGCCTGACCCAGCTGTGGGCTCTGTCACCTGGCATGGGGCTGCCACGGGGAACCTAGTAAGGCAGAGGTTGGAGCAAACTGTTTGAAGGAAACGTTCACTGGCACAGAGACCAGGTTTGGACAAAGGAATACCAACCCCAGCATTCCTAGGCCTCCATGTTCCAAGTGCCAGCATATAAATGTGTTTCAAAAAAACAATAACTTTGTTTCTTTGGCATCATCTGATCCATTTTGATTTGCCTAGTTGACAAAGACCAAGGGAGACTTTGCCTTTCAGGATGTGTGTGCATTCAGTTGCTTAGTCTTGTCTGACTCTTTGTGGCCCCATGGACTGCAACCCACCAGGCTCCTATGCCACGGAGTTTTCCAGGCAAGAATACTGAAGTAGGTTGCCACGCCCTCCTCCAAGGCATCTTCCCAACCCAGGGATCCCAACCCAAGTCTCCCGCATTGCGGGTGGATTCTTTACTAGCTGAGCCACCAGGGAAGTCCAAGAACACTGGACTGGGTAGACTTTCCCTTCTCCAGGGGATCTTTCTGACCCAGGAATCGAACCAGGGTCTCCTGTATTGCAGGCAGATTCTTTACCAGCTGAGCTACCAGGGAAGCCCTTAGGAAAGGTCAAATGTATGTCACAGCCAGAGCTGTCCTTTATTTGAAAACTTGTGTTGACGGCCAGCTGTGGATGACCTGGAGCAGGTGTGCGTGTCTGGGAAGACAGCCTGGGGATTGGAGGGCCCTTGGTGTATGTGTTGATTCTCAGCCCTCAGGCACTTGCTCCCCACGCACTGCCTGCTCATCTCTCCTCACCCCTCCTGGGCCAGACCCTGCACTCTGTGCCTGCACCCAACACGGCCAGGCTGCCGGTTTCATCTGTACCCAGCATGGCCTGTGAGCCAGCCTGGGGACCAGCTGCTAGGAAGGGCATAACCATGGCTGTGCTTGCTCCTCGCAGGCCTCAGTGTGGGAAACATGTTTTACGTCTTCTCCGATGATGGCATAATCGTCCTGCACCCGGTGGACTGTGAGATCCAGAGGCACCTCAAGCCCACAGAGAAGATCTTCATGAGCTACGTAAGTGTCTGGCACCTGGGACACTCCACATCACACGCAACATCCCAGCAACATCCCTTTCACCATATGTGCCACCGGGTTTCTTGAATTCCATTTGCTATACATGATGTGGTTCCAGATGCCTTCCTCCAGTGGCCACTTCCATGCACGGAGCCTGAAGGGAGGCCCCAGGAGGACAGATGGGTTCCTGGCCTCCACAAGTTCACAATCAAATAACAAAGACAGTAGCGTGAATGAACAGCTTCCAAACAGGTGTGCTAGAAGGATGTGTAAGGTACACGGCAACAAGGCCTCTCCAGGGGCAAAGTCAGAGAAGGCTCCGGGGGCAGGTGATGCCTGGGCTCAGTTGTAAAGAACAGGTAGGAGTTGATGATGAGTGTCGAGAGGAAATGTCATGAACGTGGAGCACAGGAGCATAAAACATCAGGTCATGTTCAGGGAACCACAAATATTCTATATGCCTGGAGGACAAATGGATGTGAGAAGGGCCTAAGGTTGAGGATGACAGTCGGTAAGGGTCAGGGCTGGTGAGTCCTAAGGGGAAGCACCGAAGGACTTCAAGCAAAGGATGGTCAGCATTAAGGTGCTTTGGAGCATGTGAGGGCCTCATGGAGGGTGATGATCAGAAGGGCTGCACTAGAAGCACAGAAGTGGGTAAAGAGGCTGTTGTGATGATCCAGGAGAGGATGGGGACCTGGGTTAAACCAGAGGTGGTGAGAATGGGAAACCTTTAGTAGATTTTTGCACTTTGGAGGCCCTCAGTGGTCCCCAGGGAGCAGGGGAGAGCGCATGAAACCTGTGAGTGGCCTGAGCATCAGAGCTGCTATGGACAATTCAGAGGCTGGGCAGAAAATGGCAGTGCGACATGCAGGGGGCAGAGGCAGAAAAGACGACTGCAGGCAGCAGGTCCAAAACAACTCTTCCAGCCCCCCAGACCCAGCTGTCAGGAGGCACCCTCGGGGCTGTGCCTCCCACCCCTCGGTTCCGTCCCTTCCACTGCTGTCCCACTTGGCCTTGCATTGGTGGATTCTTACTAGAGGTCTGACCTAGCTAATCCCTGGCTTCTTGAGGGTAGAAGCATGGCATTAATCCAAGAGTCATCTAAGAGCCCCCATGAGCCCTCTACTCAAAGACATACAGTGGATACCCTGAGCCACAGTGATGGGCTTGGAGCTCATGGAGCAAGTGGGCTTGGCCCAGACGAGTTCCTAAAACAAGTTTGTCGCATTGCTGTGCCGGCCGGTGGTGTATTTCACAGTGTTGTGTTTCTTATATTTGCAGCTTGGGAACAGCTCTTTTTCAGACTATTTCATTTGAATTAATCATGTTTTAAAGTGTTAACCTCTGATAAGTTTTCCCTCCACGTGATAGCCATGAAACCATCTAGAAAGAGTTGTTGTTTAGTCACTAAGTCGTGTTCAACTCTTTGCAACCCATGGACTGTAGCCTGCCAGGCTCCTCTGTCCGTAGGATTCCCCAGGCAAGACTACTGGAGTGGGTTGCCTTTTCCTTCTCCAGGGGATCTTCCTGACCCAGGGATCAAACCCGTGGCTCCTGCGTAGGCAGCAAATTCTTTACCACTAAGCCACCACCAGCCCCCTAGTAAGAGTGGTCCTAGTTAATTTCTAGCAGTTAGGTTTGAATAATTGCAACCCATCACATTGGCACTAACTTCTGATATATTTGCAATAACCTAACCTGTAGCCTGCAAGGGAAATCTCTCAAATCCTAAGCAGGGCTAAATTTTCCTCAGAAACTAGAACATACACAGTAAGGGAGGTCCTGAAGGTATTTCAGGCAACTCAAATCTCTGTGAGCTATGGAACAGTCCCAGATAACAGTTTGCTCACCTACAAAATGGCCAGAACCTCCCAGGAGAGTTACGATGAGCTGACCCTCTTCCTCAGGTTCTGGGTGAGTAGGCAGTTGGTGCCTCTCATCTCTGGCCTCTGCTGGATGAGAGTCCACTTTGCCCAGCAGGATGCTGGAGGGTTAGTAGGTCAGGGCACAGGCTGTAGAGCAGGATCTGCACAAGTGACATCAGAGCCCATCTCCATCACTCAGCAGGCCAAGTGGCTTACGAAAAGTGTCTAGCCCCTCTAAGCCTCTGTCTTTTCTCAGGTAAATTAAGGTTATTGTGAGGATTAAGGGCTTCCCAGGTGGCACTAGTGGGAAAGAACCCACCTGCCAATGCAGAGGGCATAAGAGACGTGGGTTCAATCCCTGGGGCAGGAAGATTCCCTGAAGAAGGGCATGGTGACCCACTCCAGCCTGGAGAATCCCATGGACAGAGGAGCCTGGCCAGCTACGTCCATAGCGTTTCAGAGTCAGACATGACTAAAGCAACTTAGCACACAGGCATGTAAGGATTAAATATGATGAGAGAGAGAGTAAAGTGTAAAAGGAGAAAGGCCTGCTTCAAAGCTATTGCAGCTGTTTAGGAAAGAAGCTGGGCTTAAGCTAGAACATAGAATGCCGAGATTTAGGAGGCAATCTCTGTAGTCCTCAGGGACTAATTCACAGTGAGTTGTGTGGGAGAAGGAAGCATCCAGAATGGTGTTCCTGCTTTGGACACGGCTGCCGAGATGCCTTTGAGGACCCAGAGGAGGAGCAGGGATGGCGGCAAAGGCCAGCTCACATGTGGGCGGTTGGGAATGAGCTGACTGTAGGAGAACCCGTGGAGAACTGGGGGACGATGGTTCTGAGCTGAAGACACAGATCTGGGGGCCTCAGCGTGGGAGTACTGATGACAGCCAAGACAGGAGGCAGGATCACCAAGGGTGCGTGTGAGTGACTGGAGCTGGGCACCTGCACAGAGCCCTGGGCTGACACAGGTTGAGACAGCATCGCACAAGAGTCACGAGGAAACCCGTGAGAAGGTCTGTCACAAAAGACAAGGGAAAAGAAGGTCCTCTTTTCTCTCATTTATTCTTTATTCAGGAGAAGGCAATGGCACCCCACTCCAGTACTCTTGCCTGGAAAATCCCATGGATGGAGGAGCCTGGAAGGCGGCAGTCCATGGGGTCGCTGAGGGTCAGACATGACTGAGCGACTTCCCTTTCACTTTTCACTCTCATGCACTGGAGAAGGAAATGGCAACCCACTCCAGTGTTCTTGCCTGGAGAATCCCAGGGACGGGGGAGCCTGATGGGCTGCCGTCTATGGGGTCGCACAGAGTCGGACACGACTGAAGCTACTTAGCAGCAGCAGCAGCATTCTTTATTCATATTACATTATGTTATATATTTCAAGCACCAATTCTGTGTCAGGCCCTTCACTAGGTGCTAAGAATAAAGCAGTGAGCGCAACAAAGAGCTTGCTCTCAAGGAACTTACGATCTAGTGAAAAGGGAAAGACTAAACGTAGGTAGACACAAATGAAGAAGGTCAAGCGGCAAATGAGAAATGTAGCAAGGTGAGGGAGGGTGGGTGCCAGGGTGCTAAGCTTGGCGAGGCTAGAGAGGCCATCTCGAGAAGGCGACATGTGGGCTGACATGTCACCTGAAGGACGTGAAATAAACCGGGTAGACATCTGGGAAACCAGCTGACCCGCGCACGGGCCCTGGTGCCGGAGTTCAGCATGAGTACAGAAGATGCCGGCACGTGCGTGCACAGGATGGGCGGGGAAGGGAGAAAAGCACTAGAGACAGGCCAGAGGAATGCCAGGAACCGGAGTGCTCAGGGCCTTGTTGGCTTCAGGAAAGACTTGGACCCTGTTCTGAGCAAGAAAGGGTGTTACTGTGGTGAAGTGCGTTGAGCTGACTTGTATTTCACAGGGATCCCTGTGGTTGGTGAGTCAAGAATCTGTCAGGGGAGGCCAGGGTGGCGTCAAGGAGCAGTGTGGATGCTGGAGCAGTCACTCAAGGGACAGATGTGGCTTGAGTCACGGTGCCAGAGGTGGGAGTGGTCGGAAAGTTTAACTCTGGATATGTTCTTGGAGGTAAAACTGAAATGATTTTTATTCATTGGATGAAGGCTGAGGGTGTAGAGAGAGAAAGCAGAGTCAAAGATGCCTTCAAAGATTTTGTCTGGGAAGTAAAACAAGGGAAATGAGCAAGACTGGGAAGCAAAACTGAGTTGATTTTGGACTTACAAATTTGAACTGTAAATAAAATAGCTACTTAGGAAAGTAGCTAAGTCTGGAGTTCAGAGAAGAGGGCTGAGCTAAAGATACAAATTTGGGAGTTGTTAGCACAAGAAGGAAATGGCAACCCTCTCCAGTGTTCTTGCCTGGAGAATCCCAGGGACAGGGGAGCCTCATGGGCTTCCGTCTGCGGGGTCGCACAGAGTCGGACACGACTGAAGCGACTTAGCAGCAGAAGCAGCAGACCGTATTTAAAGTCATGGGTGTGGATTAACAACGATTAGCAAAGGTAGTGGATTTTAGAGAAGTCATTCGGTAGTGACCCCTGAGCATTCTGGCATCTAGAGATGCCATGTAGAGAGAACAACAGAGAAGGGTCAGACACTGGGGAGGGTGGAGGGAAAAGAACCAAGAAACAGTCAACACAGTGTCAGATGATGCCCCAAGTTCAAATAAGGTGATGGCGAAGCTTGAATATAACTGAGAAGTCGGCTGGGAGTTCAGTGAGAACACCGCCAGCTCTGTGCAGGGGACTGGGAGCGTGTGAGAGGCGAGGACGCTGAGAGTGTGTGGAGGTGACTCCTGCCGGAGGCTGGCCACTGACAGAGTTGTGTGCGATGGATGGGGATGAGGAGAGGGAGAAGGCCACTCTCCAGAGTGGAAGCACACGGACCTCTCAGCTGCTGACCGAAAGGCCGGCAAAGGGAGTTACAGCCTCAGGAGGAGCAGGGGAAGATGAAAGATGAACAGACCGTGGAGTGAAAAGCTCCATGCACGGTGATGCGAGAAGCTGAGCGTGCTGTGCTCCCTCGGATGCAGCAGTGGCGAAGAATTCTGAGAGAGGAAGGCAGGAAGAGGGGAGGGTGAAGGAAGCGGAACCCAGCAGGGGAACAGGGGATTAAGAAGACTTATGGCAGCCTGTCTCCTTTACAGGAAGAAATATGTCCTCAAAAAGATCGGGACGCCACCCAGCCCTGCCAGTGGGCATCAGCAGTGAACGTCAGGCACCGCTACATCTACGTGGCCCAGCCCACACTGAGCAGAGTCCTCGTGGTCGACGTGCAGGCTCAGAAAGTCCTTCAGGTACATCTCTCTGAGGGAGGGGGGGCTTCCAGCTCTGGGGCACAGCCTGCCACATCCTTCTTTGTTCTCTGCTCACTTCCCAGCTCCTAGGAGAAGTAAGTGGTCAGGCCAGTGGAAGGATGTAAAGAAGACTCATTTTAGAGAAGTGCATTTTTCATTAAGCATGTATTGCCTACTGTGTGCCATACTTTGGTCTAGGTGCTTGGACAAATAGCCATGAATGAACAGGTCCCAGAAATTATATTCTAGTTGGGGAAAGAGACCATCATTTAGAATTTTAGGGAGCTACAGATGCTAAGAGCTATTTACATGTTGAAAGGGACGGAGGAACCGAAAGACTGTTTTTAAATGGCCCTCCCTCTGGAGGTAAACACAATCTGAGATCTGAACACCAAGTGGGATTGGAGCTTTGGAGTACGACCATGGCAGAGGAGAGTGGGATGCAGAGGAGAGTGGGATGCAGCAAAGACGGAGATAAACTAAGGCCAGTGAGATAGCAAACTGTTCAAGTCTTTTATCAGGGGAGTGACATAATCTGACATCTTTAAAGAGTCAATCTGCTGCTCAGATTAGAAAATAGCACAGAGATGTGGTCACTGAAATAATCCAGACGAGAGAGGATGACGGCAGTGGAGGCAGTAAGAAGTTATCAAAGTCTTGCTATATTTTAAATGTGGAGCCCAAAAGATTTTCTACTCATTTGAATGTAAGGTTTGAGAGAAAGGAATAATAATTTAAGCAGTGGTAAAATGGTAATGCCATATACTGTGTGTGGTGGGTGGAATAATAGCTCCCAAGATATCCACACCCTCATCCCCAGAACCAAAGAATGTCACCTTATATGGCAAAAGGGATTTCACAGGCGTGATTAAGAATTTTTAATACTTTTTATTGGACTATAGCTGATTTACAGTGTTGTGTTAGTTTCAGGTGTACAGCAAAGTGAATCAGTTATACATACAGATATATCCACTTTTTTAGGACTCTTTTCGCATAGAGATCATTACAGAGTATTGAATAGAGTTGGCTGTGCTATACAGTAGGTTCTTATTAGTTATCCATTTTATATATAGTTAATTCTCTTAAATCCCAATCTCCCAGTTTACCCCGCCCCTCTTTTCCCCATCTGTGAGTTCTATTTCTGTTTTGTAACAAGTTCATTTGCATTATTATTTTAGATTCCACATATAAGCAATATCATATTTATCTTTCTCTGACTTAGTATAATAATCTCCAGGTCCATCAATGTTGCTGCAAATGGCATTATTTCATTTTTTTATGACTCATATTCCATTATACATACATATTGGACATTTCGGCTGTTTCCTTGTCCTGGCTATTGTAAGTAATGCTACAATGAACGTTGGGTGTATGTATCTTTTCAAATTATGGTTTTCTCCAGATACTTGCTTAGGGGTGGGATTGCTGGGTCATAGGGTAGTTCTGTATTTAGCTTTTTAAGGAACCTCCATACTGTTCTCCATAGTGGTTATACCAATTTACATCCCCACCAAAGGTGCAAGAAGGTTCCCTTTCCTTCACACCCTCTTCAGCATTTATTATTTGTAGATTTATTGATGATGGCTATTCTGACTAGTGTGAGACCTCACTGTAGTTTTGATTTGCATTAGTCTAATAATTACTGATGTTGATCTTTTCACTACTTCTCGGCCATCTGTATGTCGTCTTTGAAGAAAGGTCTATTTAGGTCTCCTGCCTATTTTTTGATTGGGGTTGCTTTTGTTTGATATTGAGCTGCATGAGCTCTTTGTATTTTTTTCTTTTTAGATTAATCTCTTCTTGGTTGCTTTCTTTGTAAATATTTTCTCCCATTCTGTGGGTTGTCTTTTCATTTTTTCATGGTTTCCTTTGCTGTGCAAAAGCTTTTGAGTTTAATTAGGTCCCATTTGTTTGTTTTTACTTTCATTACTCTAGGAGGTGGATCAAAAAAGAACTTGCTGCCGTTCATGTCAGAGTATTCTGTCTGTTGTTTTCCTCAAAGAGTTTTATAGTATCCAATTATACCTTTGGGTCTGTAATCCATTTTGAGTTTATTTTTGTGTATGGTGTTAAAGAATGTTCTAATTTCATTCCTTTACATGTAACTGTCCAGTTTTTCCAGCACCACTTATTGAAGAGACTATCTTCTCTCCATTGCATATTCTTCCTTTGTCAAAGATTAGGTGACAATAGGTGCATGGGTTTATTCTGGGGGTTTTTAACTTGTTCCATTCATCTATACTTCTGTTTTTGTGCCAGTAGCATACTGTTTTATAGCTTTGTAGTATAGTCCAAAGTAAGGTACCCTGATTCCTCCAGCTCCATTTTCCTTAAGATTGCTTTGGCTATTCAGAGTCTTTAGTGTTTGCATACAAATTCTAACGATTTTGTTCAAAGTAAGGATTTTTTAATGGAATTTAAAGGGACTTATCCTTAATTATCTGGGTGAGCCCTACCTGCAAACACAAGTATCCTCATAAGAGAGAAGATGTGACAACACAGAAGAAGCCGACAGTTAGTTTAAGGACTAAAGCAGGTTTGCTACACTGCTGGCTTTAAGATTGGAGGGCAAGGCCATAAGCCAAAGAATGCAAATTTTTGGATTCTGGCAGCTAGAAAAGACAAGGAAGTACATTCTCCCCTAGAGCCTCTAGAGGGAGCACTACCATGCAGATGTATTTCTCCTGCCAGTGAAATTAATTTTGGACTTCTGGCCTCAAGAATTGTAATATGGGGAATAAATTTGTGTTGTTTTAAGCCACCAAGTTAGTGGCACTGTTGCTACAGCAGTAGGAGAGTAATGCACTCTGATAGAGGCTTTGAGCAAGGCAGTGGATGAAGCAAATATAGGGGGAAATTAGTAATTCAGCTTTAGATTACGTTTAAGCTGCTATTATATATATAATCTATGTCTTTAAAGATGTCATGTAATAGGTTGCATAAATAGGTCTGGAGTCAATGGAGAGGTTTAGGCTGGAGATATGAATGTGGGCATCATCATCACGTGAATTTGTTAAATCCAGTGACCTGGAGGAGATCATGGAGGCATATATAGATAGAGAAGAGGTCACGGTTGGAGCCCTGAAGTACTCCAGCCCTTAAAGATCAGGAATGAGAGGAGACCAAGGAGGAGTAACCTGACAGTAAGAAGAAAATGAGGAGAGGGTGGTTTTCCAGAAGCCAGGAGCAGAGTATTTAAGGGAAAGTTAGTGGCCAATGGTGTCAAAGGTTGCTGAAAGTATTTGTATGTTATGAAAACTGAGAACTAACCTTGGATTCAGTACCACATGGATCACCTTGGCAGGAACAAACAGGACGATAATGGCAGAGTTATCAAGCCTGAGCGGGGTGAGTTCAAGTCAGAATCAGAGGGAGCAGAGATGGTGAATGGAGAAGGCAATGGCATCCCACTCCAGTACTCTTGCCTGGAAACTCCCATGGACGGAGGAGCCTGGTAGGCTGCAGTCCATGGGGTCGCTGAGTCAGACACGACTGAGAAACTTCACTTTTACTTTCATGCATTGAAGAAGGAAATGGCAACCCACTCCAGTGTTCTTCCCTGAAGAATCCCAGGGATGGCGGAGCCCAATGGGCTGCTGTCTGTGGGGTCGCACAGAGTCGGACACGACTGAAGCGACTTAGCAGCAGCAGCAGCAGAGATGGTGAATACAGACAACCATTTTGAGGAGTTTTGCTGAAATGTGAGTAAAAGTAGACAAAGGAGGCGGTAGCTGGCAGAGGATGTTGAAGAAACTTTTAGGCTAAATGACACTCCAGCTTTGTATGCTAATGGGGAAACTTCTGCAGTTCTTCCCTTTCTTCTGCATCACTGAAGCTGGCAGTGGAATCCAGGACACATGAGCAGATACACCAGCCTAAGATAAAAGCACACTCACTCATCAGAGCAGGAAGAAACCGGAAGTATTCAGGCACAGGTGCAAACAGGTGATACAGTTGGTGGTAGCTGGGTGACCTTCTCTTCTGGTTGCCTTTGAAATAAGGAAAATTATCACCAAGGCTGGAAGTCTAAGGAAAGAGGTGAAAGTTGGATGTGAGATTAAATTGACCAGGGAAATGTGATAGGCCCGCAGGGCAATGGTGAAGATTTGAAGTCAAACCAGTGACGAGGCTTGTGTTTTTTTTTTCCAAGGAATGCTCAGCTGTGCAGGTTGCTGTTGGGAGAAAGTTACGTAAAACCAGGGTTTTGGTTGTGGTTTCTCCTGGCAAAGATGACAGGAGATTTTCTAGCTATCTTTTTGTTATTGATTTACCTGGTCAGAGAAGATACTCTGAATAATTTCAATTCTTTGAAACCTATTGAAGCTTGCTTTATAATCAAGCTAATCTACTTTGGCAAATGCTCCATGTATACTTTAAAAGCATGTGTTTTCTAATGTTTTTAAGTATGTGTGTGTGTGTCGAGTTGGGTCATTCTATTATTCACATATTCTAAGTGACTTTTGTTTACTTAGTCAACTAGCTGCTGAGAGGTATGTTGAACTCTCCCCCTATGATTGTAAATTTATCAAGTTCCATCCATTTTTGCTTGGCTTTAAAATTGTAATATCTTCCTGAGTGGAATACTTCTTTCAAAATATCCCTATTTATCTCTGGTAAAGCTTCTTGCCTGAAAGTCTATTTTTGTCTAACAAACAGTATAGCTAAATCAGATTTACTTTGATTACTGTTACCATGGTATAATTTTTCCATTCTTTCACTTTCAATCTATGTCATCTATTTAAAAGCTGATCTTTTATAAAGCTAATGTATTTGGATTTTGGCTTTTATCTAGTTTAATAATCTTGGTCTTTACTCAATTATTTGATCCCTGTATATTTAAGTATATGGTTATGCCTACCATCTTTGTTTTTTTATTTGACCTACCTGTTTTTTTCTCCTTTCTCACTTTTTTCTGGATTAATCAAACATTTTTATTATTCTGTTTCTCCCTCTAGTAACTTGTTGTCCATGCATTCTTTGATCATTGCTATTATTATGAACACCCTAGAGATCACAAACATTCTTTGCCTCAATACAGTCTCATACAAGTTATTACTTCATTTGCCTAATAATGGGCTTCCCTGATAGCTCAGCTGGTAAAGAATCCGCCTGCAATGCGGAAGACCTAGGTTCAATCCCTGGGTCAGGAAGATCCCCTGGAGACAGGAAAGGCCACCCACTCCAGTATTCAGACATGACTGAGCACCTTTCACTTTCATTGCCTAATAATGAGAGACTCTTAGAACACTCTAACTCCTCTAACCCCCGTCCCGCCTTTGGCACTATAGTAGGAATGAATGCATTTCTACACATAATTTAACCCCGCAAAACATGACTATTATTGTCATTTATATTCTTGCATATATTTACCTTTTTCATTGCTCTTTTTATTCTTTCCTGAAGTACAGTGTTCTGTCGGGGATCAATTTCATTCTGACTGAGCAGGTTTCTTTAGTGCAGGTCTGCTGACAACAGATCCTCATAGTTCTTATTTGTTTGAAAAATTTCCCTTTATTTGTAAAGGATGTTTTCACTGGATACAGAATGTTACATTGGCAGTTATATTCTTTCGACTTTAAGATGCCATCTCATTATCTTCCACTGGTTTTGTTAACAGGTCAACTGGCAAGTTTTACTATTGCTCTTTTGAAGATGACGTATCCCTTTTTTCTCTCTGGCTGCTTTCTAGATTTTCTCTTTGGTCTTTAATATTTTTCCTCAGATTGGAAAATTCTTAGCCATTGTTTCTTCAAATATTCCGAGGCCTCATTCTTTCTCACCTCTTGAGAACTCTGAAAGAAAAAAAAATAGACCTTTCCATTGTGTCCCACACATCTCTTTCACTCTTTTCATATTTTCCATCCTTTTTTGTCTCTTTGTAGTTGAATTTGGGTATGTGCCTCAATTGTATTTCACTTTACTAGTCCTGTCTTCCACCCTGTCTAAGGTATATTTAACAAAATCTATTTATTGAGATCTTCATTTCAGGTTTTGCATTTTTTCACTTTCGAATTTCTGCTTAATTCCATATACATACACACATATATATAATTATATGCACATAATTTTCTTATCTTTTTATATTATTTGCAGTCATATAAGCTGTATCTTGAAATGCCTAGTCATTTTTTTCTGAATGGCAAACCTTCCATATAACATTGTAGAGACTTTATATGGCTGTCATCCACTGAAGAGGGTTTATCCTTTTCTCTGCTAGGAGGAGAGTAGAAAATGAATCCCTCTAATTAGGTACTGTGTTGAGTTAAGGCTGAGTTGCAGCTTTTATAAAGCTTAGTCAGCCTCTGATTCACTCCTAGTAGGTCACCCTTCCAGTCCTCACACTGAGAGCCTGGTTTGTTCTTCAGGGCCTTTTCCCTTCCATGTCCTAGTTCCTTAGCATATAGAGAGAGACTGTGGAAAGCTATGTTCTGAATTTAAGAGATTGGAGGTGGGCGGGGGGGGGGAGCGGGTTAGGTTTTCAATCTCCTGCTCCACACCACCTCAGTCAGAATGAGAATATGAACTATGATTGGAAAAGGCTAGGCAGAAAGGACAGATGGTGCCTGCAGTCCAGACTTCAGGGAAGTTTGTGAAGAGGGTGGACAAATAAGATAGCTGGAAGAGCATGCATAATCAAGAGGGTTTTTAAAAGAAAAAGTACAACAATCTAGAGAGAGTGAGGATGGTATCATGACTGGTGAGTTAAGAAGCTCTGGGAAGAAGAAGGCTGCTGGATCCTGAAGCCTTTGGTAAATGAAGGGAAAGGACTAGGAAGCTGGCAGAAGAGAGGAACAATGAGGAGCAGCTGGAAGCATGAACAATGGGTCGGGGGTATATGAAGGTAGGAAAATGGAAACAACTCTGCTTAGGACTTCAGGGTAGAGCGGGTTTTAATCTGAAAGATGGGGGTGACTGGAGAAGAAATAGATGTCAGTGGGGATGGGCAAAATCAAGAGTTTGGGTTTGTATAGAGTTGTGGTCATCAACAGAGGAATGAATTCTCGAGTACAGTAGGTTATCTGAAGCCATGTGCTGAATGAGCTCATCCAGGGAAAGGAGGTAGAAGGTCAAAGATGAAGATGTGGAACATGCCAACATTTAGAAGTCAGGATGAGGAAGGGAAGCCAGGGAGGTGGGGGTGCTGAGGAAAGACAATATTTCCAGAAGGGAATGGTTAACCATGCTGAAAATTCAAGTCAGAGGAGGATCAAAAAGTGATCTCTGAATCTGACATTAAGCTCTATCACAGTTCAGTGGAGTGGTGAAGACAATTAAATGCTTTCGAGGACTCCATAGACATTTCTTAAGGAAAGTTTTAACCAGTGGGGACAAAGATGCCCCCCACCCCCCCGCCACCGATCCGGGAGTCGCTGTTCCTCATCAACGGGAGACAGAACGCACTACGGTGCGAGGTGGCAGGCGTGAAGGGGGGCACTACGGTGGTGTGGGTGGGTGAGGTACTGTCTCTTATACACATCTCCCCCGACTAAAATTGGACTAAAATCGAAGTTTCAGAAATTTGTTGACAAAGAATAAGTTACGTACGGTAGCTGCAGCAGGGAAGAGAAAAAGACCACTGAAACCAAGAAGGAACTAAGAAAGCAGGGCTTTGAGTGAAGGCACCAAACTAGGGATCTTTAACGAGCAAAGAGAGTGGCTAGGTCAGTGCCGAAAAGAGCAGGGTCACAGCGGCATCACAAACAGTGTTTTAGAACTTAGAAACTACATTAAGAGAAGTATAAAATAGCCTCCAGGTGACTGAGGAAGCTCTATTCTCAGAGAATAGCAGAGTTTCAGTTACAGCAGTAGAAAAAGACTCACCTGATGCTGAAGTCCAAGTCCCGGAGGTTCCGGGTGGGTGATGTACAAGACAGTGTGCACAAAGTTAAAGGACATGTAATAATGGAAGCTTTCCAAGTCAGTCTCAGATGATGCAGGTGGAAGAGCTTGGGAAGGATGCTGAGGGTTCAGGAGGCCTCCAAGGCTTACAGGAGAAGTGATGGGAGGGTCCTGAAGCTGACCGTGAGTGGAAAACTGGAAAAAAGAAAAACCTGTGTTTATGTTTTTGCCAAGATGGTATGGGTCTTCTTTAAGTAAAACTTGCAAGAAAGGAAAACATTACTAACAACCAATTTTATGCCTCTGAAGACAAACCCACAAAGGTTTCTGCCCTGGGTTCCCAAATGGGCTCATTATCCAGGCTGCTAGGCTGGATAGAGAGGCCTAGTAAAGAATCGCTTTCTGCAACAACAATGATTAACTTGTCACTACTTTTTTTTTTTTTTAAGTCCATAGGTGTCGATCCTCTGCCGGCTAAGCTGTCCTATGACAAATCACATGACCAAGTGTGGGTCCTGAGCTGGGGGAACGTGCACAAGTCCCACCCAAGCCTCCAGGTATGTTGGGCACATGGAGGACAACACCCACCTGCAAGAAAGGACTCTCCCCAGCTAAGCACATTTACCCAAAGTATGTCCATGAAAGAGAGTAGGAAACATCATCAGGACCACGCCCCTTACAGGCAATTAGCAGGGCATCTTCCGCAAGGCCTGCTGCTAAAGACAACAACACTGATGGTGGATGGGATTCTGATGTCATGACAACCAGAAGGCGGCTCTTGGGCCCCGCCTAGCCCAGCCCCCAAACACTTGTCTCTTCTCAGCCAGGAGCTCCTGGGGCTAAGCAGGAATGAACCTCTGGACTCCAAAGGGAGCTAGGGCTTTCTCCACCTTGGGCTGCACGGGCTGGAGAATAACAGGCACCAGACAGTAAGGAAGCAGAAGGAAAAGAAGGAAAAGCAGTGGCAATTTTGTTCATAAATGAAAGCACATTACTGAGTGCTCATGGGGTGCTGGGGCACAGGAAAGTTCAGTAATTGGCCCCTGCTCCAACCTAGGTATATGCTGAGCCCTGCAGTCCAGCCACTGACTGCACGGACTCCCCTTTGCAAAGAGCTTGGGCCCAGCACAACTGTGGGATCCCTTCGTCCACCAGTCAGGGAAGGTCAACACCAACCTGTGTTCAGTGTGTCTGGCTCAGCCTTTCTCACCGAGGTACATGAGGCGATTAAGCCCTACAGAAGGTGACTTAAATACCTGTTCCCTCAATTTTCACAATAATGATACATAGAACCATTCCAGATGCCCAGAAGTTAACTCAGCACATACAATGGATTCCTCAGGATATTAGGATTTATTCTCTCAGAACTCCAGTTGAGAAGGGCTGCAGATGGAGCCAAGTTCACCTTTTTCCCAAGACTGGTAAGAGGCCAGGGGACACCCTGTCTACAGAAGCTTCCTCCTGGGGACTGGCCACCCTCCTGGGCCAGGGGAAGGACACTACTTCATCTCCTACACACCGAGACTACTGCCCCTCAGTGGACGCCATCAACACATCCTGGGCCCCAGCGAGCTGATGACAAATAGTAATAATTCATTAGAGGACCTAGGAGTCAGAATAAGGTCGCTCAGAAAATTGGTTTCTCTGGCAGCCCTAAGAAAACAGGTAAGGAAATTCGAAGGGAGGGGGCCACCAGAAAATATTTTTCTAGAGCTAAAAATTAACAAAAATGATTACCTAATTTAAAACTGCAGGAGATGAGTTGAAAAATGCATGGTTTCTACTGAGACTCAAATTAGTAGCCTGAAAGATAAAGAGCAAGAAAATCCTCAAATCACAGAACAAAATATAAGATTAAGATATGAAGTCTCAAAAGACATTTCAAAGTCAAAAGAGGTTTAGAAAAAGTAATAGTTGGAATGAAGTCAAACATTCAATTTGGAATAAAATTTCCAATTTAAAAAAAGTACATCTTGTAGATTGAAAGTGATCCAGGTTAACATGATGAGAAAGAACACATCTCTGCTCTTCCTGGTAAAACTCTGGACTTCTTTTAAGTATAAAAAATATTTCAAGGCACAAAGAACAAGTCACCTATAGAAGAACAATCAGATTTCTCACCTGCAACAGTAAAGACTGTGGCATTGTGCCCACATGCTACTAAAAGAAAAGGGTTGATATCCAAGGTATCATTTACCTGTCAGGACAAAAGAAAGACCTAAGCATATGCAAGAATTCAGAGAGCATATCACAATAGATAGATAGAGAGCAGAAAAATAAATAAATAGCAGGTGAGCCAGATCAGAGACATCGAGATGGAGAAAGATACAGAAGAGACAAGAGTAAGTAAGAAATCTAGAGAGGAAGGTCCAAAATTGAAACAAGATGGATGAGGCGAGACTAATGTAGAGTAAGTGCTAAATAAAGGCATTTGAATTAGGAGAGATGCACTGAAAGAGGTATTCTGATACCAGGCTCTAAAGATGATGGTAAATTAGTTCAGTTAAAAAGTAAAGATAGGGAGTAGAGGAAAGAGAAGGGAATAAAAAGATTCCAACATGTCATCTTATGGGGATAAGAGAGGATACAGAAAATGCTCTTTGAAATTAATAGTTGAGATGATAGTTAACTATCTAATTATTCCAAATGTGACAAACTGATTTCTCCTATTAAAAGCAAAGATGATGAGATGATTGGGTTTGGAAGGAAGAGAGGGAGAGAAAACTAGCTATAATTTGTTTACAAGTGGCATATAAAGTGATGATATGTGGATGAAAAATGTTTGAGTGTAATATTAATATCAGACAAGGTCAAATTTAAGGTTACAAGCACTAAACAGCATAAGGAGAGACATCATGTGAAGATAAACAGCCAACAGATAGCAAATAACTAAATACATGACACAAGAGTGATTAACAATACAAGAAGAACTTGATTTTAAAATGTGCTTAAATTGTACATACCAAGGAGACAGTATAATGACATGGAAAAAGTGAATAACATGAATAAGGAACTCGGTTTCATAAATATATAGAAAACCTTTCCTCTGCCAAATAGAGCTTTTTCACATGTCCACATATACATGTATCGGTAATCACAAAATTTTAACAAATTTTGCAAAAGTCAGTGTTACAGGCTGCATTATCTGATAATTAGAAATAATTACAATGTGGCCTACCTAATAAGGAAACCCTCCTAGATTGTTACTGGAGCAAAGAGGAAGTTAAAACGAGAAATTACAGTGTCTGAAAGCAATGAAAAAGAGACTCCTTCTCATCAAAACCTACAGGATAGAGAGAAAACCATACACAAGGGAATATTTGTGTCTTAAAACCCGCAGAGAATATATTTGTATTAACAAATTAGAAAAAGAACAAAGTAACTGGCAGGAAGGAGTTATTTAAAAGACCAAAGTTAGTAGAAATAAAAAAAGAACAAAAAACAATAAATCCTTCATAAACCTGATAAAGAAAAAACCATAAAATGAAGAATGTGAAGAGAGATTACTACAGATGAAGGAAGATGAAAATAATTGTCAAATAGTATACTGCAACTCTGGGGTGGCAAATTTTAAAACCTAGAAAAAAACAGATGATTGCAAAATGCAGAAAAAAATAAACTAATCTAGTCAGAGAGAGAAAGTATAGTATGACATCACTTATATGTGGAATCTAAACAATGACGCAAATGAACCTCTCTGTGAAGCAGAAAGAGATGGCCAGACAGAAAGGACAGACTTGGGGTTAGCAGATGCAGATAGTTACACACAGAATGGACGGACAATGAGGTCCCACTGCATAGCACAGGGAGCTTACAGTGTCCTGGGAAAAACCATAGCAGAAAAGAGATACAGTATTTATATAAATATAAAACAGAAGTATGTGTGTGTATATTTATGTACAACTGAGTCTCTGTGCTGTACAGCAGAAATTAATGTAAATCAACTATACTTTAATAAAATAAATAATAAAAAAACTGACCTAAGAAAAGGAAAACCTGAAGTAGAACAATTACCAGAGAAGAGGTTTTTTGTAAAACTCTGGACTTCTTTTAAGTATAAAAAATATTTCAAGGCACAAAGAACAAGTCACCTATAGAAGAACAATCAGATTTCTCACCTGCAACAGTAAAGACTGTGGCATTGTGCCCACATGCTACTAAAAGAAAAGGGTTGATATCCAAGGTATCATTTACCTGTCAGGACAAAAGAAAGACCTAAGCATATGCAAGAATTCAGAGAGCATATCACAAAAGATAGATAGAGAGCAGAAAAATAAATAAATAGCAGGTGAGCCAGATCAGAGACATCGAGATGGAGAAAGATACAGAAGAGACAAGAGTAAGTAAGAAATCTAGAGAGGAAGGTCCAAAATTGAAACAAGATGGATGAGGCGAGACTAATGTAGAGTAAGTGCTAAATAAAGGCATTTGAATTAGGAGAGATGCACTGAAAGAGGTATTCTGATACCAGGCTCTAAAGATGATGGTAAATTAGTTCAGTTAAAAAGTAAAGATAGGGAGTAGAGGAAAGAGAAGGGAATAAAAAGATTCCAACATGTCATCTTATGGGGATAAGAGAGGATACAGAAAATGCTCTTTGAAATTAATAGTTGAGATGATAGTTAACTATCTAATTATTCCAAATGTGACAAACTGATTTCTCCTATTAAAAGCAAAGATGATGAGATGATTGGGTTTGGAAGGAAGAGAGGGAGAGAAAACTAGCTATAATTTGTTTACAAGTGGCATATAAAGTGATGATATGTGGATGAAAAATGTTTGAGTGTAATATTAATATCAGACAAGGTCAAATTTAAGGTTACAAGCACTAAACAGCATAAGGAGAGACATCATGTGAAGATAAACAGCCAACAGATAGCAAACAACTAAATACATGACACAAGAGTGATTAACAATACAAGAAGAACTTGATTTTAAAATGCGCTTAAATTGTACATACCAAGGAGACAGTATAATGACATGGGAAAAGTGAATAACATGAATAAGGAACTCGGTTTCATAAATATATAGAAAACCTTTCCTCTGCCAAATAGAACTTTTTCACATGTCCACATATACATGTATCGGTAATCACAAAATTTTAACAAATTTTGCAAAAGTCAGTGTTACAGGCTGCATTATCTGATAATTAGAAATAATTACAATGTGGCCTACCTAATAAGGAAACCCTCCTAGATTGTTACTGGAGCAAAGAGGAAGTTAAAACGAGAAATTACAGTGTCTGAAAGCAATGAAAAAGAGACTCCTTCTCATCAAAACCTACAGGATAGAGAGAAAACCATACACAAGGGAATATTTGTGTCTTAATACAAATATATTCTCTGCGGGTTTTAACAAATTAGAAAAAGAACAAAGTAACTGGCAGGAAGGAGTTATTTAAAAGACCAAAGTTAGTAGAAATAAAAAAAGAACAAAAAACAATAAATCCTTCATAAACCTGATAAAGAAAAAACCATAAAATGAAGAATGTGAAGAGAGATTACTACAGATGAAGGAAGATGAAAATAATTGTCAAATAGTATACTGCAACTCTGGGGTGGCAAATTTTAAAACCTAGAAAAAAACAGATGATTGCAAAATGCAGAAAAAAATAAACTAATCTAGTCAGAGAGAGAAAGTATAGTATGACATCACTTATATGTGGAATCTAAACAATGACGCAAATGAACCTCTCTGTGAAGCAGAAAGAGATGGCCAGACAGAAAGGACAGACTTGGGGTTAGCAGATGCAGATAGTTACACACAGAATGGACGGACAATGAGGTCCCACTGCATAGCACAGGGAGCTTACAGTGTCCTGGGAAAAACCATAGCAGAAAAGAGATACAGTATTTATATAAATATAAAACAGAAGTATGTGTGTGTATATTTATGTACAACTGAGTCTCTGTGCTGTACAGCAGAAATTAATGTAAATCAACTATACTTTAATAAAATAAATAATAAAAAAACTGACCTAAGAAAAGGAAAACCTGAAGTAGAACAATTACCAGAGAAGAGGTTTTTTTTAAAAAAGATTAAAGATCTACCATAGAAAAATGTACAGCCAAGTTTCTGATGCATTGTTTAACAATTAGATTGATACCTAGGCAAGAACACTCAGACGTATGCATTCAGAAAAAAGCAAGGCATGAGTGGAGATTTTTCAAAACATATTAAAATACATCGAAGTTGGCTAATTAATAAATTAGTATTGATCCTAGAAACAAATACATTTTAGTGATAGCTGCTTAAAATGTAATAACTGATAAATGAAGCATATGAAATTGGTAAGGCAAATGCTTTTGGGACCATAATCTTATCATTTATGAAAACCTAAAGTTGATCATTTAATCTTATTTCTCAGACCATTTGTATTCAGTGCTACCATTACCTTTGTGAGAGAGGCTGAGCATAGTATTAATAATTGGAACTGAGCAGGAGAGGAGCTTTTGGGTACAGCCAAGTTATAGCAACCCTTTCAAATGCAGATAGTTTTAGTATCATTTGAACTATCTTAGACCATGTGGGGGAAATGTACAGCTCCTTAGTATTAAAAAATAAAGCTGTCAACTAATCTCACAAATACAGAAGCAAAATTCAACATGGTATTAAAAATAGAGTCCAACAATGCATCTAACTGCTTGAGCAGGGAACAAATTCCCAGGATGCAATAATGGTTCACTCTTAGGAAATCAGTCAATATTACTCATACCACAAATTAAAACAAACTATAATATTTTCAATGAACGCTGGAAAGTCATTTAACTAAATACAGCAGCCATTCTTAATTTAAAAAAAAAAACTAAAAATAGGAATAGAAGACATAAACATAATGAAGACTGTTTCCCAGAAACTAAGAGCAAATTTTGCCTAAATGACAACACACTGAGAGCATTTTAATTAATATCAAGAATTAGACCATGATGCCCATCATCACCATAATTAGAAAGTCTGAGAAATGCACTCTGACAAGAAAATGAAATAAACTGAATAAACCTACCTTCATCATTGTGGACTAGTGTTCAGGAAACCACTGCTTGCAAAAACTGCTCCTGGAAATGACAAAAGGCAGAGCCTCTGGGGTGAGCAATTTAGAAATGTGAACCAAAAGCCTCAATCCAGCAACATGACCCCTCAGAACTTATCCAGAGGCCATGATCAAGGATGGGCACAAAGATTTAGTTACAGCACTGTGTGTTACAGCATTATTTACATTTGCAAAACATTCAAAAAGCTATCCTAAGGTTTCTAAATATCTAACACTAAGGGACTGGTTAAACAAACTCTGCTATGACAAAATGAAAGTGGTTCTATAAATGAGGCTTGTTCCACCAAGGCCCTCCCCCAGGAGCCAGTGTTTAAACCTTTGGCATGTTGCAAATTTTGCCCATCATGCTCTTGCCCACCACTCCCAGGTCCAGTTTTTAGCTGCATCAGTACCTTGGCTCCCTGCTCTTCCCCAGCTGTCACCTCTTAGCTGGCTTCATCCACCCCTCTGGAGCAGACGCTCAGCCTTCCCATCCCCATGCTACCAACTGACATCTCCTGATATCCAGCCACCTGCCTGCATCTCCAACCAAGCCCATAGATCCAGCAAATTTGAGAGGCTCAAAAGCTATCTTTAGTCACCAACAAGCCCAGCTATGTGTTGGGACACAGGCCAAAAAGGAACTCATGACTCATTGGAGAAATGAGGTTGCCTAGCCCCTATCTGTTCAATGGCTCATGATACCGGGTTTTGAAGAAGTAACCTCTGCACACAGGGTGTTAGGGTGGTGAAGCGTGAATGACATTGACTGCTGGCAGCCTGTAATTTTCCATCTCTATTATAAGCTAAAATGACAGACCTGATATCAAGCTATGATTGCATGGTTTCTTGGAATTCTCTGGCATTTTCACCTGAACATCCTAAGATCCAGTTTCCTAATACTGATATTTTTTCTCTTTTTCAAACTTTTTATTTTGTATTGAGGTATAGCCAATTAACAATGTTGTGGTAGTTTCAGGTGAACAGCAAGGAGACTCAGCCATACCTGTATCCATTCTCCCCCAATCCTCCTCCCATCCAGGCTGGCACATAAACACAAGGGTTCCGTGTGCTATATAGTAGGTCCTTGTTGGTTATCCATTTTAAATGTAGCAGTGTGAACACGACCATCCCAAACTCCCTAGCTATCCCCCAGGGCAACTATAAGTTTGCTTTCTGTTTTTTAAGTAAGTTGACCTCATACTGATAGTTTCTTAATGTCTAGTTCTAAGTTTTTTCCCATGGACTTGGCATGGAAATGTCATTCCGGCTTTTTTTTTTTAATTACAGGAAAATAACATAACTTTAGAAATTAAGAGCTGCCCTAAAACTAAAATTCCCAGCCTACATCTTTCTAATCCGGCATTCTGCCTGTTGCCCCTGGAGGGAAAGCACCATCCCCCAAATCCCAGCCTCAAGCCTGCCAGAGGAGGCAGGGCAGGTGCTGTTTGTCTTGCTGTTAAAGAAAGAGCCAGAGGCAGTCCCACTCTTAAAAGGTTAAAGCGTCCAGAGCTCTAAGCCTTGTGAGTCACAGAGCCCCATCGCAGACTGTCTTCAGCCCCAGGCTGCAAAAATCTGAATCCTTCCATCTCTATACATGGTCACAATATAAAGATCAGAAAATGTGTCTCCCCTCCCTGGTCAGAGTCTAGCGTCTGCCTTCTGTCCTGCTAAGAGGATCTGGGCTTGTCCTTTGGGTCCTCCAGCCAAAACTGCCCACAGGCTGGCCAAGCCCCTCATCTGGCTGTAGGTCTGCCACCTATCTGGGAATCACCTAGAACCTGGAGGCGGATGAGCACATGCAGAAGGCAAGAGGACACAGGCTGTCTGGCTCAGTGTTTCCAGCCTGCCTGTGCCAAGGTCTCAGCAGCTGGTGGACAAAAGCCCAGCCTGACCACAGGGGGCTTTCCAGCAAGGCCTCCATCCTGTCTAACCCCAGATATCACTCAGCTCTGTCTGGCACTGCCAGGGTACCCTTCCCTTATACAGACACAGCAGGGACACACACTGAGGAACTGCTCAAGTTGCCTCCTGCCAAGTCCACGGGGGATAAAGTTGCTCCTCCCAGGGAACAGAGACAGCCATACTCTGTCACTACCAATTTGTACAAAACACAGGGCCTAATTCTTCACTGCTCACAGCAAGTCCCATTTGTGAAAGTGGAACCCTCCCTTGCATCCTAATCACCGACTCTAAGTGACACAGCCAGCATCTCTGAAAGATGCCTGTTTTCTCTATTAAATTATGGACTCACAGTGCTCAGAGAGCACCTCTGCAAGCAGCATATGGTGGAGACTCTCAACACAGCAACCTAGGCACCTGGTGTCAAGGGAAAATACAGAACCAGTCAATTCCACCATTGCGTGTTTCACTACTTAAAATCCCTCTCCCCCTTTTCCCAGCCAAAAAGAGGATCACTACCCGAGTGTGCCTGGGTCTGTAGGTTTCCACCACCCACCCCACCTCCACTTGGATGGACCCTCACAAGGACTTCCATTCTATGTTATAGGTGATCACAGAGGCCAGCACTGGCCAGGGCCAGCGCCTCATCCGCACACCCTTTGCCGGAGTGGACGACTTCTTCATTCCCCCAACAAACCTCATCATCAACCATATCAGGTGAGACAAGCCCACAAGCCCACGCCCCAGTTCAGCCCTCTATGGGGCAGCTTTGCACCAGGGAGGCCCTGCTACTTTCTCTTTCTCCCCAACTCCTTCTTTGGACCACATCAGGAAGGAACAGAGAAACAGCCCCATCCCTGTCTTCATTGTTAAAGTTAAGAAAGGCACCCAGCTCCTAATGCCCTCAGGGACCCAGTGAGGTCAGGAAGTCTTATAACTGTGGTTAATTGTGTACCCTGTCCTTGCTATATGTTTAAGAATAAAACACCTAGTAGAGGTAGTCCTGCAACCTGTTTTATGGATGAGGAAACTTAGGCCCAGAGAACGGAAGACACTGACCAAAGTCACACAGTCAGGAACTGGCAGCGTCAGACTACATGTGGGTCTCCCACAGAAGGGGAAGGAGGTGGGGGATGAATTGAGAGAGTGCCATTGAAATATACACATTACCACGTGTAAAATAGCTTAGATATCTAAGATAGACAGTGGGAAGTTGCTGTGTTACACAAGGAGCTCAGCCTGGTGCTGTGTGATGACATTACCTAGAGCAGGGTGGGGAAGGGCTAGAGAGGATCAAGAGGGAAGGGATGGAGATATATACACACACACACACACACACACATACTGATAGCTGATCCATGTTATTGTACATCAGAAACTAACACAACATTGTAAAGCAATTATCCTCCAATTAAAAATACATTTAAAAAAAATTTTTTTTAAGCCGGGTCTCCTTTCGGTGCCCCTTTTGGCCTCATTCTCTAATAACTACAACCTGTGGCTCCTCTCAGAGGCCCCAGAACACCTGCTTTGCCACCATCCAAAAGAACAGCTTAGTAGTAACAGCCGCGGCCTCAACTGCAAGCCTCATCCCAGCGCGGCCACTGCTCTTCCCTCTTCCTTTCAGACAACCTTGACCCTTAGTCAAGGCACCACTGCCAGAAGGCTGAGTGTGCCCTTTTATACAGTAAAAAAAAATTTTTTTAAAGCCGGGTCTCCTTTCGGTGCCCCTTTTGGCCTCATTCTCTAATAACTACAACCTGTGGCTCCTCTCGGAGGCCCCAGAACACCTGCTTTGCCACCATCCAAAAGAACAGCTTAGTAATAACAGCCGTGGCCTCAACTGCAAGCCTCATCCCAGCGCGGCCACTGCCCTTCCCTCTTCCTTTCAGACAACCTTGACCCTTAGTCAAGGCACCACTGCCAGAAGGCTGAGTGTGCCCTTTTATACAGTCATCAAGACCCAAATGTCTTGTGCAGTGTTTATGCCTTCCTTTACTCTGACATCAAGCACCTTTTTCCAGGAAGAAATGACTCATTTTTGCAAGCTGAAGCTGGACTTGTAAAAATAAGGCTCATCCATTATATCCTTGCCCCAGGGAGAAAATAACGGCTTTCTGACCTCCCCACGTCACTCCAGAGAATACTTGGGGAAGAGCCTCTAAGATGGTTGTAAATGGTAAACCACCTTACAGAAGCTGAATTCAGACAGGAGTCATGCAAACTCAGGCGCTGCAGAGCCTGTGTGTGACTTTTACATGACAGCTACCTACAGGCCTGGGGTTTTCTTTCCTGCTCTTCGCATGCACTAGCTCTTCAAGGATGCTTTAAAGATGCCATCACATGGGCATTTTCCCATCTCTGAGGCATAGCTTGCTATTCAAGAGAAAATTGTGGAAGACATTTTTCTCTACCCCGGTAGGTGTACACAACACCCAAAGGCCTCTGTAAGCAAGGGGTTTAGGCAGACTCTCATGCTCAGAGTGAGTCTTGCCTGGAGTCAGACCCATTTGCAGCTCACAGCCAGCCTCCAAAGAGAAATTTCACCAAGTCCAGATGCGGCAGCCACCACCTACTGACCTCTTCCAGTAAAGCGCCCACTCTAAGATTTAATCTTCCCAACAGCCGTCGGAAGGAACTACCCTCTTTCAATTTGCAGAGGCTCAGAGGGGTTCAGCAGCTTGCCCCAGGCTCTGCAGCTAGCAGGCACCATGGGAGCGCCAGGCCATCTGGCTGTAAAGGTAAAAGCTGTCCTCAGCCCCAGCCCAGGGTTCCTCTGACCAGCATCGTCAGTGTAGCCAAGGGAGAAGCTGCCCTCACGTTCTTCTCCAAGGGTCAGGGAGCATGGATAAGACATCTATCTGTCCTTGTTCTCTTGTATCTGCATCCCCAGGTTCTGACTCACCCGTTAGTCCACAAAACCACTCAGAAATGGACTCACCTGTCCTGTCCTCCTAGCAGGCAGAGTCAGGGCAGACACATCTTGTCCTTTCCCTCCAGCCACAGGCCCACCACTTCTCAGCTGGCACAAGGTCTCTGGGAAGCTGAATCAAAGACACCCTGGAGGGAGGAGCTGCTGAGGCATAATTCTACTCCTTCACCATTTCTAAAGATGTGTGCATGTTATAGGAGCATAAATCCAGGAACATTCTGTAACTCAACTGCACTTGGTTTGAGATCATAGATGGATCACTTATGAAACCATCTCCTGCAAAATAGGAGATCTTATTAATAGGCTATCAGATCAGCAAAGGATAGAGGACCACAGAAAGGATGCCATCGTTTAAGACAAATGACAGACCCCTGAACCCTCCCGCTTCTGACCTCAGTCTTCATCCCCTCCCAGGTTCGGCTTCCTCTTCAACAAGTCTGACCCTGCCATCCACAAAGTCGACCTGGAAACGCTGATGCCCCTCAAGACCATCATGCTGCAGAGCCACGGCTGCCTGCCGCAGGCCATGGCCCACACCCACCTGGGAGGCTACTTCTTCGTCCAGTGCCGGCAGGAGAGCTCTTCTGAAGCGCCCCCGCAGCTGCTGATCGACAGCGTCACAGACGCGGTGGTCGGACCCAACGGCCAGGTCGCTGGCACCCCGCACACATCCCCGGATGGGCGCTTTGTAGTCAGCGCCGCTCCGGGCAGCCCCCAGCTGCACGTGCAGGAGATCTCACTGCGTGGGGAGATCCAGACCCTCTACAACCTGAAAGTGAGCTCGGGTGTCTCAGATGTGGCCTTCCAGCGCTCCTTCACCCAGGGAGATCAGTACCATGTCTACGCCACACTCGAGACAGAGCCAGACCTGCTGTTCCTGGAGCTGTCCACGGGCAAGACGGGTGTGCTGAAGGGCCTGAAGGAGCCCGCGCCCACAGGGCCAGCCCGGGCCTGGGCAGGGCCCCGCAGGATTGTGAGGGACAGTGGGCTGTTCGGGCAGCACCTCCTCACACCCGCCCGGGAGTCGCTGTTCCTCATCAACGGGAGACAGAACGCACTACGGTGCGAGGTGGCAGGCGTGAAGGGGGGCACTACGGTGGTGTGGGTGGGTGAGGTATGAAGCAGTCCCGAGCAGGCACCCTGTACATTTCTACAGACAAAAGCAAAAAACCTGTATTCGCTTTGTGGTTCAACACTGGTCTCCTTGCAAGTTTCCTAGTATAAGGTATGCGCTGCTAACGAGATCGGGTGGGTTTTAGGATGTAGGATTTCTGCCTTGAGCTGCGATGAGAACCTGCTGCCGCGTGAAAGAATCATCGTGCGCCCAGCTACACGCCACGTTACCTGGCCGCCCTGGAACCAGGAGCTCCAGCTTTCCAGGCGGACGCTTCTGTCAGTTGCCTTTGCATCCTCATTCTTTAACACTGGGTCTGTCCAGACTTCACCCTGCTGGAGTGGCCTGAAGCCGGGGGCTCCCAGGAGCAGGGCCCTCCCTCCTGGCCTGAGAGCCTCATCCACTCTCGCCCTGGACCTCATTTTCTCCTTTGCAGCTGCTTCTTGCTTTTCTTTCCATTTGACTTATTCTAAGCCTGAGGGAGAGCCAACAAGACTTATTGCATCTTGGGGATGGGGAAATCACTCACTTTATTTTGGAAATTTTGATTAAAAACTAATTTTTTATAATCTCAAATGCAAGTAAGCAGAAAGATGCTCTCCCAGGTCCAGCTGTATTCTTCCCTGCCTTAGGCCACGTCTCTGAGAGGCACTGCCCCACACCTGACAGCCAGAAAGAAGACAGTGGCCATCAAGGGGCCTGGGGTCCTCTACATCACAGACACCCCCAAGTGCAGATCAGACCACCACACTGGTAAAGGCTTTTTCTGGGTTGGGACCCCAAGAGACCAAGACAAACCCTGTGTGCCTGCTTATCACCACTCAAGGGGGACATGTATTAGCCTGTCCAGTACCCCAGATTCAGGGCTGACCAAGCTTGCCTGGAAACGTGCCTGCAGAACAGTGGCCTCCAGGATTCAAGTGGGGTTCCTTAGGCTATCCCTTTAAAACCTCACTCTCTTCTGCCTGTGGCCCTCGCACCCAAGTCCCTGCATCCACACAGCACAGACAGCACATTTCAGTGTTCCTTACACACGGGTCCCCATCTCCCCAGGAACATACAAGGATGTGGGAGGCCACTGCCACGGTACTCCCAAATGTGGTGGGCTGTGGTGGGCTCTCCAGGGCAATCAAAGAAGTACAACCCAACAGATCCCATATTGGAGAATCTCAGCAAGGAAGAGGCTCCCTTGGGCTCTCAAAACACCCTTCTCGTGCACATCGGCAGGTTTGAATGGTCATTTTTCAAGCCACCTGAAGTAGGGAGGGGTGTGGTCCCATCACAGACACATCAGTTTAGATGCTTTCTCCTGCCAACATGGCCATGATTTTCCTGAGCTGCTGAGAAATGGCCTCTTTCAGAGAAAGAGAGACATAGACCCTGTCTCACTGGAAATACAGCATCTCAGTCCCACCTAACTGCCCAACCCACCTGCCCCCTCACAGAGCTCCTGGTATCAGCCAGTCCTCTGGTATGTCTCATGCATCTTAGTCCACCATACTCTTGTCCCCAAAAACTCCCGGGAGTGTGCCTAGACATATACATTCACAGATTTTTTAAGATAAAATATGTAGATATTTGAGGAAACTGACCTCAAAACCTAATTATTTAGTTTTACAATAACTGGGATGGATGGAAAACACATCTCACCTTTTTTTTTTACCATTATTCCTGCCTCAATCTCTTGACACATTTGCTTGCACGTCTGTCACTGAAATTTTCCAACTTTCACAAGCTTCCTCCTTTGGGAAGACCTTCTGAGTTGTGGCAGCCCCTGGAAGAAAAAGTCTCTGAGTCTACATAAAGAAGAACCTACCAACTGCCAGCCGCAACTGGCCTTTTTCACTGGGAGTGACTTCAGCGGCACCTGTTCCTTTTCCACTATTCCTTCCACTTTCAAGTGTGGAAAGCTTATCAGCCTCTCATTGTCATCACTATGTAGTTACAAAGCTGGAGATAGCCAGTTTAGGTCTTGCTGCCAGCATTTCAGATACAATTAAATAGGAGAAGGGAATCACAGCCCTGAAAATTGTGAAATTTGCAAATTCATAAAGGCAGGAAAGTCCATGTTTTTTCAGCAGTGCAGCCAACTGAAAGGCTGGCCAGGACTCCACCTGCCTTTTCCTCCCATACTTCATCCCCAGCAGAATTTCATGGAACACAGTCTGAAAGCCACTGGGATATGAAGTCATAACAACCGCCAAAATCCTTCTTATGAACACAAATCATCAGCTATCTACTAATATTTATATTAAAGGAATATTTGTTTTACCAAAAGAGTCACCCCAAAAGTCACTTACGTAATGAACTATTTCAAAATTATTGGATTTTGAAATAAAATTCATTGCAGAAAAATTCAACATAGATTTTTTTTTTCAGGCTTACACACAAATAAACCTATAGTGACGTTAAGGATTTGAAATAATACCCTCATTTTCCTTCTGCCCAAGTGAGCAGGACCATACATGGAGGTACTGGGTCCAAAAGCCCGCCCAGCCATTCATGGACTGAGAGTTGGAAGAGGGATTTGTCTGCTCCTAGAAGCCTACATGGACTTCTGCACAAGGAAGGTTGGGTGTAAATCACACACAGTGAGGCCAATGCCATCATCCCAGCCCACAACACTGAACCAGCAAGTCCTGCCTGGGGCTGGCCCAGGCTCCCTTCTTAAGTATTCATTCAAGTTATTCCAAGATCCTACTATTTTCCCCAAGCCTGCAGAGGTAGCTGGAAGAGCCCTGTAAAGTCTAGGCAGGGCCACACTCATATCAAGCTTCAGATTCTATGACCTAGAGACGGCAGCACAGGAGACAGAAACTCAGTCCCTGCGATTCCCACCCCAATCTCAGCCTCCCAGATCCAGGTTAGTGTCCTGGAGGACAGCTCTCAAGCCCAGATAAAGCCGAGAACCACCTGCCACCCTAGGGAATCGTAACAGCTGAGTCTTCACAGAGGAAAGCCACCTGGAGCTGGCTTCGTGTGGCCCCACTTCTTTTCTGTTGACCAAATAAACTGTGAACTAGTGGAAATTTCAGAACTGAGTTGCGAAACAGATTCATGATGGATTTATTTTTCTACAAGGGGCTTAAAAAGTAATCCAATTCATTTCCACAGTGTGTTTCATTCAAATACCATGGATGCTGCACCCTCTTCGTTATCACATTGCACAGCTTGCTCCCCTATCCTCCTCCAAAAGCCAGCCTCCAGGAGCACTGATACTGCTCCCAACTCTCTCCTACACATCCACCAATCTACCTCACATCCTCCTCTTCCTTGCACCCAGCACCCCCCGGAATGTGCACTCCAAACCAAGACACCAGACGGGCAAAGTAGGATGACAATGATGCTGACATGAAGTCCTTTGCCATCTCTCCCCACCCAGGACCCTAGATCCCACTCCAAGTGCAATCAGAACCCATGGGGACACAGCTCCTTGCTGCTCAAATCACACCCCCAAGCCCTATCTTACAGCCCTCTGGAGTTTGATGAGCAAGACTAGAGAGAACTCAGAACTGTCAGAGAAGTCCGTTATGATCAGACAGAAACTGCAGTACAGGAATAGAGACCATGCCATCTCAGCCAAGACCTGAAGGGCTGAGCTACATCCCTCCATCCTCACCTTGCGCTCTGCCTTTTCCACCTCCTTCCTATGCCTGGAGACGCCTGCTCATGAACCACTCCAGGGGCAACTCACCTAATCACTACATCAGCTCCCCCAAGGGTCTTTGCATGCTGCTTTCTGGCTTTGGGGTACAAGTGAAAAGTCATTCATTAGGCCAGATCCTATGCTATTTGCTCCCAGATTGGCACACAGGCAAAGCAGTTTTGTTCAAGAAAGTTATTAGCTGCCTTGATTGCTCTCCAAAATCATAGAGATCATATAGAACAGAGGGGCTTAAAAGAATCAAGGGGGAAACACATAGTATTTATCTTCAAGGTGCAACTACAAGACCCCAAATACCTGGTGGAATGAAACCCACTTCCTTTAGTCTACACCAGGTTACCTGCCGAGCCACTTGAGGATTTGAGTGTCTTATCTGGACCTTCAAGATTTAGGCACCAGCCACCCAGCAGACACTGGGAGCCCAGTAATAATGGTCTCCTGTGAGCAGTACTGGGAATTTAACCAAACACAATGTGTGAAATTATGGAAGATAGGGAAGAGCAGGGACTGACCTTCAAAATTACAGCAAGGCTTCATTAGCCGGCACGAGAGTGTTGAGCATGTGCTTGGTTTTTGCACAAAACTAAACTTCACACATCCCTCTTCCCAAGCTCACCCCTATGGCCCCAGGGAACAGGCCATGCCCTAAAGGGCTGTAGAGGGCTCAACCTACATGCCATGAAAATAACCTGACTCACCTCTACTCCCACCTGGTGACATGTGGCTCTCCACCTGTCACCAAGGCCGGATCAGACAGTGCTGCCCTCTGGGGGCACCTTCTTCAAGAGTGTTTCTGAGGAATGGCAGCCATGAAAAATTGGCTGGAGATGGGGCCCAAGACATTTCCTAACTCTAAACCTTCATCTGCTGCCCAGTATAACATCTGCTATAGCTTTAATAGTTGTTGGTCCCTGGCTCCTTCAGCTGCTTCAGAGAGGTGAGGGACAGCAGTCTGCAAGCGCCCCCCTGCACCCCAGACCCATAGCACAGCCTTCTGTGGTACCCCCAGCCCACACCCTGACTGCCTGCCACTGGCCCAGCCCCGTCTCGTTCCTGGACCCTTCGTACACCACCCCTCTCCCCCTCTGCTCGTGCTTCCTGAAGGCTGTGAGATGCTCTAAAAGCAGACTAGGCATGGAATTTTGCTGCAGTGTCACACACGCTGTGTTCATGCGACAGTGCAGTGACCGGCCCTCGCAATGTGAAGTCACACACACGCTCCACTTGCCCCATTAGGATTCTCCTCCTGCCCCACCTCAGATAACTTCCCGATCTCTCATGTCAAGGCAGATTACATTATTTTGAGCAATTGTGTAGACTCCAAAATATATTTTCTGTAATCACTGGTATTTCTCAAAGGTCTCCTGTAATTACTATACATGTGAATTTTTCCTTATTTATAAAATATATATAAATTATTTTTAATACATCAATTTTAGTAGAAATTTGTACCAACACAGTAACTGTATGTGGCATTGGAAATAAGTTTGTGTTTACGTTAACGTATTGCACAGTATTGGACACTCCATGTATTTGCAGTACCACTTGATATAATGATGTTTCACAGAGTATCATAAAGTATTGTCATTGTAAATGCTCTTTTTCTGAGGATTTTACAATAAAACTTGAAAAAAGTTACCTTTTTTTGGTGCCAGTCTATGAGCACTTGTTAAAGTGAGGATTGATTAAGGCAACCTAGGCCTATATAGGTCCATGATGGTCAAGGCAAATTGGCCCCTGCTCTGACCTAGTCCAGAAAGAGACTGGACAAAGGCAAGCACCTGACCCCAGAAGTATTTCTTCCCCAAGTCAAAGTTTCAGCTCCCAAAATACACAACTGACATCTGGCCCAAAACTTCTCATCACCTGCCTTGCAGTGCCCTTAAAATCCACCCCAGCCCCCAGACTAATTCACTCTCAACTCCAGTCACCCTTGTTTCTCACTGCAGTAGACATTCAACTGGGATACAGAATGTGTAAAGTGCTCAGTAATCACCAAGCTACCCACGTGGAACACCTGCTATGAGCCACATGGTGCTAGGGAGGGGGCCAAGGGTCACACAAAGGAGACACAGTCCCTTCCTTGGTGAGCTTCATGTCTACTTCACCATGACCAGTAGTGCAAGTTCTTGAGAGAGAGAGAGTGTGTGTGTGTGTGTCTCTAAGGTAAGTGGGCTGCTAGAGACCCAAAGAAGAGTTGCAGTTCAAGTTCAAAGGTGGTTTGCTGGCTGAATCCCCTCTTCAAGGGAGCTCAGTCTTTTGCTCTTAAGACTTTCAACTGATTGGATGAGGCCCACCCACACTACAGAGGTTAATCTGCTTTACTCAAAGTTTACTGATTTAACAGTTAATCTAGGGACTTCTCTGGTGATCCAGTGCCTCAGACTCCATGTTCCCAATGCAGGGGGTCTGAGGGGTTCAACCCCTGGTCAGGGAACTAGATCCCACATGTCACAACTAGGAGTTCACGTGCTACAACTAAAGGTCCTGTGTGCCGCAAATAAGACCCAGCAAGCAGCCAAATAAATATTTACAAAGTTAATCACAATGAAAAATATATATATACAGAAACATCTAGAATAGTGTTTGACCAAGTATCTGTAGCCATGAAATTAAAAGACGCTTACTCCTTGGAAGAAAAGTTATGACCAACCTAGATAGCATACTGAAGGGCAGAGACATTACTTTGCCAACAAAGGTCTGTCTAGTCAAGGCTATGGTTTTTCCTGTGGTCATGTATGGATATGAGAGTTGGACTGTGAAGAAAGCTGAGCGCCGAAGAATTGATGCTTTTGAACTGTGGTGTTGGAGAAGACTCTTGAGAGTCCCTTGGACTGCAAGGAGATCCAACCAGTCCACTCTAAAGGAGATCAGCCCTGGGTGTTCTTTGGAAGGAATGATGCTAAAGCTGAAACTCCAGTACTTTGGCCACCTCATGCGAAGAGTTGACTCATTGGAAAAGACTCTGATGCTGGGAGGGGCTGGGGGCAGGAGGAAGAGAGGACGACAGAGGATGAGATAGCTGAATGGCATCACCAACTCAATGGACGTGCGTTTGAGTGAACTCCGGGAGATGGTGATGGACAGGGAGGCCTGGAGTGCTGTGATTCATGGGGTCGCAAAGAGTTGGACACGACTGAGCAACTGAACTGAAGTATCTGGGAACCACAGCCTAGCTAAGCTGACACAAAATTAACTATCATAATCACACAAGCAAGATGTTGCTCCCCACCCTCCTGAGGAAGTACACTGCTTTGCACCCAGCCCTGTGATAAGCACTTAATAAGCATCTGTCTTTAAACCTCACCACACCCAACAAGGCAGGAGGTACTATTATCATCTCTATTTTATAAAAAAAAGAAAAAATGAGACTCAGAACAACAGAGCCAGAATTCAAATTCAAGTCTTCAAGGGCCAAACACATGCTCTTAACCAATAAACCTACTCCTTTCAATACCCACCTCTACAAAAAGATGGAACCCCAGCTGTTCCAGATTCACTTCTTTGCAGACCCAAGAGGCACAGGCCACACACGCTAGGGGCTCTGCTCTGCATGAACTTCTGTCTCAAAGAGACAACTGCCCAGGCTCTTCCTGAAGATTTGGGTTCTGGCCAATCCCCCTAAGCAAGAGGAAGTGCATCTCATTAGGACCCAAAAACTCTTGGTCGAAAGCAGACAGCAGCAGTCGGCTTGCTCACTGCCCACAGAGGCTGGGCTTATCACCACACACACTCTGGATTTCTCCTTCAGGCTCACAATCCCCAGGATGCCAAGTATTGAGACTGGGGGTGTGCTGGGACAGCAAAGCTGCAGCCCACCATCAGGCCCACCCCAAACAGTTGAGAGAAGCTTCTATCCTACCCAGTGTTCACACATTCCCTCCTAACCAGGCTGAAAGGAGGCCACTCAGAGAGAGGCAAAGCACTTGGTCCCAAGCTCCACATTCCCAGGTCTAGGAGATGGAGGAGGAGGGCAAGCTTGCCAGCTCTATCCACTACCAGAACACCTCCACAGCCTTCACAATGTACTCCCTCTCTTGTTCAACCAACATCTTCTAAGAACCATCTCTGTACCAAGGTCTGGCCCACATGTAGCCCACAGTCTATAAAGAGTTAAATGGACCCAAGAGGAACCACTGGCACACAGATCACTGAGGGGCCTGCAGGGGGCTTGGTGAGGAAGAGCTCTTTTGGAGAAAGTGAAAGTCACTCAGCCATGTCCGACTCTTTGCAACCTCGTGGACTATACAGTCCATGGAATTCTCCAGGCCAGAGTACTAGAGTGGGAAGCTTTTCCTTTCTCCAGGGGATCTTCCCAACCCAGGGGTCGAACCCAGGTCTCCCACATTGTAGGCAGATTCTTTACCAGCTGAGCCACAAGGAAAGCCCAAAAATACTGGAGTGGGTAGCCTATCCCTTCTCCAGATACAGAAGTCATCAGGAAGTCCTGAGTGAAGAACAGTGGGGGTGAGAGCCTGCCTGCAAACAGGAACAGCAAAGGGCTGACCCAAGAGAGGAGTGGAGAACAATGGCACCGACCGCAGGCACGACAGCTCTGCGAGGGGCGGTCACAGCACAGCAAGGCCGGCGGCTGTATGGTGGAGTGCCATGTTGCTGTGGCAATAGAGAGCACCCGGTGGACTCTGGGAAGCATCTTCTTCCCAGCCGGGCACAGGGGCCACAGCGTGTCCAGGTTAAGAGGAAAAAAGAGAGAGGCTGCCAAGAGCAGTGTCTTCTACTAGCCTGCATCTAGGACTCAGATGCCTCACGGCTCACACATCCAGCTACCTGAAGCCTGGGAGCACTCTGCTCAAGAGAAGGCTGTCAGGGAGTGAGGAAGGGTTGTCAGAGGAAAGTTAGAGAAAGCAGACGCCCCTAGAGGAGGTGGGCAGAAACTGACAGATGGTCCTGCACAGATCCCTTCCTCTGAGCACAAAACCCTGGGACTTTGAGGACCAGAGAGAAGCTTCTATCAGGGGTTATGGGGCAGAAGCCAGGTAGGCAAAGGGTGTCCAAACAAGCTTGGACTGCACAGAGTGCAGTGGGGACATATTCAGACAAAGATGAGAATTGGGTGCCAGGAGGTAGGGGAATACAGGAGAAAGAGAACTGAGAAATAGAGGGTATGCAAGCCCTAGTGGCAGGTATGGGGTGAAAAGAGAAGACTAACAGGCCTAGGGTCTAAATACCCCCATCTGCAAGGCGTCAGTGGGCCCTCAAAGAAATGAGATGGTGGCTAGAAGGTGATCCCAGAGCCACAATTCCTCAATAGCCAGGGCTGGCTATGCCTGAATCTAAAATTAGTATTAACCCCAATGTTCACAGCAGCACTATTTACAGTAGACAAGACATGGAAGCAACCTGAATGTCCATCAGCAGATGAATGGATAAAGAAGACATACAGATGGCTAACAAACACATGAAAAGATACTCAACACTGCTCATTATTAGAGAAATGCAAATCAAAACTACAATGAGATACCACCTCACACCAGTCAGAATAGCCAACATCAAAAAGTCTACAAACAATAAATGCTGGAGAGGGTGTGGAGAAAAGGGAACCCTCTTGCACCATTGGTGGGAATGTAAATTGATACAGCCACTATGAAAGACGGTATGGAGAGTCCTTAAAAAACTAGGAAGAAAACGACCATGTGACCCAGCAATCCCAACCTAGGCATACACTCTGAGGAAACCAAAACTGAAAAAGACACATGTACTCCAGTGTTAACTGCAGCACTGTTTACAATAGCTAGATCATGGTAACAAATGTCCATCAACAGATGAATGGATAAAGAAGCTGTGGTACATATATACAATGGAATATGACTTAGCCATAAAAGAAAGACATTTAAGTTAGTTCTAATGAAGTGGATGAACCTAGAGCCTATTATACAGAATAAAGTAAGTTAGAAAAATAAATATCATATACTAATGCATATATATGGAATCTAGAAAGATGGTAATGATTAATTTATTTGTAGAGCAGCAATGGAGAAACAGACATAGAGAACAGACTTATGGACACTGTGGCGGGGGGTGGAGAGGGTGAGATGGACAGAGAGAGTAACATGGAAACTTGCATTGCCATATATAAAATAGATGCCAGTGGGAATTTGCTGTGACTCAAGGAACTCAAGCAAGGGTCCTGTATCAACCTAGAGGGGTGGAATGGGGAGGGAGATGTGAGAGAGGCTCCAGAGGGAGGGGTCATGTGCACCTAAGACTGAATCATGTTGATGTTTGACAGAAATCAAAATTCTGTAAAGCAATTATCCTTCAATTAAAAATTAAATTTAAAAATTAAAATTAAAAAAAGAAGATATAGTACCTATATATAATGGAATACTGCTGCTGCTGCTGCTGCTGCTGCTGCTGCTGCTGCTACTAAGTCGCTTCAGTCGTGTCTGACTCTGCCAGCCCACCAGGCTCCCCCATCCCTGGGATTCTCTAGGCAAGAATACTGGAGTGGGATGCCATTTCCTTCTCCAATGCTACTCAGTCATAAAAAAGAATGAAATAATAATTCATTATCATGAACCATCATAGATTATCATAATAAGGAAGACAAAAACAAATATCATGATATTGTTTATATGTGGAATATAAAATAATGATACAAATAAACATATTTACAAAATAGAAATAAAATCACAGATATAGAATTCCCATGGACAGAGGAACCTGGTGGGCTACAGTCCATAGGAACTAAAGAGCATCTTGATGAAGGTGAAAGAGGAGAGTAAAAAAGTTGGCTTAAAACTCAACATTCAAAGAACTAAGATCATGGCATCCGGTTGCATTCAGTTCAGTTCAGTTTCTCAGTCGTGTCCGACTCTTTGAAAAAAAGGGGCATACAAATGTTCATTACAGCTTTATTCATAACAGCCACAAACTGGAAAGAACTGAGATGTTCTTCATTCAGAGGGTGAATGATAACACAAACTGTGGCACATCCACACCATGAAACACTACTCAGCAAAAGAGGGGAGCAAACTACCGACACCAAGAAGCCCTGAATGGACCTCCAGAGAATTATGCTGACTAGAAAGGTCTATTCCATAAGGCTGCCTCCTGAACACATGCTTCCACGTATATTACAGTCCTGACATGGCAGAATGAAGGACTCATTAGTGGTCGTCAGGGATTAAGAAAGGGTTTGAGGGTGAGAGTAAACCGGCTGTAGCTCATTGGAAAAGACTGATGCTGGGAGGGATTGGGGGCGGGAGAAGGGGACGACACAGGGTGAGATGGCTGGATGGCATCACCAACTCGATGGATGTGGGTCTAAGTGGACTCCAAGAGATGGTGATGGACTGGGAGGCCTGGCATGCTGTAATTCATGGGTTTGCAAAGAGTCAGACACGACTGAGCGACTGAACTGAACTGAACTGATGAAAGACAACATGGGAAATTCTTGTGGTGATGGGAGTATTTTGTCTTAATTGTACCTACATCAAGATCCTGGTTGTAACATTATACTATGATTTTTCAAGATATTACTTTTAGAGGAAATTGGGTAAAGGATACATAAGATTTCTCTGTATTCTTTCTCACAACTGTATGTGAATCTACAATTATCTCAAATTTTTTAAAAATATTTAAACTTCCAGGCCAGTGTCACCAATGAATTCTATTAATATTAACCATTTCCAATTTTACACAAACTCTTCCAGACAACAAAAAGCAATACAACAACAAATACAAATACAACAAAAGCAATAAAATTCCAAATTTATTTTGTGATATTAGAATAACTCTTTCATATTAAAACCTAACGAGATCAATTCAAGACAGAGAAAAATTACAAGCCTATTTTACTCATAAAATAGATATCAAAATCCTAAATAAAATATCAGCAAACTGAACGCAGCAACTTAGAAAAAGGATAATGCACTATGACTAAGTTGAATTAATCCCAGAAATGCAAAGTTGATTTAATATCAGGAAATAATAATTGATATAATTTACCACATTATTGAATTAAAATATAGGAGAGAGTAGAAAAGGGATTGACAAAATTCTAAGTTCATTCACTTTCATGGTGTCCTCTTGGCAAAGTAGAAACAGAGTAAAACTTTCTTGATTATTAGAGACAAAAATCTACACCAAACATTCTTCATTGTAAAACTGCAGGCATCCCTGTTGGCTCAGTGGTAAAGAACCCACCTGCTAATGCAAGAGACTCGGGTTTGATCCCTGGTCTGAGAAGATCCCACATGCCATGGAGCAACTAAGCCCATGCATCACAGCGATCGATCCTGTGCTCTAGAGCCTGTGAGCCACAAGTACTGAAGCCCACGAACCCCAGAGCCCATGCTCTGCAACAAGAGAAGTCACAGCAATGAGAAGTCCTTGCACCACAACGAAGAGTAGCCCCCCTCACTGCAACTAGAGAAAGCCCGAGTACAGTAACAAAGACCCAGCACAGACATAAAATAAACGAATTCAATTTTTTAATTGCAAGTGCTCCTGTTCAGATAGGGAATAAGACAAAGATCTCACTTATTGCCACTGCAGGTCAGTCCTGTGCACCGTAGTTCTAGCCAGATCAACAAGACAAGAAATTGCAATAAAAAATATAAGCGTTTCAAACAAACAAACAAAAAAGATTATATGACTGTGTAGGTAGAAAATTTTAATGAATATACAAGATATTAAAATTAATGAGAGTTGAGTAAGGTTACTGGATTAAAAAATTAGAACAACAACAAAATCTATTCTGTTTCTATATACTATCACAAACAATAAAAATAAAATTTATTCTTTTGAAAGATACCATTTACAATAGTGTTAAAAGAGTGTCCAGGAATAGAATCAACAAAGGTATATAAGATATATTTGACACTATTAAATGGAGAGATATACCATGTTGATGGATTGGACAATTTAATAATATACTGATGTTAATATTCCCCAAACTGACTATAGAATAATAACCGTCTAAATCATAACTTCAAGAGGTAATTTTGGCAAGCTAATTCTAAAATTTACAGAAGTTTGAAAGGCCACAAATAGCTAAGAAACTCAAAACAAAAGCTGAAGGAATTTACCATATCAAATAATAAGACTTAGTATAAAAATATAGTCATTAATCCACAGAACAGACTTGTGATTGCCAGTGGGGGTAGGGTAGGACAGGGGAGAGATGAACTAGGAGTTTGGGATTAGCAGATACAAACCATTGTATATAGCATGGATCAACAGCAAGGTCCTACCTAGTAGCAAAAGGAACTGTATTCAATATTCTAAAATAAACCATAATGAAAAAGAACACATATATCTGCATCACTTTGAAGTACCTCAAAAATTAACACAATATTGTAAATTAACTATACTTCAATTTTAAAATATAGGCATCAGGGACTTCCCTGGTGGTCCAAGTGGTTGAGAGTCCATCTGCCAATGTAGGGAACACAGGTTCTATCCCTGGTCCGGGAAGGTTCCATATGCTGCAGGGCAGTTAAGTTTGTGTTTGACAGCCACTGAAGCCCTCACAGCCTAGAGCACGTGCTCCAGAATAAGAGAAGCCACTGCAAGGAGAAGCCCGCACGCTACAGCCAGAGAGTAGCCCCCACTCCTGCCACTAGGGAAAGCCCACGCACAGCCATCAAGACTCACTCAGCACAGCCAAAAATTAATTAATTAATTTGTTAAAAATATATAGGCATCTGCTCCCAGGTCAGCTGAGGGCAGGATGCTGAGGAGGAGGTGGATGAGCCCCAGGTGACCAATGGAGCCTCAACATTAGAACAGCCCTGGGACTGAGTGGAGAGACTCCCCATTTCCACTTCCAAATAGTTTAAACAATTAAAAATGAGGGCAGGATGGTGAAGACAGAAGAGTCAGATGGGGCACTAACCTTCTCCCACAAAAACATTAAAAAGTACATCTGCAAGTAGACCAGTTCACATCTACTGAACACCATTAGAAGACTTCAGACTCTTGAAAGGACAAGAACACCACATAACCAAGTAGGACAAAAGGAAAAGAAAAGGAAAGGGATCATGATGAAGCCTGTGCCCAGGGAGAGAGCTGTGAGGGAGGAGAGGTTCTTACACCCTGGGAAGTCCCCTCCCTGGGGTGGAGCTCAGCCTGGATGGAGGAGGAGCTTTGGAGCTCAGAAGGAGACCGCAGCAATGAGCTTGCAGAAGGCAAACTGGAGAGTAACCTGCACAGGAGGTCAGCACCCAAGGCCCTGTGCTCCCCAGCATGAGGGACTTGACCGTCAGTGCCAGCGGGAGCTGAATGCTAAAGTTCAGGCTTCGGAAGTCAGACTCAGGGAGAAGACTGGAATTGGCTAAACAGACACAGCCCAAAGAGGCTGGACTGTGGCAACCGAGGATGTACTCGAAAGAAGTCTGGGCCCACCAGAGAGGCAAGGTGCCATTACTGGGGGCAAGAAGGACAAGGGTGTGACCACGGTAAGAACTTCTTTCCCTATGAGTGGTCCCAGACAAGAGGTCACCATGTACAGGAGCTCCCAGGGCAGACACAAATAGCCATCTCCATAGTGGGCTCCAGAGTTAGCCTTGGGCTACCACTACAAGACCCACAAGCAGGTCCCAAGCACTGCTTCTGCTGCCCCGGCAGTGCACAGAGAGCAGCCACCCCTGGGAGACCCACGAGCAAGCCTCAAGTGCCTCCCGCACTGCCGCAGGACTATTCAGACCACAGCCACCCACAGGAGATCTGCAAGCAGGCCCCAAGCCCTGCCCCTGCCATTCCACTGCACCTGCACACCTGCTGTCAAGGGGATGAGGGCCAGCACACACTGAGGACAGAGACAGCAAGCATCTAAACTAAAAGCAGCAGCCCCTCCGTCTGGAAAAGATGGTAGAGTACCACGACTTGAGCTCAGCTCCTCTTACAACACCAACTCACAATGAAGCGCTGAATGACCACTGACCGAAAGGACTGGAACTTACAACAAAAGACATTTTACACTCAAAGACAAAGAAAATGGCAGAAGGAGATGGTAGGAGGGGCTCTCTGGCAATATAATCAAATCCCATACATTTCTGGGGGAGGTGGAGGGACGGTGAAACACGAAGTGCCGTATTGGAGAGGTTCTCCCACAAGACTTCTGAGTCCACCTCAGGCTCCCTAGTCTAAGGGTCTGGCATCAGAAGGAGGAGCCCCCAGAGCATTTGGCTTTGGAGATCAGCATGGCTTGAGTGCAGGACCTCCATAGACTGGGGGAAAGAGAGACCCTACTCTTGATGCGTGCACACAAGCTTTCATGTACACTGGGACCCAGCATAAAGCAGTAACTCCAAGGGGCCTAGGCTGGACCTAACTATAATTCTTGGAGTGTCTCCTAGTGTTGCAGGGGTTGGCTGTGGCTCACTGGGGAGGCAAGGACACTGGTGGCAGAGGCCCCAGAGAATATTGATCAGTGTGAGCTCTCACCAAGGTCATCATTTGGGCATCAAGACCAACAGCCTATGGGTTCTAGTGCTGAAATGCCTCAGGCCAAATATTAACCAGAGGATAGAAATACAGGCCCACTCATTAGCAGACAGGCTGCCTAAAGCCATACTGAGCCAACAGCTACGTTTAAACACAATCCTTGACACAGCCATGCCCAGCAGAGAGACAGGACCCAGCTCCACCCACCAGAGGACAGGCACCAGTCCCTCCCACCAAACCTGCACACGTGCCTGTATGAAATTTACCCACGAGTATGCAGACACCAGAGACAAGAGGAGCTATGATTCTGCAGCCAGCAGAAAGGAAACCACCAACATAGAAATTTAGACAAAATTAGATGACAGAGAAATATGTTCCAGATGAAGGAACAAGATAAAAAACACACAGAAAAAAAAATTAAGTGGAGACAGGCAACTTATCTGAAAAAGATTTAGAGTGATGATAGTAAAAGATGATTCAATGTAAAACGATGATAGCAAAGATGATGCAAATCTTGGTAGAAAATGGTGGAAGAGATAGAGAAGATACAAGAGATGTTTAACAAAGAGTTAGAAGATTTAAGGAAAAAACAGATGAATGATAAAATAACTGGAATGAAAATACACTATAAGGAATCAACAGCAGAATAACTGAGGTAGCAGAATGAAGAGGTGAGCTGGAAGACAGAATGGTGGAAAACAGTGCCGCAGAACAGAAAAAAGGGGATTAAAAAATGAGGACAGTCACAGAGACTTCTGGGACAATGCAGAGTGAAGTCAGTCAGAAAGAGAATGATAAATATCTTATACTAATGCATATATATGGAGTCTAGAAAGATGGCACCAATGGTCCTATGTGCAGGACAGCAAAGGAGATATAAAGAACAGATTTGAACTCAGTGGGGGAAGGAGAGGGTGGGATGATTTGAGAAAAGAGCATTGAAACATATACATTATCATATGTAAAAGAGGTAGCCAGTGGGAGTTTGATGTATGATGCAGGGTGCTCTGTGACAACCTGGAGGGATAGGGTGGAGAGGGAGGTGGGAGGGTGGTTCAGGAGGAAAGGACATGTGTATGCCTGTGGCCAATTCATATTGATGTATGGCAAAAATCATCACAATATTGTAATTATCTTTTAATTAAAATAAAAAATAAATAAGCCTCCCAAAAAAGGCATCAATATTCCCATTATAGGGTCCAAGAAGGAGGGGAGAGAGAGAGAGAAAAGAACTGAGAAAATACTGAAAGAAAATATAGCCAAAAACTTCCCTAATATGGGATTGGAAACTGTCACCCAAGTCCTGGAACTGCTACTCAGTTTATCCCAGGCAGAATAAACCCAAAGAGGAACATGCCAAGACACATAGTAATCAAACTGACAAAAATTAAAGACCAAAAAATACTAAAATCAATGAGAGAAAAGCAACAAAGATGTATAAGGGAATGCCCAGATTATCAACTGATTTCTCAGCAAAAATTCTGCTGACAAGAAGGGAATGACACAATATATTTAAAGTGATGAAAGGAAACACCTACGATCGAGAATACTCTATCTAGCAAGGCACTCATTCAGATTTGATGGAGAAATCAAAAGCTTTATCAACTAGCAGAAGCTAAAAGACCACTAGACTACCTTCGTCACAAATGCTAAAGAAAATCCTCTAGGGAGAAAAGACCAGAGCTACAATCAAGAAAATGACAAATGGGAAGGCTCACTGGTAAAGGCAAACTTACAGGAAAGGTAGGAAATCATCCACACACAAACACAATATAAAAACCAGCAATCATGAGGAAAGAACAAATGCAGGATACTGGAGTCCATCTAAAATTAAAAAACCAGGAACTTAAAATAAGTATATGTATGTATCTGTATATATAAATACATATGTGTGTGTATATATATATGTATACACACACACACACACACATGAACTCCTTACTGCAAAATTCAGACTTAAATTGAAGAAAGTAGGGAAAACCACTAAAACATTCAGGTATGACCTAAATCAAATCCCTTACAATTATACAGCGGAAGTGACAAATGTTTCAAGGGATTAGATCTGATAGACAGAGTGCCTGAAGAACTATGGACAGAGGTTCTTAACATTGTACAGATGGCAGTGATCATGACCATCCCCAAGAAAAAGAAATGCAAAAAGGCAAAATGGTGGTCGAAGAAGGACTTACAAATAGCTGAGAAAAGAAGAGAAGCTAAAGGCAAAGGAGAAAAGAAAAGCTATATCCATCTGAATGCAGAATTCCAAAGAATAGCAAAGAGAGATAAGAACGCCTTCCTAAGTGATCAATGCAAAGAAATAGAGGAAAACAATAGAATGGGAAAGACTAGAGATCTCTTCAAGAAAATTAGAGATACCAAGGGAACATTTCATGCAAAGATGGGCACAGTAAAGGACAGAAACGGT
>SJYT01084192.1:19211-41502 GCA_006410635.1 Cephalophus harveyi | reverse complement strand
CAGCCACCCACAGGAGACCTGCAAGAGGCCCCAAGCCCTGCCCCTGCCATTCCACTGCACCTGCACACCTGCTGTCAAGGGGATGAGGGCCAGCACACACTGAGGACAGAGACAGCAAGCATCTAAACTAAAAGCAGCAGCCCCTCCGTCTGGAAAAGATGGTAGAGTACCACGACTTGAGCTCAGCTCCTCTTACAACACCAACTCACAATGAAGCGCTGAATGACCACTGACCGAAAGGACTGGAACTTACAACAAAAGACATTTTACACTCAAAGACAAAGAAGATGGCAGAAGGAGATGGTAGGAGGGGCTCTCTGGCAATATAATCAAATCCCATACATTTCTGGGGGAGGTGGAGGGACGGTGAAACACGAAGTGCCGTATTGGAGAGGTTCTCCCACAAGACTTCTGAGTCCACCTCAGGCTCCCTAGTCTAAGGGTCTGGCATCAGAAGGAGGAGCCCCCAGAGCATTTGGCTTTGGAGATCAGCATGGCTTGAGTGCAGGACCTCCATAGACTGGGGGAAAGAGAGACCCTACTCTTGATGCGTGCACACAAGCTTTCATGTACACTGGGACCCAGCATAAAGCAGTAACTCCAAGGGGCCTAGGCTGGACCTAACTATAATTCTTGGAGTGTCTCCTAGTGTTGCAGGGGTTGGCTGTGGCTCACTGGGGAGGCAAGGACACTGGTGGCAGAGGCCCCAGAGAATATTGATCAGTGTGAGCTCTCACCAAGGTCATCATTTGGGCATCAAGACCAACAGCCTATGGGTTCTAGTGCTGAAATGCCTCAGGCCAAATATTAACCAGAGGATAGAAATACAGGCCCACTCATTAGCAGACAGGCTGCCTAAAGCCATACTGAGCCAACAGCTACGTTTAAACACAATCCTTGACACAGCCATGCCCAGCAGAGAGACAGGACCCAGCTCCACCCACCAGAGGACAGGCACCAGTCCCTCCCACCAAACCTGCACACGTGCCTGTATGAAATTTACCCACGAGTATGCAGACACCAGAGACAAGAGGAGCTATGATTCTGCAGCCAGCAGAAAGGAAACCACCAACATAGAAATTTAGACAAAATTAGATGACAGAGAAATATGTTCCAGATGAAGGAACAAGATAAAAAACACACAGAAAAAAAAATTAAGTGGAGACAGGCAACTTATCTGAAAAAGATTTAGAGTGATGATAGTAAAAGATGATTCAATGTAAAACGATGATAGCAAAGATGATGCAAATCTTGGTAGAAAATGGTGGAAGAGATAGAGAAGATACAAGAGATGTTTAACAAAGAGTTAGAAGATTTAAGGAAAAAACAGATGAATGATAAAATAACTGGAATGAAAATACACTATAAGGAATCAACAGCAGAATAACTGAGGTAGCAGAATGAAGAGGTGAGCTGGAAGACAGAATGGTGGAAAACAGTGCCGCAGAACAGAAAAAAGGGGATTAAAAAATGAGGACAGTCACAGAGACTTCTGGGACAATGCAGAGTGAAGTCAGTCAGAAAGAGAATGATAAATATCTTATACTAATGCATATATATGGAGTCTAGAAAGATGGCACCAATGGTCCTATGTGCAGGACAGCAAAGGAGATATAAAGAACAGATTTGAACTCAGTGGGGGAAGGAGAGGGTGGGATGATTTGAGAAAAGAGCATTGAAACATATACATTATCATATGTAAAAGAGGTAGCCAGTGGGAGTTTGATGTATGATGCAGGGTGCTCTGTGACAACCTGGAGGGATAGGGTGGAGAGGGAGGTGGGAGGGTGGTTCAGGAGGAAAGGACATGTGTATGCCTGTGGCCAATTCATATTGATGTATGGCAAAAATCATCACAATATTGTAATTATCTTTTAATTAAAATAAAAAATAAATAAGCCTCCCAAAAAAGGCATCAATATTCCCATTATAGGGTCCAAGAAGGAGGGGAGAGAGAGAGAGAAAAGAACTGAGAAAATACTGAAAGAAAATATAGCCAAAAACTTCCCTAATATGGGATTGGAAACTGTCACCCAAGTCCTGGAACTGCTACTCAGTTTATCCCAGGCAGAATAAACCCAAAGAGGAACATGCCAAGACACATAGTAATCAAACTGACAAAAATTAAAGACCAAAAAATACTAAAATCAATGAGAGAAAAGCAACAAAGATGTATAAGGGAATGCCCAGATTATCAACTGATTTCTCAGCAAAAATTCTGCTGACAAGAAGGGAATGACACAATATATTTAAAGTGATGAAAGGAAACACTTACGATCGAGAATACTCTATCTAGCAAGGCACTCATTCAGATTTGATGGAGAAATCAAAAGCTTTATCAACTAGCAGAAGCTAAAAGACCACTAGACTACCTTCGTCACAAATGCTAAAGAAAATCCTCTAGGGAGAAAAGACCACAGCTACAATCAAGAAAATGACAAATGGGAAGGCTCACTGGTAAAGGCAAACTTACAGGAAAGGTAGGAAATCATCCACACACAAACACAATATAAAAACCAGCAATCATGAGGAAAGAACAAATGCAGGATACTGGAGTCCATCTAAAATTAAAAAACCAGGAACTTAAAATAAGTATATGTATGTATCTGTATATATAAATACATATGTGTGTGTATATATATATGTATACACACACACACACACACATGAACTCCTTACTGCAAAATTCAGACTTAAATTGAAGAAAGTAGGGAAAACCACTAAAACATTCAGGTATGACCTAAATCAAATCCCTTACAATTATACAGCGGAAGTGACAAATGTTTCAAGGGATTAGATCTGATAGACAGAGTGCCTGAAGAACTATGGACAGAGGTTCTTAACATTGTACAGATGGCAGTGATCATGACCATCCCCAAGAAAAAGAAATGCAAAAAGGCAAAATGGTGGTCCAAGAAGGACTTACAAATAGCTGAGAAAAGAAGAGAAGCTAAAGGCAAAGGAGAAAAGAAAAGCTATATCCATCTGAATGCAGAATTCCAAAGAATAGCAAAGAGAGATAAGAACGCCTTCCTAAGTGATCAATGCAAAGAAATAGAGGAAAACAATAGAATGGGAAAGACTAGAGATCTCTTCAAGAAAATTAGAGATACCAAGGGAACATTTCATGCAAAGATGGGCACAGTAAAGGACAGAAACGGTGTGGACGTAACAGATGCAGAAGATATTAAGAAAAGGTGGCAAGAATACATGGAAGAGCTACACAAAAAAAGATCTTCATGACCTCTGCAGATAACCACAATGGTGTGATCACTCACCTAGAGCCAGATATCCCGGAGTCCCAAGTCAAGTGGGCTTTAGGAAGCATCACTACGAGCAAAGCTAGGGGAGGTGATGGAATTCCAGTTGAACTATTTCAAGTCCTAAAAGGTGATGCTGTGAAAGTGTTGCACTCGATATGCCGACAAATTTGGAAAACTCAGCAGTGGCCATAGCACTGGAAAAGGTCAGTTTTCATTCTAATCCCAAAGAAAGGCAATGCCAAAGAATGCTCAAATTACCGCACAACCTGATTTCAATCCCTGGGTGGGGAAGATCCCCTGGAGAATGAAATGGCAACCCACTCCAGTATTCTTGCCTGGAAAATCCCAGGGATGGAGGAGCCTCGTAGGCTACAGTCCATGGGGTCACAAAGAGTTGGACATGACTGAGCGACTTCACTTTCTTTCACATGCTAGCAAAGTAATGCTCAAAATTCTCCAAGCCAGGCTTCAACAGTATGTGAACTAAGAACCTCCATATGTTCAAGCTGGATTTAGAAAAGGCAGAGGAACCAGAGATCAAATTGCCAGCATCTATTGGATCATCAAAAAAGCAAGAGAGTTCCAGAAAAACATCTACTTCTGTGTTATTGACTATACCAAAGCCTTTGAAGGTGTGGATCACAACAAACTGTGGAAAACTCTTAAAGAGATGGGAATACCAGATCATCTTACCTGTCTCCTGAGAAACCTGTATGCATGTCAAGAAGCAACAGTTAGAACTGGACAGGGAACAACAAACTGGTTCCAAATTGGGAAATGAGTTCGTCAAGACTGTATATTGTCACCCTGCTTATTTAACTTATATGCAGAGTACATCATGCAAAATGCCGGGCTGGATGAAGCACAAGCTGGAATCAAGATTGCCAAGATAAATCAATAACCTCAGATATGCAGATGACACCACCCTTATGGCAGAAAGCAAAGAGGCACTAAAGAGTCTCTTGATAAAAGTGAAAGAAGAAAGTGAAAAAGTTGGCTTAAAACTCAACATTCAGAAAACTAAGATCATGGGATCTGGTGCCATCACTTCATGGAAAATAGATGGGGAAACAGTGGCAGACTTTATTTTCTTGGGCTCCAGAATCACTGCAGATAGTGACTGCAGCCATGACATTAAAAGACACTTGCTCCTTGGAAGAAAAGCTATGACAACCTAGACAGCATATTAAAAACCAGAGACTTGACTTTGCCAAGAAAGGTCTGTCTAGTCAAAGCTATGGTTTTTCTCAGTAGTCAGGTATGTATGTGAAAGTTGGACCACAAAAAAAGCTGAGTGCTGAAGAATTGATGCTTTTGAACTGTGGTGTTGGAGAAGACTCTTGAGAGTCCCTTGGATAGCAAGATCAAACCAGTCAATCCTAAAGGAAATCGGTCCTGAATATTTATTGGAAGGACTGATGCTGAGGCTGAAGCTCCAATACTTTGGCCACCTAATGAAAAGAACTGACTCTTGGAAAAGACTCTGATGCTAGGAAAGATTGAAGGTAGGAGGAGAAGGGGACAGCAGAGGATGAGATGGTTGGATGGTTTCATCAACTCAATGGACATGAGTTTGAGCAAGCTCTGGGAGTTGGTCATAGACAGGGAAGCCTGACATGCTGCAGTCCATGGGGTCAGACATGACTGTGTGACTGAACTGAACTGATACATATACCCAAAATCTATACTAGATATGTACACCAAAAAGAAAAAACAAAGTAACCCAAACACAACAATAAAGATAATCATCAAATCACAAGAGAACGAAAGAGGAAGGGAAGAAAAAATACCTTCAGAAACAAGTCCAAAAGAATTAGCAACAAAAACATACTATATCAATAATTAACTTAAATGTAAACATATTAAATGTTCCAACCAAAAGACATAGATTGATTGAATGGATACAACAATATATATGCTATCAACAAGACACCCACTTCTGATATGGGTACACATACAGACTGAAAGTGAGGGGATGAAAAAGTTATTTCATGAAAATGGAAACTAAAAGAAAGCTGGAGTAGCAATACTCATACAAGACCAAAACAACAACAACACCAACAACAACAAAACTTTAAAATAAAGAATGTTAAATGTTACAAGAAACAAAGAAGTACTCTACATAATGATCAAGGGATCAACCCATGAAAAAGATAACAATTACAAATATATACACGCCCAACATAGGAGCATCTCCATATATGTCAAATAAACAGCCATTAAAGGAGAAATTAACAGTTACACAATAATAGTGGGGAACTTTAACATCCCACTTTCATCAATGAACAGATCACTCAGACATAAAATAGTGGGGGAAAGGCCTTAAATGACACATTAGACCAGACGGAATTTATCTGTACAGAATTCCATCCAAAAACAGTATAATACACATCCTTCTCAAATGCACATGAAACTTTCTCCAGGACTTATCACATACTGGGTCACAAAGTGAGCCTCAGAAAATTTAAGAAAACTAAAATCATATCAAGCATCTTTTCCAACCAGAACACTATGAGATTAGATATTAACTACAGGAAAAATTACTGTAAAAATAAAACCCCACAAACATGTGGAGGATAAACCCCACAAACATACTAAACAACCAATGGATCACTGAAGAAATCAAAATAAACCTAGACACAAATGAAAATGAAAGCATGACAGTCCAAGACCTACAGAACACAGAAATAGCAATTCCAAGGGGAAAGTTTATACCAATACAATCTTACCTCAGGAAACAATAAAAATCTCAGATAGACATTCTAACGTTACACGTGAAGCAACTATAAGAGAACAAGCAAAACCCAAAGCTAATAGAAGGAAACAAACCATAAAGATCAGAGCAGAAATAAATGAAATGGAGACAAAGAATACAATAGAAAAGATCAATGAAACTAAAAGCTGATTATCTGAAAAGACAAAATTGATAAAACTTTAGACACAGTCATGAAGAAAAAAAAGGGAGAGGGCTCAAATCAATAAAATTAGACATGAAAAGAGAGATATTACAATGGACACCACAGAAATACAAAGAATCATAAGAGACTACTACAAGCAAATATACAACAATAAAATGGACAACCTAGAAGAAATGGATGAATTCTTAGAAACGTACAATCTTCCAAGACTGAACCAGAAAGAAATAAGAAATATGAACAGGTCAATCACAAGTACTGACATTGGAACTGTGATATTAAAACTTGCAACAAACAAAAGTCCAGTACCCAAAGGCTTCACAGGCAAATTCTATCAAATATTTAGAGAAGAGTTAACATCTATATTTCTGCAACTCTTCCCAAAAGTTGCAGAAGAAGAAACACTCCCTAGCTCATTCCATGAGGCCACCATCATCCTAATACCAAAACCAAAGATACCATCAAAAAATAAAAAGAAGAAAGTTATGGGCCAATATTACTGATCAGCATAGACACAAAATTCTCAACAAAATAGCAAACAAAATCCAACAACACATTAAAAAGATCATACACCATGATTGTGTGGGATTTGTCCCAGAAATACAAGGATTCTTTGATATCCACAAATCTATTAATGTGATACACCATTTTAACAAACTGAAGAATAAAATCCATGTGATTATCACAACAGAGGCAGAAAAGGCTTTGACAAAATTCAAAACCCATTTATGAAAAAAACCCTCCAGCAAGTGGGCATATACAGAATTTACCTCAACATTAATAAAGGTCATATGTGGCAAACCCACAGCTAACATCATTCTCAACGGTAAAAAGCTCAAAGCATTTCTTCCAAGATCAGAAACAAGTCAAGGATGTCTATTCTTGCCACTTTTATTCAACACAGTTGCGGAAGTCCTAGTCACAGTAATAAGAGAAGAAAAAGAAATCAATGGAATCCAAATCAGAAGTAAGGTTGTCACTGTTTGCAGATGACATCATACTATAAATAGAAAATCCTAAATATGCTACCAGAAAACTATTAGAGCTCAATGAATTCAGTAAATTTGGAGGAAATTAATTAATACACAGAAATCCCTTGCATTCCTATACACTCACAATAAAAAAAGAAAGGAAGATAAAGAAACAATCCTATTTACCACTGCATCAAAAAGAATAAGAACACCTAAGAATAAAGCTACCTTAGGAGGCAAAAGACCTGTACTCTGAAAACTAAGATGCTGATTAAAAAAAACTGAAGATGACACAAACAGTTGGAAAGATATACTAAAGTGATTATACTACCCAAAGTCAAAGTCACTCAGTCGTGTCTGACTCTTTGTGACCCCATGGACTATACAGTCCATGGAATTCTCCAGGCCAGAATACTGGAGTGGGTAGCCTTTCCCTTCTCCAGGAGATCTTCCCAACCCAGGGATCAAACCCAGGTCTCCCACATTGCAGGTGGATGCTTTACCAGCTGAGCCACAAGGGAAGCCCAAGAATACTGGAGTGGGTAGCCTATCCCTTCTCCAGGGAATCTTCCTGACCCAGGAATTTAACCTGAGTCTCCTGCATTGCAGGCAGATTCTTTACCAACGGAGCTATGAGGGAAGCCCCAAAGGAACTACCCAAAGGAATGCATAGATTCAATGCAATACCAATGGCATTTTTCACAGAACTAGAACAAAAATATTTTTGAATTGTATGGAAACACAAAAGACCCAAAATAGCCAAAGCAACCCTGACAAAGAAAAGCAGAGCTGCAGGATCAGGTTCTCTGACTTCAGACTATACTACAAAGCTATAGCAATCAAAACACTTTGGTACTGGGGCAAGAACGGAGACATAGATGAATGAAAAAGGATAGAAATTCCAGGAATAAGCCCCCACCCTATGATCAATTAATCCATGACAGAAGAGGCAAGATTATGCAATGGAGAAAAGACAGTCTACTCAATAAGTGGTGCTAGGAAAATTGGACAGTTACATGTATAAGAATGAACCCGGAACATTCTTTAATATCCACAAATATAAATTCAAAATGAATCAAAGACCTAAATGCAAACCCAGACACTGTAAAACTTAGAGGAAAACATAGGCAGAACTTTCTTTGACATAAATGGTAGTAATATCTTCCTTCATCTGCCTTTTAGAGTAATGAAAATAAACATGAACAAATGGAACCTAATTAAACTTAAAAGCTTCTGCACAGCAAAGGAAATCATGAACAAAAAGAAAACCCACAAAATAGGAGAAAACATTTGCAAATGAAGCAACCTATAAGTGATTAATGTTCAAATTGTACAAAATGGGCAGAAGATCTACAAAGACATTTCTCCAAAGACAACATACAAATATCAAGAAGCACATGAAAAGATGCCCAGCATCACTAATTACCAGAGAAACACAAATCAAAACTATAGTGAGGTATTACCTCATACTGGTCAGAATGTCCATCACCAAAAAATCTACAAACAAACATGATAGAAAGCCCAGAGATAAACCCATGCACCTATGGGTACCTTATCTTTGACAAAGGAGGCAAGAATATACAATGGAGGAAAGACAGCCTCTACAATAAGTGGTGCTGGGAAAACTGGACAGCTACATGTAAAAGAATGAAACTAGAATACTTTATAACACCACACACAAAAATATACTCAAAATGAATTAAAGATTTAAACGTAAGGCTAAAAAACTCTTAGAGGAAAACATAGGTGGTACACATTTTGACATACATCACAGCAAGATCCTCTTTGACCCACCTATTAAACTGAAATAAAAACAAAAGTAAACAAACAGGACTTAATTAAACTTAAAAGCTTTTGCACAGTAAAGGAAACAATAAACAAGATTAAAGGGCAACCCTCAGAATGGAAGAAAATAAATTGCAAATGAAACAACTTACAAAGAATTAATTTCCAAAATATACAAGCATCACATGCAACTCAATAACAGAAAAATAAACAACCCAATCAAAAAATGGGCAGAAGACCTGAACAGACATTTCTCCAAAGAAGACGTACAGATGACCAACAACCACATGAAAAGATGCTTAATGCCGCTCATTATTAGAGAAATGCAAATCAAAACTACAATGAAGTATCACCTCACACCAGTCAGAATGGCCATCATTAAAGAATCTACAAACAATAAATGCTGGAGAGCAGTGGAGAAAAGGGAACTCTCTTGCACTGTTGGTAGGAATGTAAATTGATACAACCTCTATGGAGAACAGTTCAAAATAGAACTACATATGACCCAACAATCCCACTGTTGGGCATATACCCTGAGAAAAAAACATAATCGAAAGAGACACATGTACCCCAATGTTTCTTGCAGCATTCCATACAATAGCCGGACATGGAAGCAATCTAGATGTCCATCAATAGATGAATGGATAACGAAGATGTGGTAGATATATACAATGGAATATTACTCAGTTTTTTTTTTAAAAAAAAGAACACATTTAAGTCAGTTCTAATGAGGTGGATGAACCTTGAGCCTATTATACAAAGTGAAGTAAGTTAGAAAGAGAAAGACAAATACTGTATATTAATGCATGTGTATGACATACAATAGCCGGACATGGAAGCAATCTAGATGTCCATCAATAGATGAATGGATAATGAAGATGTGGTAGATATATACAATGGAATATTACTCAGTTTTTTTTTTTTAAAAAAAGAACACATTTAAGTCAGTTCTAATGAGGTAGATGAACCTTGAGCCTATTATACAAAGTGAAGTAAGTTAGAAAGAGAAAGACAAATACTGTATATTAATGCATGTGTATGGAATCTAGAAAGAGTACTGATGAACCTATTTGCAGGGCAGCAATGGAGTTGCAGACATAGAGAACAGACTTGTGGATACAGTGAGGGAAGGAGAGAGTGGGATGAATTGAGAGACTATCATGGAAACATACACATTACCATATGCAAAACAGACAGCAAGTGAGAATTTACTGTGCGAAACAGGGAGCTCAACTCAGGGTTCTGTGACAACCTAGAGGGATGGGATGGGGTGGGAGATGGGAGAGGGGTTCTAGAGGGGACATATATATATCTGTGGCTGATTTGTGTTGATATGTGGCAGAGGCCAACACAATATTGTAGAGCAATTGTCCTCCAATAATTAAATTTTGTTCTATACTTCAATATTGTACAATTATAATTTTAGTAATTATTAGCTACTCAAGAACAGTTATGTTTTATGAGTATTGTTAAATTGTCACCACCAACAGAATGATACTCAGATGCATTCTTTCTATAAAACTTTATAAGTAATAAAAAAGAAAAAAGTCTACAAACAATAAATGCTATAGAGGATACAGAGAAAAGGGAACCCTTCTACACTGCTGTTGTTCAGTTGCTCAGCCATGTCCGACTCTTTGCGACCCCATGAACTGCAGCATACCAGGCTTCCCTGTTCTTCACGATCTCCTGGAGCTTGTTGAAACTCATGTCCATTGAGATGGTGATGCCATCCAACCATCTCATCCTCTGTCATCCCCTTGTCCTCCTGCCTTCAATTTTTCCCAGCATCAGGATCTTTTGTAATGAGTCAGCTCTTCGCATCAGGTAGCCAAAGTATACTGTTAGTGGGAATGTAAACTAGTACAGTCACTATGGAGAACAGTGTGGAGATTCCTTTCAAAAATAAAAATGCACTGCTGCTGCTGCTGCTGCTGCTAAGTCACTTCAGTCGTGTCCGACTCTGTGTGACCCCATAGACAGCAGCCCATCAGGCTCCCCCATCCCTGGGATTCTCCAGGCAAGAATACTGGAGTGGGTTGCCATTTCCTTCTCCAATGCATGAAAGTGAGAAGTGAAAGGGAAGCCGCTCAGTCGTGTCCGACTCTTCACGACCCCATAGACTGCAGCCCACCAGGCTCCTCCATCCATGGGATTTTCCAGGCAAGAGTACTGGCGTGGGGTGCCATTGCCTTCTCCGAAAAATAGCACAGTATCATATAATCCAGCAATCCCACTCCTGGACACAATCCAGAGAAAACCGTAATTTGAAAAGATACATGCATCCCGGTGTTCATTGCAGCACTGTTTAAATAGCCAACACATGGAAGCAAGCTAAATGGCCATCAGCAGGGGAATGGATAAAGATGTACAATGGACTATTACTCAGCCATTTAAAAGAATGAAATAATGCCATTTGCTGCAACATGGATGGAGCTGGAGATTATCATACTGAGTGAAGTAAATCAGACAGAGGAAGACAATATCATATGATATTACTTTTATACATGATCTTTAAAAATGATACAAATGAACTTATTTACAAAATAGAAAAAGACTCAATTTAGAAAATGAACTTATGCTTACCAGGAGGAAAGGGGAAGGGGAGGGATAAAGTGGAAGTTTGGGACTGACATGCACACACTGGTATGTTTAGGATAGATAACCAACAAGAACCTACTATATAGCACAGGGAACTCTGCTCAATACTTTGTAATAACGTAAATGAGAAAAGCATTTGAAAAAGAATAGATATGTGTCCGTGTATAACTGAATCACTTTGTTATATACCTGAAAATAACACAATATTGAGAATCAGCCACGCTCCATTATGGTTTGGTGTGCCACCTCCATTTCTCTCACCCTCTGTCTCTGTCTGTGCCTTTCACAGAGCTTCCATCAGAGCTAGGTGGGGACAAGGCACCTTGAGGTTTATAACCTCTGTGGTCCATAGGAACCACTGTGAGGAAGGTCCAGGGAGGAATTTACCATTTTCAGTGGAAAACAAGTGGTTATTATGATTTTGTACTTTGGATCTGGATTTACTGCATATTTCTGTATAGTAAGACACCAAATGCTTAAAACATAATCCCTGAGATATGAAGAGGAGCATTTTAAGAGGTGTAGTCTCTTTGAAAAAAGGACCAAACTCTTGAACTTAGCATCCTAACTTATGGCATAAATCCTTTAATGCCTTTTCTCTGAAATATGGAACATGATAGTTGAGCTTGTGCTTTTCATTTGGATAATACTCCATTATTAGTTTCTTAATTAAATATGTATGTGATTTAGCTTGTTTCTTTGTCTTAAATTCTGAATTTCAATTTTTGATTGCTGAGTTAGGACTTTGTCAGTAATTCATTGTAAAAAAGAAATGCAAACTTCTCCTGTAATTTTTTTTTTTTTTAATTTAAAGGGAGAAAAAAAATCCACTTTTAGGTTTTTAACTTGGAATGAATAAATTCATTTTTCTCCATGAGCAATAATTAATCATTAGGAAAACTAGTAGTGTATTCAGATTTATTTTAAGAAATCCATTTTATTTCTCTAGACCTGTACCATAAAACTGAAACTTATGCCTTGACAAATGTGCTACTGACCAACTTAGTCTTGCTTAGACTGAATGAAAGAATATTTGAAATGGAATGTAATAGTATGTGAGACAATATAAGAAATATTCTCATTTTATTCTGGAGCTATGACTAGTAGAAATGGGTTATGAGATGGCTCTATAAGTAATTGTATCACTGAATCAAAATTATGAGTAATGAAATGCTGCTTACCACTTAAAATGTAATGACTTAGTTCCTAGGGCTTTATATTAGGGCAGGGGGTGGCGCTAATGGTAAAGCATACACCTGCCGATGCAAGAGACGTGGGCTCCATCCCTGGGCTGGGAAGATCCCCTGGAGTAGGATATGGCAACCCACTCCAGTATTCTTGCCTGGAAAATTCCATGGACAGAGGAACCTGGCAGTTTATAGTCCATGGGCCACAAAGAGTTGGACACGACTGAGTGACTGAGCACACACTGAATATTTTAACCCCGGTTTGGTCACTAGAATACCTATCTTTCTTGAGGCTCTTCAGTAACCATCTGGCAACTACTTAATGTGAAGAACCAGCTCACCAGAAAAAGACCCTGATGCTGGGAGAGACTGAAGGCAAAAGGAGAAGGGAGCGGCAGAGAATGAGATGGTCAGATAGCATCACCTACTCAATGAAGAATTTGAGCTAACTTCAGGAGACAGTGAAGGACAAGGAAACCTGATGTGCTTCAGTCCATGGGGTCACAAAAGAGCTGGACACGACTTAATGACTGAACGACAACTACTACTACTACTTAAAGATGGATGTAATTTAGTCTAAATGACTCTCCAACTATTCCATGTATTTGTGTCATTTTTTGATTATCTTTTGATGAGTCAGATGTTTTTCTGTGCTAGGAGAGTTTTTCTATGTAACAGTAAGAATTTTTACCTTTGGGAACAGGAGAAGCTGTAAGAGTTTAGGGTTTAGAAAATGATTTTTAATTCTTTGTTCAAATCTTTGCTAAGTTACAAATTTAACCTTCCGGATTTTCTCAGAGGAAATGGGAATAAAACCTCCTTTCTGTTATTTTGAGATTTGTTGAGCTATCTAAAAACATTTTAAGTGCTGGTAAAAAACTATAGTCCAATATAAAATGAAAATTTTTAAAGAAACTGTTCCAGTCATGTTAATATCTCACAATAGACTTTCAAGCAAATAGTAAGAATAAAGAGAGTTACTACATGATAAAAGATGCTGTTCACCGGGCAGATAAAACAAATTTAAAAACCATACCCTCAAAATACATAAAGTAAATCTGATAGTATTACAAGGAGGAACTGAAAATCTACCACCACTCCAGGAGATTTTAACATTAACTCTCACGGTAATTGTCTTAAGCACATCAAAACTGATAGCGGTAGAAGATTTGAACTATACAACAAATAACCTTGACTGATACATGTATGTAGAACCCTGGAATTAAAAGAAAACAAAATCTTTTTCAAACTCACACAAAGCCTCACAAAAAAACATATACCAGGTACAATGCCACAGAAAAACTTCTCAGTACCACATAATCAAAATTATAAAATGTTCTCTGATCATAATGCAGTAAAACAGAAATAAATAACAGAAAAGAATCTGCACATTTGGAGGCTTAAATGTGTAATTATAAATAATTTATAAGTCAAAGAAGAAATTATAATAGATGTTATAATTTTGAAACTATTACAACTTAAGTGATTAGGGATACATCTATATATATTTGATATCTATTATAGGTATATATCAGAACTTGTATGATGCACATACAACCACAGATAGAAGGATATATTTGCCTTAGGAAAAATGCCTATATTAGAAAATAGTAAGTAGTTTAGACATCAGAGGTCTGAGCATTCAACTCAAGAAATTACAAAAGAACAGCAGAGTAAACCTGAAGAAAACAGAAGGCAAAAAGCAGGGTGGGGAGGAGGGGCAGCTAATAGCAAACATTTTTAAAATAGAAAACAAACAAAGATTAATAAAACCAAAAGATACTCTTTGCAAAACCTAATAAAATAGCAAACCCACAGCAAGACTGATCAGGAAATAGAGTATAAACAATATTAGGAATGAAAAAGAAGACATCATTATCACAGATTTAGCAGAGATTTTTTTAAAAACATAATAGATTACTACAAAAAACTTTATGCCATCTATATGAAAACATAAATGAAATGGACCATTTCCTAGAAAGATGATTTTCCAAAATGAGCTCAAGAAGAAATGGAAAACTTGAAAAGCCTATAAAAGAAGGCAAGTCAATAGTTGACCTACTCACAAAAACAAAACCAAAACACCAGGCCCCGACAGTTTAAGAGGCATTTCTATCTTATACAAAATGTTTCAGAAAATAGAAGGAAAAGCTCCTCAATTCATTTTATGTTGCTAGTAAACTCTTAAAACCAATGTCAGACAAGAACAGTAAAAGAATAAAAAGTATGAGCCAATCTCAGTTATGAGCCATAGATAGAAAAATTCCAAATAGAACTCTAGCAAATCAGATTTCTAGAAGATAAAACCTCATGACCAAGAAGAGCATATCCCAGTAATACAAGTATCAATAAATTCTAAGCTCCTAGTGTAATTCTCTACATTAACATATTAAGGAAGAAAAATCTGTGACCCTCCCATAAGTATAGAAAAAAACACATCATACAATTCAACACCAATTTATGATTTCTAAAAAAAAAAAAACTTAACTAATTAGCAAAACCTTAACTAATTAACTAATTAAGTAAGTTTTGAGAACTATCTCTAGTAATGTCCTCTGGATTCAATTACTGGCACTTGAAACTGAGTGGACGGGGGGCCTCCTGGTGTCTGCCTGGTGGCATCTCCTCATTGCAGCCGAGCAGGGATTGTTGTGTGTGTCCTTGTCCTTCCTTTTCTGAAGAGAAAATTCATGTAGGGCTCCACCCTGCACTTGCTTCACCTGCAGACCTTTGCTGAGGAGAGGGGAGGGCTGGGACTTGTCTTATGAGTTCACAGATCATCGGATGACATGACACTACTGTGCTGTGCTTACTCGCTCAGTCGTGTCCAACTCTTTTCCACCCCAAGGACTGCAGCCCGCCAGGCTCCTCTGTCCATGGGGATTCTCCAGGCAAGAATGCTGGTGTAGGTTGCCATGCCCTCCTCCAGGGGATCTTCCCAACCCAGGGTTAGAACCCAGGTCTCCCGCATCGCAGGCAGATTCTTTACCGTCTGAGTTACCAGGGAAGCCCACATCATACTACACATCAGGACCCAAAGGACAGCCTGCACATCTCCCAGATACCTCGTGGTAGTTGATCTAGAAGGAGCCATTAGATGTGCCCTGGCATGCATCCCTTGGGAAGAGGTTACCATGTAACATGTGTAACGAAGATCGAAATAGATCTTCGGTACATAGAAGGGCTGTGTGTGCTTAGTCGCTCTGCCGTGCCCAACTCTTCATGACCCCACAGACTGTAACCTGCCAGGCTCCTCTGTCCATGAGATTCTCCAGGCAATTATACTGGAGTGGGTTGCCAGGCCCTCTGCCAGGATTTTCCCTACCCAGGGATCAAACCCAGGTCTCCCGCACTGCAGGTGCATTCTTTACCATCTGAGCCACCAGGGACGCCCATATAGAAGGGCAGACTGTGACAGAAACTACCTGGCTCTTCAGAAACCTCATTTCCTCTTCTTTCCTTCCAGTGTACTGGACACCTGTCCGCTACAGAATCCAGCTTCCATTGCAGTTAAGTGTGGCCGTATGACTGAATTCTGGGTATACGAACAGAGGCATCAGTGGTGCACACCACTTCCGGGCCTGATCTGTGAAACTGTCTTATGTATGACCCTTCCACCTTCCTTCCACTTCTGTGGTGGTCTTGAAACCACATTTTGGAGAGAACTTGGATCCTTTGTGTGATCATTTAGAGAACTGTCCACCCACCAGAAATCCATGACATGAAAGTTAACTGAGCAAGAAATAAACTCACTCTCTGCTGCAGACAGAGATTTTGAAGCCTATTACAGCATCTAATATTATCATAATTAATAAATACATCCTCCATCATATTTTAGGTGTGTTAAACCCTTCCCTTTAGGGTTAGCAACAAATCAGGCTTCCCGGGTAACTCAGCTGGTAAGGAACCCACCTGCAATGCAGGAGACCCCAGTTCAATTCCTGGGTCAGGAAGATCCACTGGAGAAGAGAAAGGCTACCCACTCCAGTATTCTGGCCTGGAGAATTCCATGGACTGTATATTCCATGGGGTTGCAAAGAGTTAGACACAACTGAGTGACTTTCACTTTCAACAAATCAAGAATGCTCAATGTCTCATGGAGATTCCTTTAAAAAACTAGAAATAGAGGGACCATATAATCCAGCAATCCCATTCCCAAACATTTATCTTGAAAAAACAAATATTCTAATTTGAAAAGATACACACACCCCAATATTTATAACAAAACAATTTACAATAGCCAAGACATGAAAGCAACCCAAGTATCCATCAACATATGACTGTTTTAAGAAGATGTGGGGTATGCTGCTGCTGCTGCTGCTGCTAAGTCACTTCAGTCGTGTCCGACTCTGTGTGACCCCAGACACGGCAGCCCACCAGGCTCCCCCGTCCCTGGGATTCTCCAGGCAAGAATACTGGAGTGGGCCGCCATTTCCCTCTCCAATGCGTGAAAGTGAAAAGTGAAAGGGAAGTCACTCAGTCGTGTCCGACTCTTAGTGATCCCCATGGACTGCAGCCCACCAGGCTCCGCCGTCCATGGGATTTTCCAGGCAAGAGCACTGGAGTGGGGTGCCATTGCCTACACACATGCAAATACACACAAACATAATAGAATATTGTTGTTGTTAAGTCGCTAAATCATGTCCAACTCTTTGCAACCCCATTTTTAGACCTGCTTGACCATGTCCAATTTATCTTGATTCATGGACCTAACATTTGAGGTTCATGAATATTACTCAGCCATGAAAATGAATTAAATATTGCCATTTGCAGCAACATGGTTGAACTTAGAGATTATCGTACTAAGTCAGACAAAGACAAACATATGATATCACTTACGTGTATAAAGTAAAAAATAATACAAGTGGATCTATGTACCTAACAGCAACAAACTCAGAGACATAGAAAACAAACTTAGGACTGCCAAAGGGGAAAGTGAGGGATAAATGAGTAGAATGGGATTAACAGGTACAAACTAATACACACAAAATAGATAAACAACATGGATTTACTACATAATACATGGAATAATAATATCTAATAACTTATAATGGATAATAGTCTGAATATATATATGTATTTATATAACTGAATTATTTTGCTATATACCTGAAACTAACACAATATTGTAACCTCAATAAAAGAAAACAAAGAGTGTTCACTGTCTCCTCTCCTTTCATATGGTGCCAGAGACTAGCAAATATAGTAATAAGATGAATGGATGGGCAGAAGGATGAACTGATAGATATGGGAAGGTGGGTGAAGACTGAAAAGGAAAAACAAAAATGTTATTACTTATGGTGCACATAAATACGTCGGAAATCAAAGAGTTTCTAAAGACACACTATTAAGAATAAAACTGGCAACTTTACCAAGAGATACGGAAAAGTCACTTTTGATTTTAAACAATTTGAAAATGTCATTTTTAAACAATGCAGAATATATAAGAACACAAAAATATACAAGATACCAAAGAATCACTCTAAACAAAGGGTATGCACAAGTTTTATGGAGAAAATTGTATATTTATAAAAGACATTTGAAAGACGTACAAATGATGATGTATTCATGACTGGGAAGTTCTCCCCCAAGTTGACTATAAATTTTATGAACTTCCAATCAAATTCAAATAAAACAAAGAATAGCCAAGATGATCCAGAGGGGTAGGAAATGGTAGATAAGAATTCTTTCAAAGCTAGAGCCATTAAAATATAGTCATATTGCTGCAAGAATGAATAAATACACCTATGGAAGTGAATAGAAAGGCCAGAAACAGATATAGATAAATAAATAGATAAGTCAAATACATAATACAAGAAGCAGACTTTTTAAAGAAATCAGAGAGAGGGACTTCCCTGGCAGTCCAGTGGTTAAGACACCATGTTCCCACTGCAGGAGGTGCAGGTTTGATTCCTGGTTGGGGGACTAGAATCCCACCATGTCATGCAAAGCAGCAAAAATAAAAACAAAAAGTCAGGGAAAAACCATATGCAATTCAATCAGTGGTTCTAAGATAATTAACTATCCATATGAAGACAAGATAAAGTTAGAGGGGTGGACAAGGGTGGGAGGTGAAAGGGAGGAGAAATAGGCACACCTATGGCTAATCCATGTTGATGTATTGCAGAAATCAAACCAATATTGTAAAGCAGTCAATCAATTAAAAATAAATAAACATAATTTAAAAAATGATAAGACAAAGTTAGAGCAAAACTGTAAAACCTTTAGAAGAAAACAAAAAACATCTGTATAAAATTTTAGGATACACAAACAGTTCATACAAATCAACAAAAAAAGGAACATTAACAAATGAGCAGGAGGCCTAAATAGACATTTCTCCTAAGAAGACACATGGATGACAAATAGACACATGAAAAGATGCTCAACATTGGTAATTATTAGAGAATGCAAATCAAAACTACAGTGAAGCACCACCTCACACCAGTCAGAAAGGCTATCATCAAAGAATCTACAAATAACAAATACTAGAAAGTGTGTGGAGAAAAGGGAACCCTCCTACATTGTCGGTAGGAACGGAAACAGGTACAGCCACTATGGAAAACAGTATGGAGGTTCCTCAGAAAACTGAAAATAGAGTTGCCATATGATCCGGAAATCCCACTCCTGGGCATATATCCAGACAAAACTCTAGTTCAAAAGAGGCATGCACTCCTATGTTTACAGCAGCACTGTTCACAGTAGCCAAGACATGGAAACAACCTAAACACCCATCAGCAGATGAATGGATAAAGAAGGTGTGGTGCATCTTCTACAATGGAATACTACTTGGCCATAAACAAATGAAATAATGCCATTTGCAGCAACATGGATGGATCTAGATATTATCATACTAAATGAAGTAAGTCAGAAAGACAAGTACCATATGATATCACTTACATGAGGAATCCAAAATACGACACAGATGAATATATCTATGAAACAGAAACAGACTCACAGACATAGAGAACAAACTTGTGGTTGCCAAGGGGGCGGGGAGTAGAGGAGGGATGGATTATGAGTTTGGTATTAGCAGGTGGAAACTAATATACACAAGATGGATAAACAACAAGGCCCTACTGTAACTATATTCAATACCTTGTGATATTCCATAATGGAAAAGAATGTATGTATGTATATATGTGTGTATATAACTGAATCACCTTGCTGTATAGCAAAAATTAACACAACATTGTAAATCAACTATACTTCAATAATTTTTCCAGTCAAATATTTTTTCATTTTTATTAGAGTATAGTTGATTTATAATTTTGTGTTACTGTTCAGCAAAGTGAATCAACTATACAAAAACTTATATCCCCTCTTTTTTGGATTTCCTTCCCATCTATGTCATCACAGAGCATTGAGTAAGTACAGTTTCCTGTGCTATACAGTAGGTTCTCATTATTATCTATTTTATACATGGTATCAATAGTATCTGTGTTGTTTTTGTCGCTAAGACATATCTGACTCTTTTCCACCCCATGGACTGTAGTGCACCAGGCTCCTCTGTCCATGGCATTTCCCAGGCAAGAATACTAGAGTCGGTTGCCATTTCCTTCCCCAGGAGATCTTCTCAACCCAGGAATTGAACCCCTATCTCCTTCACTGGCTGGCAGATTCTCTGCCATATAAGCCACCAGGGAAGCCTCACCAATAGTGTATATATGTCAATACTAATATCCCCATTCATCCCAAACTCCCCTTGGTATTCATACGTTTGTTCTCTATGTCCATGTCTATTTCTGTTTTGCAAATAAGATTATCTATCCTGTTTTTCTAGATTCCACATATATGCATTAATATATGATATTTGTTTTTTCTCTGATTTACTTCACTGTATGACAGTTTCTAGGTCAATCCACATCTCTACAAATGATCCAATTTCAATCCTTATGACTGAGTAATACTCCACTGTATACATGTACCATATCTTCCTTAGCCATTCCTCTGCTGATGGACATTTAGCTTGCTTCCACATCCTGGCGAGTACAAACAGCACAGCAATGGACACCGGGGTGCGTGCATCCTTTTGAAAATGGTTTTATCTGGTTATATGTCCGGTAGTAGGATAGCGGGGTCACATGGTAGTTCCGTTGTTAGTTTTTTGAGAATCCGCCACACTGTTCTCCATAGTGGTTTATCAACTTACATTCCTACCAACAGTGCAAGAGAGTTCCTTTTTCTCCATGCTCTCTCCAGCATTTATTGTTTGTAGATTTTTTAATGATGGCCATTCTGAAGGGTGTGAAGTGATACCTCACTGTAAAAAATAAAATACCTGTACAACAGAGAGTAAAAAAGTTTTCTTAACAAGTAACTACAAATACAAACCATAAAGGAAAAGATAAATAAATCTGACTACATTTTATATTCAGGGAGATATTCGTACTTGCTTCCTCATCTCTGCACAAAGAAATCCAGAAAGAAAGAAATAACAGTGCTGGAGGGCTAGAGAGATAGAGAATATAAGAGTGAAAGAAAATCATTTCATTTATATTTACAAGAGTGTTAACCATGTGACTATAGTACCTATTTTTAAAGTAATTTTTTATTTATGGTATCTTCAAAGGATTCCATAAGTAAAGTGAAAAGACAAGCCACAATCTGAGGCAAGATGTTTACGGTCACATAAAATTGTATTAGTATGTTGGACCACATAAAGAAATTTTTAATAAGAAAAAAGACATTTCAATAAAACTAGGCAAAAGTATGAACACACAAAACACAGAAATGAAACCTGATGGGCAATAATAAGATGAAAGTTTACTCAACTTCATAATAACTAGGAAAATGCTCTTTAAATTTACATTGCAGTACAATTCCACCCTCATAAGAGTAGCAGTAATTAACAAGTTCAATAGCACCCAGTGTTGATGAGTTCCTGGGGAAGCAGGGTCTTTATATGCTTCTAGAGGAAGTACAAATTGGCACCATCACTTTGAAGAGCAATTTGGTAAAATCTAATTAAATTAAAGATATGTATATCCTGTAATCCAGCAGTTAACATTTCCAAGTATATACCAGAGAGTGTATGCACAAAATAATATTTAAAGAACAATCACAGTACCACTGTTTATAATAAAGAAAAATTGGAAACCTTCTAAATGACCATTGGCAAAAAAAAAAGATAAAGAGTTGTAGTCTGTTCACAGAATGGAAACATTAAATGAATGAAATAGAACTACATGTATTAACACGGCTAAATCCCCAAAAACCTAAGATTAGGTTTAAAAAGCAACTCCCTTAAAGATATATACAATATGGTATCTGGCAAACCACTTCAGTATTCTTGCCTTGAGAACCCCATGAACAGTATGAACAGGCAAAATGATAGGATACTGAAAGAGGAACTCCCCAGGTCAGTAGGTGCCCAATATGCTACTGGAGATCAGTGGAGAAATAACTCCAGAAAGAATGAAGGGATGGAGCCAAAGCAAAAACAATACCCAGTTGTGGATGTGACTGGTGATAGAAGCAAGGTCCGATGCTGTAAAGAGCAATATTGCATAGGAACCTGGAATGTCAGGTCCATGAATCAAGGCAAATTGGAAGTGGTCAAACAAGAGATG
>SJYT01084192.1:0-16206 GCA_006410635.1 Cephalophus harveyi | reverse complement strand
CAACTCTTTTTTTTTTTTTTTTAAGTTTTTTTTTTTTTTTAATGTGGGCCATTTTTAAAGTCTTTATTGAATTTGCTACAATATTGTTCCTGTTTTACATTTTGGTTTTTTGGCTGTGAGGCATATGGGATCTTAGCTCCCCAGCTAGAAATCAAATCTGCACCCCTACATTGGAAGGCAAAGTTTTAACCACTGAATTACCCTGGAAGTCCCTATTATTTTTTCATCTAAAGAAAATATGGCAGGATATTGACATATAATAAATAGAGCAGGCTAGTGGCTAATAGGTGATGAGCACAGGAGAGTCTGCTATATACTTCTCTATAGTTTTTTATATAATGAATACATTGTTAAAGTTGGACCCAGACTAAATAATGTAAGAATCTTTGAGAGAATGGCAACATTTATCCTTTACTCTATGTCCTATTTTTTAAAAATTCATTGCTATACTTTTTATTAAAGTGCAAATATATAAATATAAACCATAAACTATAATAATCTATTCTTTAATATAAATATGACTCTGGAGGGTGGATATAATTTAATTTTTCTAATAAACAAAACCTCTTTTCAAAATTTCAAAAAGGAAATAAAAGAAAAAAATGAAGTTTCACTTTTAAGATGATGAACTAAATCAAGGCCACAGTCTTCTCCTTTGGGAACAAATCCATAAAAATATTGGCAAAATTGTTAATATATGCTTAAGTTTAAAACAAGAAAGGACACTCTAGTTGACTACAACATGTGAAGAATCCATGAAAGGCAAAAAAATAGAGAGAAAGCTGAAAGCCACAAAAGGATGCCACTGGCCAGGATATAAAACAAAAACAATTCACATGCCCCCTCCCCCAAAAAAGATGGGAAAAAAGGAAAGGGTGAAAAAGCAAAAAATTTTTCTTGCCCATAGACAAAACTCAGGGCCAGAGAAGTTCTGAGTCAGGGGTGACTAACAGAGGCCTGGTAACAAGATATAAGCCTGCACATTCCCACTACCACCAAGCATCAGCATGAAGGTGTCTGCCCCCAGGAAGGAGCAGCAATTGTAGATGCTTAGGTAAGAGAGACAGGTGCTATCCCAAACAGAAAGGGAACATTGCTAGTGGACCAGGCTCACTCGTGCCCAGATCATCCCCCAAGTGTCCTCCTCAGTAAAGCAGTAATTGTGGTTCCCACCCAATCTGACAAATGCTCTGTGCACAGGACAGACAGACACTAAGGGTCGCTCAGCTAAAAATAAGCACACAGGGCTGGGTCACCAAACATCAGCAACTGAGAGAGGGAAACTCTGCAAACAGGACAGCTAATTCCAAGGAAACAGAGTTAGGAAAGCAATTATGACAGGATTTTTGAGGATAATATAACCATTAAATAAAAAGAACAGGCTATGAAAAAATCACATCTTAATAGAAACTAAACTTTTGAGATTTAAAAAAAACCTCAATAAATGGGCTGAGTTGCAGAATAGATACATCTAAAGAAGGAATCTGAGGCCAGAAACTCTTTCAGAACAGGGAAACAAAGAATGGAAAAAAAGAAACTACATAAGAAAATTAGTGAGGGGAAAGTAGAGGGAAGAAAAACAAACATTAAGCAAAGCCCACAACTGAAGATATACATGTATCTGCAGAAAGAAAGGGCCCAAGGTGTGCTAAAATAAATCTCACACACCTACTAGGTATGAAAACTTGAGATAAAACCTCTATGATTAAAACAGCATGATACCATGCATGACTAGACACAGGCCAATGGAACAAAAGAGAAAAACCAGAAATGCAAAAATTTAGTTTTCAATAATGTACTATCTCAAATCAGCAGGGAAAAGATGGGCTTTAAGGAAAAAATTGTGTTGGTACACTAGACTATCATAGAGAAGATAAAACTTGATCAGTTCCTTATACTACACCCCAGGATAAACTCCAAACAAATCAGAGTTCTAAAAGTTAAAAATGAAACCATAGAAGTATTAGAAAAAAATGGATGAAAATTCAGCATGATTGGAAAAAGTGGGAAAAACTTTTCTTACTCCGTTTCTAAATCCAAAAGTAATTAAAAACAAAAACACAAATTTGACTACAAGAAAGTCAAGGTTTTACAGGAGAAAAAAATCAATAGCTCCTGTATACTAACTCTAACCAATTATAATATGCAGTAGGAAAAAAAAAAGATATCAGTATCATAATGTATCTTAGAATATACCTAATAACAAATGTGCAAGCAATAGTACAGCTATAAGATTTAATTTAAAATAATTAAAACACGACCTAACTTAAAATATAATCCATTTTTGAGCCTGGGAAAATTTATCATAATAAAGTTGTCAATTCTTTCCCAAATAACCTAGAAATTCAATGTAATCATAATTCTAATACCAATAATATTTTTCAGGGAATTGCATTAGGTGATTCCAAAATACATATGAGGATGGGGAAGGGAAAACTGGGCCAAAGCAATCAAAAGGTACAAACTTCCAGTTACAAGTATTAACAATGTAGTTTACAATATGATAGGGCTTCCCTGGTGGCTCAGAGGTTAAAGCGTCTGCCTCCAGTGCGGGAGACCTGGGTTCGATCCCTGGGTCGGGAAGATCCCCTGGAGAAGGAAATGGCAATCCACTCCAGTATTCTTGCCTGGAGAATCCCACGGACGGAGAATCCTAGTAGGTTACAGTCCACGGGATCGCAAAGAGTCGGACACGACTGAGCGAGTTCACCTTACAATATGATAACTATAATTAACAGTGCTATATGCTACATATGACAGCTGTTAAGAGTAAATCCTGATAGAAAACCTAGAGATAAACCCACACAGCTATGGGTCACATAATCTATAACAAAGGAGGCAACATTATACAACGGAAAAAAACAGACTCTGTAATAAGTGGTGCTGGGAAAACTGGATAGCTACATGTAAAAGAATGATATTAGAACACTTCCTAATGCCATACACAAAATAAATTCAAAGTGGACTAAGAGCCTGAATGTTAGACTTGACACTATCAACCCCTAGGAGAAAACACAGACAGAACACTCTGGCATAAATCACAGCAAGATCTTTTTTGACCCATCTCCCAGAGTAATGAAAATGAAAACAAAATAAACAAATGGAACCTAATTAAACTTAAAAGCTTCTGCACAGCAAAGGAAATCATAAATAAGACAAAATGGCAACCTTCAGAATGGGAGAATGTATTTTCAAACCAAATGACAAAGGTTTAGTCTCCAAAATAAAGAGCTCATGCAACTCAATATGAAAACAACAAACAACCCAATTTTTAAAATGGGCAGAAGATCAAAATAGACATTTCCCTGAAGAAGACACAAATATGGCCAAAAAGCATATGAAAAGATGCTCAACAACACTAATTATTAGATAAATGCAAATCAAAACTACAATGAGGTGTCACCTCACGCTGGTCAGAAGGACATCATCGAAAAATCTGCAAACAATAAATGTTGGAGAGGGTGTGGAGAAAAGGGAACCCTCTTGTACTGTTGGTGGGAATGTAAATTGATACAGTCACCATGGAGAACAAGGGCTTCCCAGGTGGTGCTAAAGAACCTGCTTGCCAATGCAGGAGACATAAGAGACACAGGTTCGATCCCTGCATCAGGAAGATGCCCTGGAGAAGGAAATGGCAACCCACTCCAGTATTCTTGCCTAGAGAATCCCATGGACAGGGGAGTCTAGTGGGCTACAGTCCATGGGGTCATAAAGAGTCGGACATGGACCAAGAACAAGATGGCGGAGGAGTAGGTGGATGTGGAGTACATCTCTCTCCATGGATACATCAGGAATACACCTTCAGACACAGAAGTGCATGCAGAACACCAGCTGAGAGCAGACAGGAGTATCTGACCAGCGGAAAAGGATATAAAGAAAACTCAGTAGGAAATGGGAAGTGGGGGAAAAACAGGAGCGTTAGTTGGACTGGACCTGCCCTCAGCAGGTGAAGAAACTGAAACAGGGGTCCAATCCCCACACTGGGGCAACTGTCTGAGTCAGAGGAGAAACATTTAAGGCTGAGAGTGAAAGCGCTGATCTGTGGCAGCCTAAATGGAATGGGAATCAGACAGTCCTGGCTGCGGCTATACATACCTCAGACAGGGACGCAGGTCCCCTAGAAGGCACAGTGGCTGGGAGCTGGAGTTTAGGGATTGTGGCGCATCCCAGGGTGAGGGCTGCTGTTGACTGTGGAAAGATGGATTGAGGGGATGTGAGGGAGGAGATCGTGGTGGGAAATGCCTGTGGAGCAGTCAGGCAGCCATGGGAGCTAGGGGATACTGCTGAGCCATGAGTAGGGGGTGGAGCCATCACCATAGCCTCTCTCTCCCCACAAGCCAGCATCTGCAGCTGAACAAGAGAGGCTGGCCCGTCAAGTGCCTGACACACCCGAACTACAGAGTAGGACCCCACCCAGGGTGCCCCTTTCAGTGCCTGATGCACCAATCTACAGAGTAGGACCCCAGCCAAGGTGCCCCTTTCAGTGCCTGATGCACCAATCTACAGAGTAGGACCCCAGCCAGGGTGCCCCTTTCAGTGCCTGATGCACTGATCTACAGAGTAGGACCCCAGCCAGGGGGCCCCTCTATGTGCCTGAATGGGCAGAGCTATGGAAAAGACTGGCCAAAGAGAGGCCTTCTGATTGCCAGCTACCAGAGGCTCAAAAAAAGACACTGATAGGACCATAACTCCTGCAGTGGAGGCAGTCCATGTCCCTACACACTTGGCACTGCCAGGGTCCCCGCAGCCCAAGCAGCTGCACCACCTTCATGCTCAACGCTCACTGGAGCAGAGCTGCCACAGGCCAAAAAAAAGTCTTGCATCTATGCATGCAGGGTCACTTCAGTTGTGTCCAGCTCTTTGTCACCCTGTGGACTGTGGCCTGCCAGGCTTTTCTGTCAAGGGAGTTCTCCAGGAAAGAATACTGGAGGGTACTGGCCAATACTGGTTATCATACTCTTCTAAAGCACTATATTTCCTGGTGCCCTGCCAACTCCCGTGAATACCTGGTGCTGCCAGAACCACCTGTGACCCAGGCAGCTGCACCACCTCCACACCTGGCCCTCAATGGGGCAAACCCAAGTCCTCCAGGGCAGCCTCAGGAGCAAACCCCAGTGGACGACCCACATGCTGAGGTGGAAATAAAACCATAATTGAAACCCAGAAGCAGTGTGGCTAAGGAAGAAGACCCAAAACCTTCCCACCAGCCTTACAAGCTGTAGATTAAATCCACAGGCTCAACTAGGCAGACTCTGTGTCTATGGAATATATGAAAGGACACTTGAGAGCTCCCACAAAAGAAAATGCACTAGTTCTGATAGCTGTGGACGTTGAAGGCAAGAACACCAGCAGTAGGACCAGATTAGATTATAAGATGCACCCCACAGCAGGTCCAGAGACCAGCACAGTGTTGGAGCACATCCTAGGAAGGTGGAGTGGGCTGTGACTCCCAGTGAGGGAAAGGACTCTGACAGCAATGATTCAAGAAAAACATTTATTATTCTTGTGTTTTGACTTGTTCTATAGGTTCTTCTTGGAGAAGGAGATGGCAACCCACTCCAGTATTCTTGCCTGGAGAATCCCAGGGATTGGGGAGCCCGGTGGGCTGCCATCTATGGGGTCGCACAGAGTCGGACACGACTGAAGCGACTTAGCAGCAGCAGCAGCAGCATAGGTTCTTCTGGATTTTTTTTTTTTTTACTTTTTTCTTTTTTTTTTCCATTCCACCCCCCCCCCCCCATTTTTATCATTGTTATAAGCCTCTGCCTCTACATTGGACTTTTGCTGTTCTGTGGAGTTTTCCCCCTTTTTTTTTTTTGTTTTTTTCTTCCGTTTTTTTCCCAGGGTTGGTCTCCTTCAGAATGGACTGGTTGGATCTCCTTGCAGTCCAAGGGACTCTCAAGAGTCTTCTCCAACACCACAGTTCAAAAGCATCAATTCTTTGGCGCTCAGCCTTCTTCACAGTCCAACTCTCACATCCACACATGACCACAGGAAAAACCACAGCCTTGACTAGACGGACCTTAGTTGGCAAAGTAATGTCTCTCTTTTTGAATATACTGTCTAGGTTGGTCATAACTTTTGCTTTCGAACTGTGATGCTGGAGAAGACTCTTGAACAACAAGGAGATCAAACCAGTCAATCCTAATGGAAATCAGTCCTGAATATTCATTGGAAGGACTGATGCTGAAGATCCAATACTTTGGCCACCTGATGTGAAGGGCCAACTCATTGGGGAAAACCCTGATGCTGGGAAAGGCAGAAGGAGAAAGGGATGACTGAGGATGATATGGTTGGATGGGCTCACTGACTCAATGAACATGAGCTTAAGCAAATTCTAGGAGAGAGTGAAGGACAGGGAAGCCTGGTATGCTGCATTTCATGGGGTTGCAAAGAGTCAGAAATGACTTACTGACTGAACAACAACAAAAACAAGATAAACAACATGAAAAGTCATGTTATGTACTGAAAAGTACATTTATCACACACCTAACAAAGTATCTAGCCTATATAAGTACTCCCAGGAAAAAGATAACCCAATAAAGAAATGGATAGATGGGTAATCATTACAGAGAGAAACAACATCAAGAATAACATAAAATCATATTCCCTCTCCCTTCCCTTCATGATTTCTGGTGACTATTGGCATTCCTTGGCTTGTGGCTGCCATCACTCCAATCTCTGCCTTCGTGGCCCCACTGCCTTCTCTTCTGTGTTGTAACATCTCCCTCTGCCTCCCTCTTATAAGGATACTTGTGATTTTATTTAGGGCATACCCAGATAATCCAGGACAGCCTCTCCACCTCAGAATCCTAATTTAATCTTATTGTTTGCCATGTAAAGTAATATTTCTCCTTTTTCATGTAAGGTAATGTTCACAGTTTGCATGGATTAGGACGTGCTTATTTATCTCTGTGAGAAGGAAGGGGCATTATGCAACCTACCACAGGCTGATTCCAGTTTTCTTGGTGTAGAGTGGGATTAACAATAATTATCCAATAGGGAGAGTTGAACCATAAAGAAAGCTGAACATTGAAGAACTGATGCTTTTGAACTGCGGTGTTGGAGAAGACTCTTGAGAGTCCCTTGGACTGCCAGGAGATCAAATCAGTCACTCCTAAAGGAAATCAGTTCTGAATATTCATTGGAAAGACTGATGCTTAAACTCCAATACTTTGGCCACCTAATGTGAAGAACTGACTCATTGGAAAAGACCCTGATGCTGGGAAAGACTAAAGGCAGGAAGAGAAGCAGATGAGATGGTCGGATGGCATCACCGGCTCAGTGGACATGAGCTTGAGCAAGCTCCAGGAGTTGGTGATGGACCGGGAAGCCTGGCGAACTGCAGTCCATGGGGTAGCAAAGAGTCAGACGCAACTGAACTGAACTGATCTGATCCAATAGGGTTATTGTGATAATTGAATGAGTTAATGTTCAATATATATACATATGTATATATACACACACACATAGAACGCATTTAAACCATGCCTGACACACAGTAGCTGTTCAAGAATTAGTACCTGTTACTACAGGTAGTGTCTTCCCAGGTACACTAGTGGTAAAGAACTCTCCTGTCAATACAGGAGACATAAGAGACATGGGTTTGATCCCTGGGTCAGGAAGATCCCCTGGCAGAGGGCATGGCAACCCACTCCAGTATTCTTGCCTTGAGAATCCTCATGGACAGAGGAGGCTGATGTGCTACAGTCCATGGAGTCTCAAAGAATCAAACAAAACTGAAGTGACTTAGCATGCCCACACTACAGGTAGTAACAATAGTAGTATTAAAGGATTTTGTGAGCAAAAAATAAAAATTCAAAACTATTTTTAAAAAGATTGATTTTTAAAATTCAATTCTGTTAAAATTTAAAGTATATATACAACAAAGAACACTATAAACAAAGTGAAAAAACATACTTCAGAACGGAAGAAGATACTTGCAATGCACTAATGAAAGATTAAAATCTACAATGATAAAGAATTTCTATAAATAAGATAAAAACAACCCTATTAAAAAATAGGAAACAGGTTTAAACGAGCAACTCACAATAAGGAAACATAAATGGCCAATAAACCCAAAGTGATATTGACCCTAACTAGTAATCAGGAAAATACTGCAGTGAGATACCATTTCACTCTATCAGGTTGGCAAAACATAATTGTTACAACTGATGTGGAGATCAATCCAATAAAATGTTCATCAATGGTTATGCCACATTTCATCAAATCTACAACACTGATTATAAGATTCATCATTATTTTGTATGCCAATAGAAGAATAACACTAAAATGATTGTAACTCATGAATTTCAGAGATGTTAAAATGAGAAAAAATGGTACATCTCAGACTTTATGAAATAGTCATAGCGAAAAAATTGGAAATAACCTAAATGTTCATTCATCACAGAAATGGCTCAATAAAATGTACTATATATTCATATAATGAAATTCTTATAGGAGTTAAAAGGAATCACACAAAAAAGATATTACTGAATAAAAATAACAAGATGCAGAATCATATCATACAGTATGATATTTATGTTCACATCCACACACATACAGAGAAATCACTTTAAACTTTTTTTAATTACTTTTTATGGTATATGGATTGTACCAGTGCCTCCATTTTTTCATACTTCCCTGAATCTATGCCTTTTTGTAGTGCCTGCTCATACTGACTCTGGGCTTAACAATATGACTTGCTTTGGCTAATAAGGCAATAAATCTCTATATAAACAAAAGCTTAAGATGTTACCCTACAGGCCATGTCTGCTGAACACAGAGAACCAGGAATCAAGAACATTGCCTGGCAGACCCAGAGTAATAGTTGTTAAGCATAGAAAAGATGAAGCTTTTTTAAAATAATGGGTGTGGCTTCTAGAAAATGGAATTAGATAGAATCAGACACAAAGAAAGCCCATGAAGTTTTTTGAGAATATTGTATAAGTGCTTCCAGACTGGGTTGAAATTGTTCAAGATGTAAATAGGCCTCTGGGCATGAAAAGATTTGGGAAATTGTTTAAAGGGCATATTTTCTCTTCAGGTATGATCAAAGGAAGGCAACAGAAAATTAAAGATGTCTCAGAGGGTAATGTCAAGGGCCTTGGAATACAATGAACTAAAAAGCCACTTCCAATAAGCAGAATTAAGTGCCGATCAAAGGACGTTCACCATCCAGGAACTCCGGGACAGTCCAGCGGTTAGGACTTGGTGCTTTCACTGTGGTGGGCCGGAGTTCAATCCCTGACCAGAAACCCAAGATCCCACAAGCTGTGCTGTGGCCAAACACACACACGTACACATACACGCCATCTCTGAAGTAGCAGGTACTGGAATGAAGTCCTGCCAAAAATAGGGGAACCTGGCACTATTTTTCCACCTTGATTTTAGAATTGCTATGAACAACAATTCAATGTGCCCCCTCCCTGTTCTTTCCCTTTAAATGGTAGTGTCTGTTGCAGGTGTCCTGTTCCTGTCTCATTTTTATACCAGGAGACAGAGAGTAGGGGCCTCACACTGACTCTGGAACTAACCATGGTACTTGCTTTAGCCAGTGGGCCAGTAGCAAATGGGACACAAGTACAGTCTTCAAAAATCACTTAAATGTTTCCAGTTCCTTTCTTGGACTCATAACAAGAGCATTTCCAGAATACCCTAATGGAAGGATAAGCGGGGAAAAGGAGTCATTCCAGTCCAGACCATTCAGGACAAATAGACTCCAGCCACCCAACCATCTGATCACTAGGTCAACCCCAAGGATAAATGGTGTGTTTTAAGCTGCTAAGGTTTGGGTTGATATGTTAAGGAACAGGGTAGTATTCAAAGGGGACTTAAGACTTATTTGTAATTTTCCTTTTTGGTTAAAAAAAAAAAGGTGATGAAGAATAAGATACAGATTATTTGTGTGATTAAAATTTGATTTTTCAAGTGGCAAAAGCTACAAAGAGTTAATTCTTTTTTTAAAGATTTTTTTTATATGGACTATTTTTAGTCTTTATTGAATCTGTTACAATATTGCTTCTATTTTATGTTTGGTTCTTTGGCTGCCAGGCCTGTGGGATCTTAGCTCCCCTTCCAGGGATTGAACCCACATCCCTTTCATTGGGAGGTGAAGTTTTAACCAGTGAATTGCCAGGGACATGCCCAAATAGTTTATTCTTAAAAGAGTAAATGTTGTTCAGTCACTCAGTCATGTCCAACTCTTTGCGACCCCATGGACTGCAGCACTCCAGCCTTCCCTGTCCTTCACTATCTCCTGAAGTTTCTTCAAACTCATGTCCATTGAGTCGGTGATCCCATCCAACTATCTCATCCTCTGTTGTCCCCTTCTCCTCCTGCCTTCAATCTTTCCCAGCATCAGGGTCTTTTCCAATGGGTTGGCTCTTTGCATCAAGTGGTCAAAGTTTTGGAGAGTTTCAGCCTCAGCATCAATCCCTCCGATGAATATTCAGGATTGATTTCCTTTAGGATTGACTGGTTTGATCTCCTTGCAGTACAAGGGACTCTCAAGAGTCTTCAACACAACAGTTCAAAAGCATCAATTCTTCGGTGCTCAGCCTTCTTTATGGTTCAGCTCTCACATCCATACATGACTACTGGAAAAACCATAGCTTTGACTAGATGGAACTTTGTTGGCAAAGTAATGTCTCTGCTTGTTTAATATTCTATGTTTGTCATAGCTTTTCTTCCAAGGAGCAAGTGTCTTTTAATATCATGGCTCTGGTCACAATCTGCTGTGATTTTGGAGCCCAAGAAAATAAAGTTTATCACTACTTCCATTGTCTTCCCATCTATTTGCCATGAAGAAATGAGACTGGATGCCATGATCTTAGTCTTTTGAATGTTGCATTTTAAGCCAGCTTTTTCACTCTCCTCTTTCACTTTCATCAAGAGGCTCCTCACTTCCTCCTCACTTTCTGCCATAAGGGTGGTGTCATCTGCATTTCTGAGGCTATTGATATTTCTCCCAGCAGCCTTGATTCCACCTTGTGCTTCATCCAGCCCAGCATTTCGCATAATGTACTCTGCACATAAGTTAAATAGGCAGGGTAACAATATACAGCCTTGCTGTACTCCTTTCCCAATTTGGAACCAGTTCATCGTTCCTTGTCTGGTTCTAACTGCTGTTTCTTGACGTGCATACAGGTTTCTCAGGAGGTAGGTAAGGTGGTCTGGTATTCCCATCTCTTGAAGAATTTTCCATAGTGTTGTGATCCACACAAAGGCTTTGGTGTAGTCAATGAAGTGAAAGTTGATGTTTTTCTGGAACTCTCTTGCTTTTACTATGATCCAACAGACATTGGTAATTTGACCTCTGGTTCCTCTGCCTTTTCAAAATCTAGCTTGAACATCTGGAAGTTCTTACCTCACGTACTGTTGAAGCCTGGCTTGGAGAATTTTGAGCATTACCTTGCTAGCATGTGAAATGAGTGCAGTTGTGTGGTAGTTTGAACATTCTGTGGCATTGCCCTTCTTTGAGACCAGAATGAAAACTGGACCTTTTCCAGTCCTGTGGCCACTGCTGCATTTTCCAAATTTGCTGGCATAATGAGTGCAGCAGTTTAACAGTGTCATCTTTTAGGATTTGAAACAGCTCAATTGGAATTCCATCACCTCCACTAGCTTTGTTCATAGTGATGCTTCCTAAGGCCCACTTGACTTAGCACTCCAAGATATCTGTATCTAGGTGAGTGATCACACCATTGTGGTCATTAAGATCTTTGACTTTGCAGAGTCAGACACAACTGAGTGACTGAACTGAACTGAAGATCTTTTATGTATAGTTCTTTTGAAATACCTCATCCATTCCAGTGGCCTCATTTTATAGCTCTTGCTTAGGACACAGACTCCAAGAGCTGAATGACACAGACAAATTTTCTGTGGTCAAGACAATCACTAACAATTTTCTGCCCAGCTCTACGATATTCTTTTCAGTTGAATTTTCAGAGAAATAACAATTTTCCCTTGAGCCTATTTGTACTGTAGTGATTTTTTTCTGGTGAAGTCTATTGAAAAAATAATTTCCTGGTGAGAATTAAGATGCACATTTTGGGAAGGATTTACCAGATGGTGGAGCAGAAGGGGATGAGCACACCTTTTTTAAAATAAAAAAAAAAAAAAAACACCAAAATCACAACTAACTGCTGAACAACAATCAACAAAAAAGTACGGGAACCTACCCAAAAAATACCCTACCTCCAAAGACAAAGAAGTCACAACAAGACAGTAGGAGAGGCACAATCACAGTAATATCAAATCCTATACCTACCAAGTGGGCAACCCACAAATTGGAAAACAATTATATCACAGATGGAGAAGGAAATGGCAACCCACTCCTGAATTCTTGCCTAGAGAATCCTGTGGATGGAGGAGCCTGGTGGGTTGCTGTCCATAGGGTCCCACAGAGTCGGACACAACTGAAGCGACTTAGCATATATCACAGAAGTTCTCCCGCAGGAGTGAAAGTTTCAAGCCCCATGTCAGGCTCCCCAGCCTCAGAGTCTGGCAACAGAAAGAGAAGCCCCGAGAGAATCTGGCTTTGAAGGCCAGAAACTCCACTCTTAGGGGTCACACACAGGGTCTTCTATGTATGCCAAGACACACAGTAATCAAACTGACAAAAAATAAAGACAAAGAAAAAATATTAAAAGCAACAAGAGAAAAGCAACTAATAACATACAAAGGAATCCCCATAAGGTTATCAGGTGATTTCTCTGCAGAAACTGCAGGCTAGAAGAGAGTGGCACAATACATTTAAAGTGATGAAAAAGAAAACCTACAACATAGAATACTCTACTACCCAGCAAGATTTTCATTCAGATTTGTCATGAAATCACAAGAGAAGAACAAAAGAAGGGAAGAAAAAAGACCTACAGAAACAAATCCAAAACAATTAACAAAATGGGAATAAGAACATCAGTTCACTTCAGTCACTCAGTCATGTCCGACTCTTTGCAACCCCATGCATCACAGCACGCCAGGCCTCCCTGTCCATCACCAACTCCCAGAGTTCACTCAGACAATGGGTTAAATGCTCCAACCAAAAGACTTGGACTGGCTGAATACAAAAACAAGACTCATATATATGCTGTATACAACAGGCTCAGTTTAGACTGAGGGACACATACAGATTGAAAGTGAGGGGATGAAAGAGGTATTCCATGCAAATGGAAATCAAAACAAAACTGGAGTAGTAATACTCATATCAGACAAAATAGACTTTAAAAGACTGTTATAAAAGACAAAGAAAGACACTACATAACGATCAAGGTATCAATCCAAGAAAAAAGATGTAACAATTATAAATATATATGCACCCAACATAGGAGCACCTCAACATATAAGGCAAATACTAACCTCCATTAAGGGAGAAACTGACAGTAACACAATAGTGGGGAAGTTTAACACCCCACTTTCATCCAATAGACAGATTACCCAGACAGAAAATAAGGAAACACAGGCCTTAAATGACATATTAGACCAGATCAATTAATTGATATAAGTATAATATCAGTATTATGTATAATATACTGTATATTATATATAATATGTATATAAGTATAATGATATAATTAAATATCAGTTAATTGATATTTATACAGCATTCCATCCAAAAGCAGAAGAATATACATTCTTTTCAAGTGCATATGGAACATTCTCCAGGATTGATGACATGCTGGGCCACAAAATGAACCTCAGTAAATTCAAGAAAACCGAAATCATATCAAGCATCTTTTCTGAACACAGTGCCATGAGATTAGAAATCAACTGCAAGAGGGACTTCCCTGNTATACAGCATTCCATCCAAAAGCAGAAGAATATACATTCTTTTCAAGTGCATATGGAACATTCTCCAGGATTGATGACATGCTGGGCCACAAAATGAACCTCAGTAAATTCAAGAAAACCGAAATCATATCAAGCATCTTTTCTGAACACAGTGCCATGAGATTAGAAATCAACTGCAAGAGGGACTTCCCTGATGGTCCAGAGGTTAAGAATCTGCCTTGCAATACAGGCGACATAGGTTTGATCCTTGGTCCAGGAACTAAGATTCCACATTCCAAGAGCAACTAAGCCCATGTGCCACAACTAAAGAGTCCATGTGCCACAGCGAAAGATCTCGTATGATACAAAGAAGATTTGTCATGTTACAACTAAGACCCAACACATCCAACTAAGTAAATAAATTTTTAAGAAGAATTCAACTACAAGAAAGCAATTGTAAAAAGCACAAACACATGAGGTTAAATAATATGCTACTTAACAAACAATGGGTCACTGAAGAAATCAAAGAGAAAATCAAGAAATACCTAGAGACAAATGGAAACAGAAATATGATGATCCAAAACCTATGGGACACAGCAAAACACATTCTAAGAGGAAAGTTTATAGCAAAACAATCTTAGCTCAGGAAATGAGAAAAATCTCAAATAAACAATGTAACCTTACACCTAAAGCAACTAGAAAAAGGACAAACAAAACCCAAAGTTAGTAGAAGGAAAGAAATCAAAGATCAGGACAGAAATAAATGAAATAGAGACAAAGAGAACAACAGAAAAGATCAATGAAACTAGAAGCTAGTTCTTTGAAAAGAAACAAATGTATAATCAGATTCATCAACAATAGAAAGGAGAGGGCTCAAATCAATAAAATTAGAAATGAAAAGGAAGAAGTTATAATGGACACCGCAGAAATACAAAGGATTATATGAGACTACAACAAGCAACTATACACCAATAAAATGAACAACCAAGAAGAAATGTACAAGTTCTTAGAAAGGTACAATCTCCTAAGACAGCTAGGAAGAAACAGAAAATATGAACAGGTCAGTCACAAATACTGAAACTGAAACAGTGGTTTAAGAACTCCCAACAAACAAAAGTCCACAACCAGATGACTTCACAGCCAAATTCTATTAAATATTTAGAGAAGGGTTAACATCTATCCTTTTAAAACTCTTCCAAAAATTTACAGAGTAAGGAACACTCCCAAACTCATTCTGTGTGGCTATCACCACCCTGATACCAAAATTAGACAAAGATATCACAAAGAAAAGTACCCAATACCACTGATAGACACAGACGTTAAAATCCTCAACAAAAACTTGCAAACCAAATCCAAGAGTACATTAAAAGGACCATACACCATAATTAAGTGGGATTTATCTCAGGGATGCAAGGTTTTTTCAGTATCTACAAATTACTCAGTGGTATACACATTAACAAACTGAAGAATAAAAACCAACTGATCATCTCAGTAAATGCAGGAAAAGCTTTGTACAAAATTCAACACCCATTTATGATAAACTCTCCAGAAAATTGGCATGGAGTAAACCTACCTCAACATAATAAAGGCCATATATGACAACTCACATCTAACATAATACTTAATGGTGAAAAGCTGAAAACATTTTCTCTAAGATTAGGAACAAGACAAGGATGTCCCCTCTCACCACTTTTATTCAACATAGTTTTGGAAGTCCTAGTCATGCCAATCATAGGGAAAAAAAGAAATAAAAGGAATCCAAGTGGAAAAGAACTAAAATTGTCTGCAAATAATATGATATCATACACAGAAAGATCCTACCAGAAAACTGAGAGCTCATTTGGTAAAGTTGCAATGTCCCCTCTCACCACTTTTATTCAACATAGTTTTGGAAGTCCTAGTCATGCCAATCATAGGAAAAAAAAGAAATAAAAGGAATCCAAGTGGAAAAGAACTAAAATTGTCTGCAAATAATATGATATCATACACAGAAAGATCCTACCAGAAAACTGAGAGCTCATTTGGTAAAGTTGCAAGATACAAAAGTAACACACAGAAATCTGTTCCATTTCTATACAATAACAACAAAAGATCAGAAAGAGAAATTTAAAAAATAATTCCACTGACCATCACATCAAAAAGAATAAAATATCTAGGAATAAACCTACCTAAGGAGATACTGACCTGAACTCTGAAAACTATAAGACACTGATGAAAGAAAGATAACACAGATGGAAAAATATACATGCTCTTGGATTAGAAGACTCAATATTGTCAAAATGACTATATTACCCAAGGCAATCTACAGATTCAATGCAATCTCTACCAAATTACCAATGGCATTTTTCATAAAACTAGAGAGAAAAATCTTAAAATTTGCATGGAAACACCAAAGACTCTGAATAGGCAAAGCAATCCTGAGAAAGAAAAAAAAAA
>SJYT01084179.1:328128-338666 GCA_006410635.1 Cephalophus harveyi | reverse complement strand
GTTCCTGACCTTCAACGTGGGATAGATCCTCTAGGCCCTCCTGCTGATCCTTGGGTTGCTCCTCCCTGCTGCCGGCCCTGGCCTCGGGCGTGGGTGGCTCCTCCCAGCTGCCGCCTCTGGCCTCGGGCTCAGGCTCAGGGTCACCGCCCTTGGCTCCAGGCTCGAGGTGGCCCCTCCCAGCTGCCACCCCTGGCCTCGGGCTTGTGGTGGCTCCCCGGGGTCACCGCCCCTGGCCTCTAGCTCGAGGTGGCTTCTCCCGACTGCCCCTGACCTCGGATGAGGGGTGTCTCCCCCCGGCCGCCACTGGCCTCGGAAGTGGGGCAGCTCCTCCCGGCCGCCGCCCTGACCTCGGACCACACGGGGTGTCTGCCCCCAGCCGCCACTGCATTTATTTGCATTTATTTATTAAAAAAAATTTTTTTACAATGCTGTGTTGGTTTCTGCCATACAACAATGAGTTCAGTCATGATGGTGATTTAGTTGCTAAGTCATGACTGACTCTTGTGATCCCATAGACTATAGCCTACCAAGCTCCTCTGTCCATAGGATTCTCCAGGCAAGAATACTGGAATGGGTTGCCATTTATGTATCCAGGGGATCTTTCAGACCCAAATATCGTACCTGGGTCTCCTGCATTGCAGGCAGATTCTTTACCAACTGAGCTAAGACAGAAGCCCATATCAATCATAATTACATATATATCCCCTCCCTCTTGCACCTTCCTCCATTCCCCTCCATTCTACACTTTTAGGTCATCACAGAGCTCCAGAGTGGGCTCCCTATGCTATACAGGAACTTCTCACCAAATATCCATTTTACTAGTGAGGTGGATGAACCTAGAGACAGTTATGCAGAGTAAAGTAAGTCAGAAAGAGAAAAACAAATATCATATATTAATTCATATATATGGAATCTAGAAAAATGGTATTAATGAACCTGTTTGCAGAGAAGAAATGGAGACACAGACGTGCTCTCTTCATTTTTAAAGTAACAAAACTACAACAATAAAAATATGAAAAAGTGTCAGTCCATAATTCCCCCATTCTAACACTCTGATCATATTTTAGTTTCTTTTGCTGATCTCTTCTTTTCTCGTGGATTATTGAGGCCTAGAACTTGGGCCTTGGACTTTTCAACTTTTCTAACTTAACTTTCTCCAAAGTGATCTCAGTCTCTTGACTTTGTGTGCCATCAGTATATTGATGACTTCCAAATTTATAAATCCAGCCTAGATTTCCAGCTAACTCCTTTATATACTCATCTTCCTCCTTAAACTCCAGTAACCACTAATATTGAGGTGTCCAAAGTACTGGAATTTCAGCTTTAGCATCATTCCTTCCAAAGAAATCCCAGGGTTAATCTCCTTCCGAATGGACTGGTTGGATCTCCTTGGAGTCCAAGGGACTCTCAAGAGTCTTCTCCAACACCACAGTTCAAAAGCATCAATTCTTCGGCACGCAGCCTTCTTCACAGTCCAACTCTCATATCCATACATGACCACAGGAAAAACCATAGCCTTGACTAGATGGACCTTAGTCGGCAAAGTAATGTCTCTGCTTTTGAATATGCTATCTAGGTTGGTCATAACTTTTCCTTCAAGGAGTAAGTGTCTTTTAATTTCATGGCTGCAATCACCATCTGCAGTGATTTTGGAGCCCCCCAAAATAAAGTCTGAAACTGTTTTCACTGTTTCCCCATCTATTTCCCATGAAGTGATAGGACTGGATGCCATGATCTTCGTTTTCTGAATGTTGAGCTTTAAGCCAACTTTTTCACTCTCCTCTTTCACTTTCATCAAGAGGCTTTTGACTTCCTCTTCACTTTCTGCCATAAGGGTGGCATCATCTGCATATCTGAGGTTATTGATATTTCTCCCGGCAATCTTGATTCCAGCTTGTGTTTCTTCCAGTCCAGCGTTTCTCATGATGTACTCTGCATATAAGTTAAATAAGCAGGGTAACAATATACAGCCTTGACGCACTCCTTTTCCTATTTGGAACCAGTCTGTTTTTCTGCCATAAGGGTGGCATCATCTGCATATCTGAGGTTATTGATATTTCTCCCGGCAATCTTGATTCCAGCTTGTGTTTCTTCCAGTCCAGCGTTTCTCATGATGTACTCTGCATATAAGTTAAATAAGCAGGGTAACAATATACAGCCTTGACGCACTCCTTTTCCTATTTGGAACCAGTCTGTTGTTCCATGTCCAGTTCTAACTGGGAGGGATTGGGGGTCAGGAGGAGAAGGGGACGACAGAAGATGAGATGGTTGAATGGCATCACTGACTCGATGGATGTGAGTCTGAGTGAACTCCGGGAGTTGGTGATGGACAGGGAGGCCTGGCGTGCTGTGATTCATGGGGTCACAAAGAGTCGGACATGACTGAGTGACTGAACTGAACTGAACTGAACCACTAATATGTTCTCCATCTCTATAATTTGGTAATTTGGGGAATGTTATTTAAATAGTTTTATGCAGTATGCAATCTTTTGAGATTAGATTTTTTTTATTCAGTATAATTCTCTTGAAATCCATTCAAGTTGCTACAGGTATCAACTGTCCATTCATTTTCTCATTATGTATGCTCCACAGTTTATTTAAACATTTACCTATTGAAAGATATTTGAATTATTTATAACTTGTGGCCATTACAAATAAAGTTTACAAATAATTATCTATGAATGCTCATATACTTTTTTGTGTGAACATTTCAATTTTCTGTGATATACTCTCAAGAATGTGATTGATGAAGTATATATATGCTAAGTATATATTTATTTCTCTAAGGCTCTGCCAAATTATTTCCAGAGTAGCCATGCCACTTTACCTTCCCATCAGCAATGTATGAGATACCTAGTTTCTCCACATCCTTGTCAACACCTGGTATTGTTGTCTGTTTGATTATAGCCATTCTAGTCAGTGTATAGTGGTATCTAGTAATGTTTTTTTCTTTCTTTAATGATTAATGATGCTGAACACCTTTTCATGCATTTATTAGCCATCTCTATATTCTTCCTGATGAATTTTTTTATGTCTTTTGTCCATTAAAACGTTTTTTATGCATTGTGCCTTAGTTGCGGCATGCAGGATCTAGTTCCCTGATAAGGAATTGAACTGCTCCCAATGCTCCCAGCATTTGGGAGCATGGAGTCTTAACCACTGGACTATCAGGGAAGTCCCTCTTTTACCCATATTCCAGTTGTATTCTTTTGGGAGTTCTTTATATACACTAGATAAATCTTTTGTTAAATATGTGGTTTGCAAGCATTTTCTGCTTGTAGCATGTTTTTTAAATCTGTTTACAGAGTATTTTGCAGAGTAAAAGTTAAAATCTCATTTAACTGTGTTTATTTCAGTATTTCTCAATTGATTTTACCATGATTACCAAATTTGCCCATAATTAACATCTTAAGATTATAAGTATCTTCAAAAGAATATTTAGAAATGGTGTTTCAGCCATTCCCTACTTCCACCTCTAGCTTTGAAGTGTACCTGTCACATGATGCACCCAATTTTCCCAGGGTCCTACTTTCTAAAAAGGGCCAGGAGCTAATCAGAAAACTGAAACTGAATTAATGGCAGTGAGTGCTATGAGAATGCACCATATTCCCACGTGCATATCAGGGGCTTTCTAAAGGCAAACTTAAAACAAATAAGAAGTGATTTGGAGGGTGGAAAGTTTTGTCTCCATGAAAGCTGATTGGGAAAAGACCTCAGATTGCTAAAAGAGAAGCACTAGATGAGGATTTTCACTGTATATTTGTCACTGTCTGTAAACTTTAAATAAGCCACGCCATTCTGGGTCTGAGTTTCCTCATCTGCAAAAGTAAAAGGTCTAGAGCAAAGTTAATATTCTATAATTCTAAACCACACCAATACACAAGCTGATTGCAAATGTGAATCTCATCTGTAATGAAGTTGTTATATAAGTCTACTTGGAAACTCTTTAAAAGGGACAATTTGAGCATTGAATGTGTTTAAATGCTCCCTTGGACTGCTCTGGGGTGAGCCCATTTTCTGGAGCACTTTTGTAATAGAGCTTTAACGTTTTCACTCTGTTTCTTCTAGAATCAGAGTGTGGAAGCAAGCCTCCACTTCTACAGATTTTCCTTGTCAAGATAATCTACACACTGGTCCTCTGATGTTTTATTTCTAATATAAATCAACATTGAAAATCAGTGACCAGGAAAAAATTAGAACAGAATGAAACCATCTTTCCTAAAGGTAAATGGAGCTATCAGGAAAGAGAGAGGAGGAAGAGGAAATTGATGAAAAGACTAGGATGATGATTAACTAGCCATGAAGGCAGATACACATCCATCCAATAAAAGTAGTATCATTAAGATTGGCTTATAATTAATTGCAACAGCATCTTTGCTTAAAAGGAACTTCACACAAAAAAGTACATCATCTAAGCAATTTGGAAATCAGTTTCAAAAGATGTTTTTTGCTCAATTTGTCATTCTAAGACAGGGGAACAAAGAATATTGTCCATGTATGGAGGGAAAAGAAGATGAAAGTAACTGTCAGTCTAACAATGCTGATATCCTGGTGCTAGAGGAGGGAGCTGAAACTCAATATTTTGGCCAACTGATGCAAAGAGCTGACTCATTTGAAAAGACCCTGATGCTGAAAAAGATTGAAGGCAGGAGGAGAAGAGGACAACAGAGGATGAGATGGTAGGATGGCATCACTGACTCGATGGACAAGAGTTTGAGCAAACTCCGGGAGTTAGTGATGGACAGGGAAGCATGGCATGCTGCAGTCCATGGAGTTGCCAAGAGTCAGACATGACTGAGCGATTGAACTGAGTACTGAGAGGAGGGAGAGGCAGAAGTGTAAATGTAAGAAATAGGTACATCGAAGTTGAAGGAAACAGACAGGATTGATGGGAAAGAATGTCATCCCAAAATCATGTTGCTGCTGCTGCTGCTGCTGCTAAGTCACTTCAGTCGTGTCCGACTCTTTGCGACCCCTTGGACTGTAGCCCACCAGGCTCATCTGCCCATGGGATTTTCCAGGCAAGAGTACTGGAGTAGGGTGCCATTGCCTTCTCCAAAATCATGTTGATATTTAGAAAACTAACTGGTTAATTAGATCAATAAAAGTTTAACAATATCAGATTTGAAAGGATTTGGAAGGTATTGTTGCCAGCCATCTTTCCCTTTTTCTTGTGCTCTTTTATTCTTTCCCCAACATAATCACTCATGCATTCTCCTATGCAGCACTTACTTTTTTTTTTTGAAGTCCTACTATGGGCCAAATGGGCTTCTCTGGAGGCTCAGACAGTAAAGAATTTGCCTGCAGTGCAGGAGACCCAGGTTCAGTCCTTGGATCAGAAAGATCTCCTGGAGAAGAGAATGGCAATCTACTCCAGTATTCTTGCCTGGAGAATCTTATGGACAGTGGAGCCTGGTGGGCTGCAGTCTATGGGGTCGCAAAGAGTTGGACATGGCTGAGCAGCTGACACTTGCATGAGCCAAATACTACCATGGATCCTGAGAACACTGAAGTGATTAAGACACAATTCTTTTCATCAATTCTTTTCTAGTCCATTCTAGTATAGATTAGACAACAAAAGAAATAGTTATGAAATAATGTGATGTGTTTTTTGGCAATACTGATTGGGGGTTATTGAAAACAAAAAGGAAGAATTCTGCCTGGGTGAGTGGGAAACGCCCAGGAAGGGGATTTGTTATCTGGGACTGTAGAGGAGAAAAGGCTTCTTAGTCCAATTTATTTAAATCTAGAATTCCCTTTGGGGATCTAACAGCAGGAGTTTTGTTCTCTCTGAGGTATGCAACTGGTGAATGTGAGGTGGGAGATCTTTAAACTCCCAGCCTGCCATTAAATGGCAAAACATTGCTCTCCTATTTTTCTGCTCTTGAAAACAGCATTATAGAATTTTAGCACTAGAAAGTATCTCCTAGAAAGTGACACATCCAGAAGGAAACTGAGGTCCAGAGAAAGAGAACAACACATGCATGGGAATATGCTAACACAGTTGCGACTAAGCTCCTAATCTGGTTCTCTTTCCATTGCCCCTCTCTCCTCTACCCCACCCCACCCCTTTTTTATTTTTCAGGCTACACTTATAACCTCCCTAGGGTGCTAGATAATGCTTGTATATTCAGGCTATTTTCATCTTCACATAATTTTCCCATGAAGATTTTGTTATTTCCTCTTTCAGACATGACCCAAGACCTCAGGCTGGCCTCATTAACTGATCCTTATGGCACCTTAGGGGACAGTCCTCCCTAGGGAGATACATGGACTGGGATTGCTAGTCCCTCGTCACTGCATTCCCACCAGTCCTGGCTTTTTCTGCAGAGCTGAAATGCAAGCCACTTGCAGTCCATGTTGAGGAAAATATTTATGCTGGTAGCCAGCTTGACTTCTTCCAATGTTGTTTACAACCTTTGTGATTTGAATCTGTTCACAGAAGAATTAATTAATGCTTTTGTATGTTATTAGGAAAAAGCCCCAACTAGTTTCTCAGGATATTCATCCATGAAATTTTCAGCTTCAGGAAGAATGGTCAGATGGTCTCAAAAAAATAACTTGACAAATTAATGCCCTTTATAGAAGTTAGTTGTGAACAGGTGGGAGACTTTAGGAAAGATGGAGTAAATAGAGATGGCTTAATAATGGAAAGGGCTTCCCAGGTGGCACAGTGACAAAGAATCTGCCTGCCAGTGCAGGAGACACAGGAGACATGGGTTCAATCCTTAGGTTGGGAAGATTCCTTGCAAGAGGAAATGGTAACCCACTCCAGTATTCTTGGCTGGAGAATTCTGAGGACAGAGGAGCCTGGCAGGACATGACTGAGCATGTACACACACATAATAATGGCAAAGTCCTTTCTCCTTCTGTATCTTTGTCTTTCTACAGTGACACTTGAAATCCTAAAGCCCAAACCCATATCACATAGAGACAGAAAAATGCAGCTATATTTACATGAGGTTTAGGAAAGCTAAAAGTCTTCATCTGCTAAATCTCTCTCCACTGGCCCTCCCTCTGGTTTGACCCAATATGTTTCTCTTTTAGGTGCTCAGACTTTGAGTTATTTAACCCAAACTCACAGCCTTATCTTCAGAAGGAGAATACTAAAATGGACATTTTGCTACATATAAAATCATTAACATCATGCTAGGCACGGAGTCAAAATGTTGCATTCATATTAAATAATGATGATGGCTTATTCCTTCATTGGCTGAAATGAAGCTGAAATACCAGTTTATATCGAGCACTGTGGCAAAAAAGATAAACAAAGACTGTTTCAGCCTTTAAAGAGCTTACAGCCCCTGAGGAGAGAGAGAGCTATAAACAGATGATTGCAATAGAGTGCAGCAAGTAATTATGATGGAGAGAACCACGAGTATGATGAAAGAACATTGATACAGCTGGAGACAAGGAAGGGCATGTGATACCTTACTCCTAAAAGCCAGTGGGAGTTATTACTGTGTGAATCATGGGGATTGCAGAAGTTCTTCATCATTCATAGAATTATAGGCTAGAAAGGGAGAGGGAACACGGACATGGCATCAGCAGATTTGGAGTGGTCAGCAGAGATGGGCAGGGCCTTACTTGGGGGAGGAGCCCTGAGCACTGGTACTCAGGGTACTAGACTGACCATATTCTCTGCCAGGAAAGGAAGATACCTAGATGAATGCTGGAGAATGGAGGTTAAGTGCAAATTCCAAAACAGAACACTGAAGTCATCCTCTGGTTGCTTCAAAATATCCTTGTGTTCCATTCTGCTCATAAAGCAATGACATATTACCAGTGTACATTATTTCCATTCCCACTTATATATGCCATCCACACCTATCTGTGAGAGCCTACAAGGAAGGGAGCAAGAGAGTTTTTTTTTTTTTTTTTTAATATCATTTATTGGGTGCTTACAGTATCATAATATTTTACCATAACATTATCATAATACTTTTAAATTATAATTTACTAAATATAATCTTCTCAACAGCAAATCAGTGATCTTGGAATTACTAATCTGCTTTTATGTTATATTAAGATTGAAAAAAAATAGTTTAAGAAAAGTTAAGCAATTTGCCTGGGGTAATATAACTGAAACAGGAATTCAGATCCAAAGCCTCTGATTTTTTTTTTTTTTTCCATGATGCCATAACACTTCATAACTTTTGCAATCAAGGATATTTTAATTTAAATTAGTTCTTTTAGGTCTTTGGTAAACAATTCTAGGATCTTCTCCATTCTTTTTCTGACATCTTGGATTATCTTCACTATCATTATTCTGAATTCTTTTTGTGAAAGGTTTTTCTGAAAGGTTACACTTCACTTAGTTATTTTTCAAGGGATTTATCTTATTCCTTCATCTGGAACATAATCCTCTTCCTTTTCATTTTGATTAGCTTTTGTGATTGTGGTTTTCATTCTGGAGGCTGAAAGACTGTAGTTTTTCTTGCTTCTTCAGTGTGCCCTCTTGCAGATGAGGATGAAAGGCTTGTGTAAACTTCCTGATGGAAGGGACTGGCAGTGGGGAAAACTGACTCTTACTCTGGTGGACAGGGTGGTGCTCAGAAAAACTTTAATCCAATTGTCTACTGATGACTGAGGCTGTATTCCTTCCCTGTTTGTTGTTTGGCCTGAGGTGACCCAGCCCGGGAGTCAACAGGCTCTATGGTAGGTCTACTGGTGACCTCCAGGAGGGCTTGCCAAAGGGCACTTCCCAGGACTGCTGCTGTCCCCAGGGCAAGCTACTGAGAACCCATGCCTCTGCAGGAGACCCCCAAACACTCACAGGCAGATTTGGCTCAGTCTCCTGTGGGGTCACTGCTCCTTTCTCCTGGGTCCTGGCATGCACAAAGTTTTGTTTGTGCCTTCCAAGAGTAGAGTCTCTGTTTCCCCCAGGCCTGTAGAAGTTCTGCAGTCAAATCCTCTGGACTTCTAAGTCAGATTCCCTGGAGATTCTCAGTTCCTCTGTTGAGTCCCCAGGCTTGGAAGCCTGATGCGGTGCCTAGAACCTTCACAACAGTATGAGAGTTTCTTTGTATTATTGTTCTCCAGTTGTGGGTTGCCAACCTGGCAAGTGGTTTCCCATTTCCTTCTCCAGTGGACCACATTCTGTCAGACCTCTCCACCATGACTCGCCCGTCTTGGGTTGCCCAGCAGGCATGGCTTGGTTTCATTGAGTTAGACAAGGCTGTGGTCCCAGTGTGGTTAGATTGACTAGATTTCTGTGAGTATGGTTTCAGTGTGTCTGCCCTCTGATGCCCTCTTGCAACACCTACCATCTTACTTGGGTTTCTCTTACCTTTGGCGTGGGGTATCTCTTCACGGCTGCTCCAGCAAAGCGCACCTGCTGCTCTTTACCTTGGACGAGGGGTATCTCCTCACGGCCGTCCTTCCTGACCTTCAACTTGGGATGGCTCCTCTAGGCCCTCCTGCGCCCGCGCAGCCACTGCTCCTCGGACATGGGGTTGCTCCTCCCAGCCACCACCGCTGGCCTCGGGTGCCGCCCCTGGCCTTGGACGCAGGGTAGCTCCTCTCAGCCATCGCCCATGACCTCAGAGGCAGGGTGGCTCCGCTTGGCCACCACCCCAGACCTTGGACTCGGGGTAGCCGCTCTTGGCCATTCCTGTGCCGTCGCAGCCTGGCACTCTAGGCCGATGCCCCTGACCTTGGACGTGGGGTAGCTCCTCCTTAATGAGCTTGCCGCAGCCACCTGCGCTTAGTGCGCTGGCTGCTTACCTTGAGAACACCATGAATAGTATGAAAAGGCAAAATGATAGGATACTGAAAGAGGAACTCCCCAGGTCGGTAGGTGCCCAATATGCTACCGGAGATCAGTGGAGAAGTAACTCCAGAAAGAATGAAGGGATGGAGCCAAAGCAAAAACAATACCCAGCTGTGGATGTGACTGGTGATAGAAACAAGGTCAGATGCTGTAAAGAGCAGTATTGCATAGGAACCTGGAATGTCAGGTCCATGAATCAAGGCAAATTGGAAGTGGTCAAACAAGAGATGGCAAGAGTGAACGTCGACATTCTAGGAATCAGCAAACTAAAATGGACTAGAATGGGTGAATTTAACTCAGATGACCATTATATCTACTACTGCAGGCAGGAATCCCTCAGAAGAAATGGAGTAGCCATCATGGTCAACAAAAGAGTCTGAAATGCAGAACTTGGATGTAATCTCAAAAACGACAAAATGATCTCTGTTCATCTCCAAGGCAAGCCATTCAATATCACGGTAATTCAAGTCTATGCCCCACCCAGTAATGCTGATGAAGCTGAAGTTGAATGGTTCTATGAAGATCTACAAGACCTTTTAGAACTAACACCTAAAAAAGATGTCCTTTTCATTATAGGGGACTGGAATGCAAAAGTACAAAGTCAAGAAACACCTGGAGTAACAGGCAAGTTTGGCCTTGGAATGCAGAATGAAGCAGGGCAAAGACTAATAGAGTTTTGTCAAGAAAACGCACTGGTCATAGCAAACACCCTCTTCCAACAACACAAGAGAAGACTCTACACATGGACATCACCAGATGGTCAACA
>SJYT01084179.1:258922-307924 GCA_006410635.1 Cephalophus harveyi | reverse complement strand
CTTTTAATTTCATGGCTGCAATCACCATCTGCAGTGATTTGGGCATTAAACATACATGTATCTCATCCCTCCTGAGCCTCCCTCCCACTTACCCTCACCTCAACCCTTTAGGTCATCAGAGAGCACCAAGCTGAGCTTCCTGTTTTGTACACATTTGAGAATGAAAACATCCAAGTATTTACCTGCTTATCTCTATATACTTGGAATAAGGGAATTTTGAAGTGAACTTTGTATGCTCCATGCCTGAGGAAATTAAAAGATGCTGTGTATTTCTAACAGGCCCAGAAAAAGAACCTGACACCTATTAGAGATAAAGGACTAGGAAAAGCACTAAAAGGCTGTCTTTATGAAGAACACTGAAATTTGAGGCCCACAAAGTGCTACTGGGGCCCAGGCAACAATGTGATGCAGATATGGGAAAAAGAATTACTCATTGCTCAAAGAACTTGGCATGTTTCTCAGAACACCATGAAATCTAAAGGGGACTGAGTTTTCAAGCACATGAAGGGTTTGTAATGTTGAAAGCATGGGAAACTAGCAGTCAAGGCAATAGTGAGGGATCCCATACAAGTGTAGACTGTAAGAATGAGGTGAAGACAGAAAAACATAAGTAAACTTATTCCTGAGAATTCATGAGAGTAAGATTCCTTGACTTGGGTTGGAGCTATATTGTCCTGAATCAGTTTGGGACCTTAAGGCAGGTAAATTTGGGTTATTAATATTAATATTACTTTATTTATATGCACCCTAGAGCTACAGGGACTGGAGACATGTTTGTTAATTTTGGTTACATATTAACTTTCTCATTTTATCACCAGAGGAGCACCATACAACTGTCTTGTCCAGCTGCTCAGTCACTTAGACTCTTTGCAAGTTGCATTGACTGTAGCCCGCCAGGCTCCTCTGTCCGTGAAATTTTCCAGGCAAGAATACTGGAGCAGGATGCCATTTCCTACACCAAGGGATCTTCCTGATGGAAACTTCAACTTGCCTTTCTTGCACTGGCAGGCAGATTCCTTACCACAAGCACTACCTGTGAAGCCTCACCATACAACGATTATGTTGCTATTAATTCCATTTAATATAGAGAGACAAAAGATAACTGAAGATTTTTAAATGCCAGAATCACAGTTATTCATAAAAAAAAACAATGGAATACAGCCTCACAGTTTTCTGACTTCCAGTCTACCATTGACTTCTGTTTCATGTTGTTTCTTTCTTTCTTCTTTTTCTAAAAAACATGTCACTGTTTATTTTTGGCTGCATTCGGTCTTAGTTGTGGCACACAGAAGTTTCGTTGAAGTATGCAACATCTTTCGTGTGGCGCCCAGGCTCAATAGTTGCAGTACACTGTGGCATGTGGGATCTCAGTTCCCCGACCAGGAATCAAACCTGCATCCTCTGCACTGGAAGGCAGGTTTCTTAACCACTGGACCACCTTGATGCTCTTTCTGAACTATCATACTCAGCCCTTTGTATCTGTGGACTCTGCACCTATGGATTCAACCAACTATGGATCAAAACTATTTGGAGAAAAATGTTTTTAGTCCCAAAGGGCAAAATTTGAATTTGCCTTGTATGGTCAACTATTTACATAGCACTTACATTGTATTTACAAATATTTAATATGCATGTATATGTTGAATTTACATTGTTTAAGGTGTTATAATTAATATAGAGATGATTTAAAGTATATGGGGGAATCTGCATGGGTTATAGTCAAATACTATGCCATTTTTTATAACTTGAACATCGATAAATTTTGGAATCCATGGGTGGTCCTGAAAAGAATCCCCATTGGATACAGAGGGATAATTATATGTAGAAGATAAAAAATGTTATTTAAGCTCCAATCTGCATGCATACAAAACTGACTTGACTGCTTTACTTCCCTAGAATGACCTTTCTTTTCCCCTTAATGAATTGAGAGAATGAGCCACTAATTTTGACATATTTGACTCTGTCAAGTCTAACTGGAAAAGGGGATATAATCTCAAATAAAGCAATAAAATAGGTGGTCTATATTATTAAACTCTAAAGAGTAAATATTTACCAATAAATTCTGCTTGCAATTTTGTGACTGCATAAAATTATCATGGATATGCTTGGAGTTACTCCCCCTGACCACTCAGAGATCTTTGAATTCTTGACACAGTTCTTTTTTCTTACCTAAACTGTTCACAAGGACATTATAGCCTGTTATAATTCTGTGTGCCCCCAAAATTTGTATCTTGAAGCCTTAATCCCTAATGTGATGGTGTTTGGAGATGGGACTTTGGGGAGGTGGTTAAGTCATAAAAGAACCCTCATGAATATAATTATTTCTCATATCAAGAGACACCAGATCAATGATTCCTCTCTGCCATATTAGGATATAGCAAAAGGTTGTTGTTGTTCAGCTCCTATGTCTTGTCTGACTCTGCAACCCCAAGAACTGCAGCACACCAAGCTTTCCTGTCCTTCACCATCTCCCAGAGTTTGCTTAAACTCATGTCCACTGAGTTGGTGATGCCATCTAACCATCTCATCCTGTTGCCCTCTTTTCCTCCTGTCTTCAATCTTTCCCAGCATCAGGGTCTTTTCTAATGAGTCAGCTCTTCGCATCAGGTGGCCAAAGTATTGAAGTTTCAGCTTCAGCGTCAATCCTTCCAATGTATATGCAGAGCTGATTTCCTTTAGGATTGATTAGTTTGATCTCCTTGCTGTCCAAGGGGCTCTCAAGAGTCTTCTCCAGCACCACAGTTCAAAAGCATCAATTCTTTGGTGCTCAGCTTTCTTTGTAGTCCAACTCTCACATCCATACATGACTACTGGAAAAAACATAGCTTTGACTCTACAGAGCTTTGTTGGCAAAGTGATGTCTCTGCTTTTTAATATGCTGTGTAGGTTTGTCATAGGCTTCCTTCCAAGGAGAAAGCATCTTTTAATTTCATGGCTACAACTACCATCTCAGTGATTTTGGAACCCAAGAAATAAAATCTGCCACCATTTCCATTGCTTCCCCATTTATTTGCCATGAAGTGATGGGACCAGAGGCTGTGATCTTAGTGTTTTGAATGTTGAGTTTTAAGTCGCATTTTCACTCTCCTCTTTCACCCTCAACAAGAGGTTCTTTAGATCCTCTTTACTTTCTGCCATTAGAGTGGTATCATCTGCATATCTGTGGAGTAGGAAATGGCAACCCACTCTAGTATTCTTGCCTGGAAAATCCCATGGACAGAGAAGCCTGGTGGGCTACAGTCCATAGGGTTGCAAAGAGTCAGACACTACTGATCGTGAGCACATCTGCATATCTGAGGTTGTTGATATTTCTCCCTACAATCTTCATTCCAGCTTGGGATTCATTCTGTAGACTGGTAACAGGGTTCTCAGTAGGAACTGAATCTGTCAGCTCCTTGGTCTTGGACTTCCCAGTCTCTAGAAGAGTGGGAAATAAATGGTTTTGCTTAAACCACCCAGTAGTTAGTTAGTGTGTGCATGCTCAATCACTTCAATCATGTTCCCATGGACTGGAGTCCACAAGGCTCCTCTGTCCCTGGATTCTCCAGACAAGAATACTGGAGTGTGTTGCCATTTCCTCTTCCAGGGAATCTTCCAAACCCAGAGATCAAACCCATGTTTCTTATGTGTCCTGCATTGGCAGACAGATTCTTTATCACTAGCACCACGTGGGAAGCCTCAGGTATAGCAGCTCAAACTGGCTAAGACGTAGTCCTATAGTTAATTTATTCTATGGGGGCTTCAGAAAGTGAACTTACCTGTTGAAAAGAGAGTTTATTGAGCAAATAAACAGAACTATTGACAATCCATCTTAAAATTTTAAAAAATTTCTACAGTTTTCATCATTAATGAAATTGGTACCTCTGTTATCTGGATGTTTCTCTTCTGAAGACAACAGAAAAGTCAAAAGTTCTCTAGGGAATTAAGGATCTGAATTTCCCATAAACTCTTACTACTGAAAGCAGAGTTAATCAACTCAGACAAGAAGGAAAAATAATCATTATGCAACTCAGTCTTTGTCTAAATATACAAAGTCAGACTTGCACAGAGACCTTGGTCTTTGTCATTCCTCAAGGGTTTTTTAAACATTTTCTGGAATAACTTTATTGGAGTATAATTTAAATGCTATGAAACTAGCCTACTAATAAGTATACAGTTTGGTAGTAAATTTATAGAGATTTTCAACCATCACCACAGCCTTAGAACTTTTTTTAATTACACCCAAATTTTCCTGCAATGTCATTTGCAGCACTTCGATTCACTCTTATTTGTTGAGAGGTTTTTATCATCAGTAAGTATTCAGTGTTGTCAAATAATTTATCTGCATTTATTGAGGTAGCTTTGCATTTGGGGTCTTTAATTCTATTAATATGTTATAACACATTGTTTTTTCTAATTCCACTTCAGGAGAGTTCAGTTCAGTCGCTCAGTCATGTGCGACTCTTTGCGACCCCATGAATCACAGCACGCCAGGCCTCCCTGTCCATCACCAACTCCCGGAGTTCACTCAAACTCATGTCCATCGAGTCGATGATGCCATCCAGCCATCTCATCCTCTGTCATCCCCTTCTCCTCCTGCCCCCAATCCCTCCCAGCATCAGGGTCTTTTCCAATGAGTCAACTCTTCCCATGAGGTGACCAAAGTATTGGGGTTTCAGCTTCAGCATCAATCCTTCCAAAGAACACCCAGAACTGACCTCCTTTAGGATGGACAGGTTGGATCTCCTTGCAGTCCAGTTCAGTTCAGTTCAGTCATTCAGTCATGTGCGACTCTTTGTGACCCCATGAATTGCACGCCAGGCCTCCCTATCCATCACCAGCTCCCAGAGTTCACTCAGATTCACGTCCATTGAGTCAGTGATGCCCTCCAGCCATCTCATCCTCGGCCGTCCCCTTCTCCTCCTGCCCCCAGTCCCTCCAGCATCAGACTCTTTATCAATGAGTCAACTCTGTGCATGAGGTAGCCAAAGTACTGGACTTTCAGCTTTAGCATCATTCTTTCCAAAGAAATCCCAGGGCTGAATTCATTCAGAATGGACTGGTTGGCTCTCCTTGCAGTCCAAGGGACTCTCAAGGGTTATCTCCAACACCACAGTTCTAAAGCATCAATTCTTCGGCGCTCAGCCTTCTTCACAGTCCAACTCTCACATCCATACATGACTACTGGAAAAACCACAGCCTTGACTAGATGGACTTTAGTCGGCAAAGTAATGTCTCTACTTTTGAATATGCTATCTAGGTTGCTCATTACTTATCTTCCAAGGAGTAAGCGTCTTTTAATTTCATGGCTGCAGTCACCCTCTGCAGTCATTTTGGAGCCCCCCAAAATAAAGTCTGACACTGTTTCCACTGTTTCCCCATCTATTTCCCATGAAGTGATGAGACCAGATGCCATGATCTTCGTTTTCTGAATGTTGAGCTTTAAGCCAACTTTTTCACTCTCCTCTTTCACTTTCTTCAAGAGGCTTTTAAGTTCCTCTTTGCTTTCTGCCATAAGGGTGATGCCATCTGCATATCTGAGGTGATTGATATTTCTCCCGGCAATCTTGATTCCAGCTTGTGTTTCTTCTATTCCAGCGTTTCTCATGATGTACTCTGCATATAGGTTAAACAAGCAGGGTGACAATATACAGCCTTGACACACTCCTTTTCCTGTTTGGAACCAGTCTGTTGTTCCATGTCCAGTTCTAACTGTTGCTTCCTAACCTGCGTATAGGTTTCTCAAGAGGCAGGTCAGGTGCTCTGGGATTCCCATCTCTTTCAGAATTTTCCACAGTTTATTGTGATCCACACAGTCAAAGGCTATGACATAGTCAATAAAGCAGAAATAGATGTTTTTCTGGAACTCTCTTGCTTTTTCGATGGTCCAGCAGATGTTGGCAATTTGATCTCTGTTTCTTCTGCCTTTTCTAAAACCAGCTTGAACATCTGGAATTTCACGGTTCACGTATTGCTGAAGCCTGGCTTGGAGAATTTTGAGCATTACTTTACTCCATCTCTTTCAGAATTTTCCATAGTTTATTGTGATCCACACAGTCAAAGGCTTTGGCATAGTCAATAAAGCAGAAATAGATGTTTTTCTGGAACTCTCTTGCTTTTTTTATAATCCAACGGATGTTGGTAATTTGATCTCTGGTTCCTCTGCCTTTTCTAAAACCAGCTTGAACATCTGGAAGTTCACGGTTCACGTATTGCTGAAGCCTGGCTTGGAGAATTTTGAGCATTACTTTACTAGCATGTGAGATGAGTGCAATTGTGTGGTAGTTTGAGCATTCTTTGGCATTGCCTTTCTTTGGGATTGGAATGAAAACTGACCTTTTCCAGTCCTGTGGCCACTGCTGAGTTTTCCAAATCTGCTGGCATATTGAGTGCAGCACTTTCACAGCATCATCTTTCAGGATTTGAAATAGCTCAACTGGAATTCCATCACCTCCACTAGTTTTGTTCATAGTGATGCTTTCTAAGACCTTTTAGAACTAACACCCCAAAATGATGTCCTTTTCATTGTAGGGGACTGGAATGCAAAAGTAGGAAGTCAAGAAATACCTAGAGTAACAGGCAAATTTGGCCTTAGAATATGGAATGAAGCAGGGCAAAGGCTAATAGAATTTTGCCAAGAGAGTGCACTGGTCATAGCAAACACCCTCTTCCAACAACACAGACAAGACTCTACACATGGACATCACCAGATGGTCAACACCGAAATCAGGTTGATTAAGCTAACTAGCCACCCCCAAAGATTAAGTCCAGATCTAGGATGGGCCCTGGATTCTGCATTTTTAACAAACACCCTACACATAGTTCAGATACAATGATTTTAGAAGTTCTTTTAGAAACACTATTGTAGGAATATTTCTCTAGTTCAGCTTTTCTTTTCTATCAACTTACACACATTTTGGAGGGTGGGGACTTCTGGAGTTACTGTGCGTATTCTTGGTTACTGAAGGGTAACTTGTTGCTTTTAGATTCAAAAGCATGAGTTCCCTCATGCTCAGGGGCCTTAAAGAATGACTGATCTTCCAATGATCCTCCAGTGATCATACACCTGATCAATGACTCTGTCCCAAGGATGGCTTGGTGATTTGCATTCATTCTTTTCTAATACACAAATCAGATGGGAGAGGAAAGTCATCAGTGAAATAGATACCCTACATCACAGGGCTATTATTGAAATAAATATAATAATATATTTACATTATTATATGACTATCAGTTCAGTTCAGTTCAGTCGCTCAGTTGTGTCCGACTCTTTGCGACCCCATGAATCGCAGCACGCCAGGCCTCCCTGTTCATCACCAGCTCCCAGAGTTCACTCAGACTCACGTCCATCGAGTCAGTGATGCCATCCAGCCATCACATCCTCGGTTGTCCCCTTCTCCTCCTGCCCCCAATCCCTCCCAGCATCAGAGTATTTTCCAATGAGTCAACTCTTCGCATGAGGTGGCCAAAGTACTGGAGTGTCAGCTTCAGCATCATTCCTTCCAAAGAAATCCCAGGGCTGATCTTCAGAATGGACTGGTTGGATCTCTTTGCAGTTCAAGGGACTCTCAAGAGTCTTCTCCAACACCACAGTTCAAAAGCATCAATTCTTTGGCGCTCTGCCTTCTTCACAGTCCAACTCTCACATCCATACATGACCACCGGAAAAACCATATCCTTGACCAGACGGACCTTAGTCGGCAAAGTAATGTCTCTGCTTTTGAAAATACTATCTAGGTTGGACATAGTGTTGCATAATAATTTATAAAAATGCTACATTCTTATGATAATATGATATGTCTGCATGATTGCATCAATTAACTATCAGATGAAAATTATGAATATGCATCTTCTAAGAGCTGACTCAGTGGAAAAGACCCTGTTGCTGGGAAAGATTGAAAGCAAAAGGACAAAGGGGCAGCAGAAGATGAGAGGGTAGATACAATCACCGACTCAATGGTCATGAATTTGAGCAAAATCTGGGAGATGATGGAGGACAGAGGACCCTGGCGTGCTGCAGTCCACAGGGTCGCAAAGAGTCAGACACGACTTAGCAACTCAACAGCAACAACAATTACTAATCACTATCAATAATGTGTAGAATTGGGAGATTTTACTGGGAGGTGCAGCAAAAACACTGGGTGATCTATATGTTAAAAACTGATTTGATTTCATAATGTTCTTTTCTCTCTGATTACCTGAACATTTTATGTAATTTTAGCTTTTGTCCTAGTTATTCAATAGTCCCCTTGTTTCTATATTTTGTTCTGTATCTTATTATTCCACACCATCTGTGGCTGTAACCGTCTCTCTCCCAAGCCCACTTTTGTTCAATGTGTGCAATCACCAACAGAAGAGAGAAAAAATTTAACCGGAAAAAAAAAATGATGCAAAGAAAGATTTAGGGTCCTGCAGATGTTTCCAGCTGAAGTACCAGCTGGCATTGTCGTTGTTTGTGTGGAGTGGAATCCCAGAAGCCAATGAAAGGAGACAATCAGTTTTAGCTGACTCAATTTTTTTTATTTCCACTTTCCTAACACAGATGAATCTGATGCAAATTGTTTGAAAATAAGAGCCTTACAGCTAAGTGCATTACCATACTCTAGTGCAGAAAACTAAATTTCCCAGTGACGTGATAATGTCTGGAAATACTGCCTTCTAAAGGTTGTTAAAATCCTTGGAGGAATCCCTAGTTATTTTGACTGTTGGTGCAGTTGTTGGTGACACGAATAATTAGAATTCTTATTCTTCAGCTTTATAATGTACCTTCTTCAAAGACTTCAAGGGCCTTGGGACTTCCCTGGTGATACANTTTCCCAGTGACGTGATAATGTCTGGAAATACTGCCTTCTAAAGGTTGTTAAAATCCTTGGAGGAATCCCTAGTTATTTTGACTGTTGGTGCAGTTGTTGGTGACACGAATACTTAGAATTCTTATTCTTCAGCTTTATAATGTACCTTCTTCAAAGACTTCAAGGGCCTTGGGACTTCCCTGGTGATACAGTGGTTAAGACTCTACACTTCCCAACCTAGATGTCCATCCACAGATGAATGGATAAAGAAACAATGGTACACATATACAATGGAATATTATTCGGCTATAAAAAAGGAACACATTTGAGTCAGTTCTAATGAGTTGGATGAACTTACAGCCTATTGTACAGAGTGAAGTAAGTCAGAAAGAGAAAAACAAATATATATTAATGCATATATATGAAATCTGGAAAGATAATACCAATGAACCTATTTGCAGTACAGCAATGGAGATGCAGACATAGAGATCAGATTTGCGGACACACCAGGGGAAGGAGAGGGTGGGACGAATGGAAATAGAAGCATTGAAACATATATATTACCATATGTAAAACAGATAACCTGTGGGAATTTGCTGTATGACACAGGGAACTCAAACCCAGTGCTCTGTGACATCCTAGAGAGGTGTGTTGGGGAGGGAGGTGGGAGGGAGACTCAAGAGTGAGAGGACATATGTATACCTACGGCTTATTCATGTTGATGTATGGCAGAAACCAACACAATATTGTAAAGCGGTTATCCTCCAATTAAAAATAAATAAAGTTTAAAAATTAAACCATTATTCTAAAACAGAAAGATTCTACACTGCCAATGTTGATGCTGGGAGGGATTGGGGGCAGGAGGAGAAGGGGACGACAGAGGATGAGATGGCTGGATGGCATCACTGACTCGATGGACGTGAGTCTGGTGAACTCCGGGAGTTGGTGATGGACAGGGAGGCCTGGCGTGCTGCGATTCATGGGGTTGCAAAGAGTCTGACACGACGAGTGACTGAACTGAACTGATTAAACTAATTTACAAATGAAAAGCCTGCAGGTATAGAAATTTTAAATAATCTGCCTAAAGTTGCATAATCAATATTTTGCCTGAGATTCACACCAAGATCTAATTCCAGAACCTCTGGACTCTTAATTAATTTGCAGTATTAAGTCATTTGATTCTTACATTTTATTGGTTTGCATTTTGGAGATACTGGAAATGACAAGAAAGTTTAAATAGCAGACAGAAGGTTCCTCCACTGACTCATGTCAATATCGATACTCAATAGGCCAACAAATATTGGGAAGCGTTTTCTGTGTTGATCATCCTTTGAGGAGTTGAGGATACTGGTCTCTGTAAGTAAGTTGTTCAGAAAACTGTGTGAGAGACAGCTCTTTAAACAAACAATGGACTGTTACATGGTAACTTACTTAGTTGCTAAGGAAACTCAGCCAAGTGGTGCTAATTCTCCTTAGGACAGACCACAATAACTGAACTGATTAAACTAATTTACAAATGAAAAGCCTGCAGCTATAGAAATTTTAAATAATCTGCCTAAAGTTGCATAATCAATATTTTGCCTGAGATTCACACCAAGATCTGATTCCAGAACCTCTGGACTCTTAATTAATTTGCAGTATTAAGTCATTTGATTCTTACATTTTATTGGTTTGCATTTTGGAGATACTGGAAATGACAAGAAAGTTTAAATATCAGACAGAAGGTTCCTCCACTGACTCATGTCAATATCGATACTCAATAGGCCAACAAATATTGGGAAGCGTTTTCTGTGTTGATCATCCTTTGAGGAGTTGAGAATACTGGTCTCTGTAAGTAAGTTGTTCAGAAAACTGTGTGAGAGACAACTCTTTAAACAAACAATGGAGTGTTACATGGTAACTTACTTAGTTGCTAAGGAAACTCAGCCAAGTGGTGCTAATTCTCCTTGGGACAGACCACAGTGAGGTCAAGAGCTGGTCTGTCCATGAAACAAACCACTCAATACAGAGAATCTAACTGCTGTCATGCGGTTCCCAATGATACTGCTGAAGAGAAAGACTCATAGTAACACTTGAGAAATTTTCACTGAGGGCTTCGAAATTCTCTACCCCTTAAAAGTGAGTTGAAGGTGGTGGGAATGGAGGCAATTTGCAGGAAGCTTCCTCTGTCCTCTGTCACTACCCACAACTCTTCTTTAAATTAAGCAGCTGCAGCATTGAATGCATATAGTATGCTGCGATTCCATCAAAATGGAATCAGGCAAAGATATCAACGGCCTTCCTTTCATTGCTTCCCAGGTGGTGCTAGTGGTAAAGAACCCACTTGCAAACGCAGGAGGCATGAGACGTGGGTTTGATCCTGGGTTGGGAAGATCCCCTGGAGGAGAGAATGGCAACCCGCTCCAGTGTTCTTCCCTGGAGGATCCCATGAAGAGAGGAGCCTAGTGGACTATAGTTCATAGGGTCACAAGGAGTCAGACATGACTGAAGTGACTTAACATGCAGAAAGAAGCACTTGGGAAAGCCCAAGATCTCTGCCTGAGCTATTTTGCTTCCTGCAGCATCTTCTTAATTAGCCAGAGGAAAACTGTCTTTGGGCTTCAGGCAATACTCTGCTCCTAGCCTGGAAAAGCAGCCAAAGGGTTCTCTGCCAACAGCCGCTGAGGGGCTCTGCCTTCCTCCCAGATGTTGTCTACCCACTGCACTTGTTAAGGAAGTCTATGGACAGGGCAGGACTTTCTAATCCAACTCCTATTGGCCAGAGCTTCCCCTGGAACCCCAGAGAAGGCAATGGCAACTCACTCCAGTCCTCTTGCCTGGAAAATCCCATGGATGGAGGAGCCTGGTAGGCTGCAGTCCATGGGGTCGCTAAGAGTCGGACAAGACTGAGCGACTTCACTTTCACTTTTCACTTTCATGCATTGGAGGAAGAAATGGTGACCCACTCCAGTATTCTTGCCTGGAGAATCCCAGGGATGGGGGAGCCTGGTGGGCTGCCGTCTATGGGGTCGCACAGAGCCGGACATGACTGAAGCGACTTAGCAGCAGCAGCAGCAGCCCCTGGAACCCAGCATACCAACAGCTGGGACCAATCACCACATTGTCTACTCATGAAATTATTAAGATGACTCTCTATGGTTTGTGCTTGGCAGGGAAATACTCTTTCACATGTGGCCAGCATATATTTGGCCAGCAGACTGAGAGTCTAAAGGCAGATAAGACAAGCAATCCCAATTATCCACTGGTTGAGAGCAAAACACATCTTAGAGCCTCTATCCCAGCCCCGGATGGGTTGATTCATTGATGAGGAATTTTGCAAAAAAAAAAAAAAAAAACACAAAATAGATGTCCAGTCTGGACAATAGTCCAAATGAGGCTTTAAGTGGCAAAGCTTTCTGTGACATTACAGGTCTGTCTAGCAAAGGATGATTTAACAAGTTTGTGAAAGATTTACATGCCTCAGTTAGATCAAGGACATAAAGAAAGCTGCAAGCAAGTTAAGAGCATTTTTGTCGTTGTTGTTAAGCATTTTTATTTTATTTTACTTTATTTGGCTGCACCAGGTCTTAGTTGTGGCACGCAGGATCTAATTCTCTGACCAAGAATTGAACCCAGGTCCCCTGCATTGGGGGTGTGGAGTCTTAGCCACTGGACCACCAGGGAAGTCCCAAATTAGAAACATTTTTAACCCGAAAGTAAGGTGAACAGAAATGTTTTCTCCCAAGACCTCACCTAGGCACCATAAAGCTTACCAGTATTTCTTGTTTCAAAGTTGAAAAACTCACTGATACCAACAGTCTCTCCAGAGATAATTGACAGGAGCTGGTAGAGTTGAGGGCATTCAGAAATATTCAATGCCTTTGTGATTTACAGAAAACATTGCAAAAAATAAACTTTTGTTTCATTTTGCCAGAAAATGAAAGTCTGTGAAAGCTTACGTTAGGTTTGGAATATTTATGAATCCAGTCTTCACTGTGGCTTTTGGTCTTTCAAACTCTCTCAACATTTCTCTCAACATCTTGTTAAACTCTATTCAGGGCCCATTTGTAAAATGCAATGAAAAAACAAACTAAAAGCCATTGATATTTCTTCCAAATGTGTTAAAAACCACTGCTACTGCTACTGGTAAGTCGCTTCAGTCGTGTCTGACTCTGTGCGACCCCATAGACGGTAGCCCACCAGGCTCCCCCGTCCCTGGGATTCTCTAGGGAAGAATACTGGAGTCGGTTGCTATTTCCTTCATTTCAAGGATCTCTTTTTCATGTTTCCAAGTCTACCATCTCTGCTCATTCTGCCCTCATCCTGAAAACACAGAGAGGTCACCTCTCCATTTCTGGCCTTATTTGATCTTTCAAGATTAATCAACTTAAACATCTCGAGAGCCCTTCACCACTATGATGAGGTTTTCAAAAATGGCAGATTGCAGATATAAAGTATATCTCTTTGGAAGAAATGATGCTAAAACTGAAACTCCAGAACTTTGGCCACCTCATGCGAAGAGCTGACTCATTGGAAAAGACTCTGATGCTGGGAGGGATTGGGGGCAGGAGGAGAAGGGGACGACAGAGGAAGAGATGGCTGGATGGCATCACCGACTCAATGGATGTGAGTCTGAGTGAACTCCGGGAGTTGGTGATGGACAGGGAGGCCTGGCGTGCTGCGATTCATGGGGTCACAAAGTGTCGGACACGACTGAGAGACTGAACTGGACTGAACTGAATGCTCATAATGAGTAAACTGAGAGGAACTGGTCCCCTGTAAAACAGCCTGCGGCTCTTGGTAAGGGTCAGCATGAAGTTTTTATCCTCACCCACCAGACACGTACATGTACTTAATCTCACCCTATTTTTTAAGACTTTTTTTGATGTGGACCATTTTTTAAGTCTTTGTTGAATTTGTTACAATATCGCTTCTGTTTTTTGTTTGTTTTTTTGTTTTGGCAGCGAAGCATGTGGTATCTTAGCTCCCCGACCAGGGACTGAACCTACACCCCCTACACTGGAAAGCGAAGTCTTAACCACTGGACCACAGGGAAGTCCCGCATCCTATTTTTTAAGAATGGCAACTCTGACCAGGTCACTAAGCTGCTTTTATTTATTTAACAGATTCTTATTCAGTGACTTCCACAGGCTACAGAGGCCTGAAACTTGTTGTAAAAATGATCCCTGATTACCCAACACCTAGAGAACATGTTACAAATCACTCATCTTTCTCATAATCCTTTAACCATCTGCCAACCTATCATCCTAGACTCACTTCCGTCCCTCCTTTCACTGTTATTCCCCTTCAGGTCACTCCCTACCCTTGGCAGCTATGATGCATTCTGTATTCATCCATATATGTTTACTTGTAATTTCACAAATATTGCACCATACTTTGCTCATGTGCATCTTAATCATTGCATTTGGAATGCTTCCTCTGTCTTTTCTGGAATATCTTCTTCCCTGCCCGCCCCCCCCCACACACACACATACACACCTGAATAGGAAACTAATATAAATCATTTAAGACTCAGTTTTAAAAGGCCTTCCTTTGACATATTCCCTAACTAAACGCCATGGTTAAAATGGCTACAATTTCTTTTTTTTTTTAATCTATACAATGTTTTATTACAATGTATGATAAAAGTTAAGTTTTGTTATAGGCTAGGGATTTTGCTTCCACTTTTAATAAAAACAATTTTAAATGGATAACCAACAAAGACCGACTGAAAGCACAGGGAACTCTGCTCAGTATTCTGTAGCAATCTAAATGGCGAAAGAACTTCAAAAAAACAGATACGTATATATGTATAACTGAGTCACTTGGTTGTACATCTGAAACTAACACAACACTGTTAATCAACTGTGTGTGTGTGTGTCTGTGCACGCACACTAAGTTGCCAGTCTTATCTAACTCTTTGCAACCCTCCTTCCCTGGTAGCTCAGCTGGTAAAGAATTTGCCTGCAATGCGGGCGACCTGGTTTGATCCCTGGTTTGCAAGGCTATGGACTGTAGCCCACCAGGCTCCTCTGTCCATGGGATTCCCCAGGCAAGAATACTGAAGTGTGTGGCCCTCCCCTTCTCCACAGACCTTCCCAATGCAAGGATCAAACCCGTGTCTTTTCTGTCTCTGGCATTGACTGGGGGTTCTTTACTACTAGCACTACCTGAGAAGTCTCATTGATCAACTATACTCCAACGTAAAATAAAAAGATCAGAAAAAAACACAAAAAGCATACACTGAAAAGCAAAGAACAGTGATTTTTGGAACTAGTGAAAAAGCAGTGACATGTTTCTTTTGAGGAAAAATCCTGCCTCAAACTGAGTGCCAGGAGGAGGAATACCTTATAACTTTAATACTGCTAAAATGGCTATGGTTTCTTCTCAGCTCCTCCCATCACGAGGTGGGGATGGTTTCCACTATTGCTGATTCTGGTATAGACCAGTTCCTTGTTGTCTCCAATAACATGCAGTGGATGTGACATCATATGGCTGCCAAGCCTCAGCTCAAGAGGCCTTGCGGTTTTTGCTCTCACTCTCTTGGAAAGTTGCAGCCACCTTGTCAAACACCTGGGCTAGTCCACTGGATGGGCCACATGGAGGAGAACCAAGATGCTCAGCTGGTAATCCGATATCCAACCTAATGACCAGGGATGTGAGCACCTTTCTTTGCCTGTCTGACCTGGTTGAATCACCATGAGTAATTCCAGGAAACACCAACGCAAGAAGTGTGTGCCTCAGGTCAGACTTCAGAGAAGAAACATGAGCAAATAAACTCCAATTGCTTAAACCCACTTTGTTCTGGAAAGGTGTGTTACATAGCAGTAGGTAGGTGGTATAACTCCACCCCAGTTCCAACCGCAGATAGCTAGTCATTTTGAATTCTGAAACACCATAGCACCCTGTGTGTACCTGTAATATAGTAAGAGTCACATTTTAACATGATCATGTGTTTATGCATTTCTCCACTACTTGACTCTGAGTTCCCTAGAAGCAGAAATAGCCCCAGGACCTCACAACGAGCCTGAATACACAGCAGGCACTAAAGAAATAACTGTTAACAAACACCTGAAGACTTAGCCTTCATAAGGACAGATTCTAGCATGTTGATTCCATTTGAGTGTGTTAACCAAACCATGGGCAGAAGAGACTTTCACCTTCCATACTGGGACAATGGTGAACCTCATGCCCCACAGCATGGCTCACATGAGGTTAAATTTAGCAGCAGTAATAGATTGGATCTTTTCAGAGTCCTAAGATTAAATAGCCTCAGATGAGCAGTATCTCACTAGCTCTGCCAATCTAACAGCCAAGGGAACTCTTTGCTTGCAAAAAACAGAATGTAATTCCAAGCAAAATCCTGTAAGTCTTGGCTTTGGGACAAAATGCATTATAAAAATAAAAACATTTGTTTTATCCAATTCCTCTCCAGAGTTTTGGCCAGCATTATCCAGAACAAATCAAAGTGTCCTCTATAGTCTGTAGTTACTTGTATATTACTGGTAACATGGCTGGGAAAATGATGATCACATTAGTCATCTTTAGATCATAATTCTTGCAGATTAGAATCTATTTTTGCATATATTTTAGCTGGATGAATCCTATTGTTGAATAATTAAATAACCCATTTAGAAACATAGATGCAAAGTTACATTTTTATACTTCACTAAGGTTGCATTAGCACATTTAATACTATTTTCATCACATATGTCATTATTAAAAACATATGTCATTATTAAAACTACCATTAGTATAAAAATGTGTGTGTGTATGTTACTTCACTTCTGTCACATCTCAATCTTTCTGACTCTATGGACTGTAGCTCTCCAGGCTCCTCTGTCCATGGGATTTTCCAGACAAGAATACTGGAGTGGGTTGCCATGCTCTCCTCCAGGGAATTTTCCCAACCCAGGGATCGAACCCACGTTTCTTGTGTCTATGTCTCCAGCATTGGCAGGCAGGTAGCTCCAATATAGAAGCCGAAACAACTTGACTAGAGGACTCAGAAGACATTTTCATTCCTTGCTTTGCTTTGTCAGTGACTTGCTCTTTGTGTCTTTGAATCTTAAATGTGTTTCCCTAGGTTTTTTTTCTTTTTTCTTTTGTCAATTCCTTTCATTAAGAAATAAAAGATTAACAACATAAATTATGGTTGAAGATTTCATAGTAAGTGAATAGTTAATAAATAGGTCATGCTTCAGCTAAATAGTGTGTGACCACTTATATTTTAGAAAATATTAAGACTTTTAACTATATCAGTAGGGTTTTCTGTTAACTATTTTACAAATAATTTTATTAAAAATAAACTTAATAAATATTATATCTTTTGTTTTATTATTTCTCCAGTTTTATTGAAATATAATTAACATCCCGCATTGTATAATTTTAAGATCTACAGCACAATGATTTGACTCACACAAATTGTGAAATGACCACCACAGAAATTTAGTGAATATCTATCATCTCATATAGATACAGAAAAAAAAAGAGGAAAAAAACAATTTTCCCAGTGATAAGAACTCTGATGATTTACTCTTAACAGTTTTCAAATACACCAAACGACAATGTTAACTATCATCATAATGTTGTACATTACATCCCTGGTGTCCGTCTATCTTATAACTGGAAGTTGAGACCATTGACCTCCATCTTTCAATTCACCCTCTCTTTAGCCCTTGCCTCTGGTAACCACACACATTTGATCTCTTTTTCTAACTTTGGTTTCTTGCTTTTTTAGATTCCACATACATGTGAGATCATATGGTATTTGTCTTTCTCTGCCCGACCTATTTCACTTAGCATAATGCCCTCAAGAGGCCCATCCATGTTGTCAAAAATAGAAAATAGCAGGAGTTCTTTATTTTTCATGGCTGAGTAACATATATGTGTATGTATATATATCACAACTTCTATATTCCTTTATCCATCTATGGACACGGGTTGTTGCCATATCTTGGCTATCGTAAATAACGCTGCTATGAACATGGGGATGCAGAGATCTCTTCTACATTGTGTTTTCATTTTCTTCAGATATATTCCCAGAAGGAGAATTGCTGGATCATATGGTACTTCTGTTTTTAATTTTTTGAGGAAACTCAATACAGTTTTCCTTATTGCCTGTCCCTATTTATAACCCTACTAACAGTGCCCAAGAGTTTCTTTTCTCCACATCCTTGCCAGCATTTGTTATCTCTTATCTTTTTTATTACAGACATTCTAAACAGGCATGAAAATGATATCAAGTTGTGGTCTTTATTTGCATTTCCCTAATGATCACTGATGTTAAGCACATTTTTATGTACCTATTGGCAGGAATTTTTTTATTAATTACACAGCATTTGTTGATATCAATTTAAAATTACTACATGTGTTCATTTTTAACTGTAACCAAAATTGATAATGGGTCACTTTTGAAAATGATTTCAAAATGCCCAATCAAGATATATAGGAACATTTTTTTTTTATGATCTATTTTACTTTTTGCTATGGAACAGCAGTCCATCTGGCTCAAGAAAGACTATACATCTTTACTAAATTGCTGTAGTTTTTGCAAAATGCAAACTCAACTCCTCATTAGTGAGTCCTTATTTATTTGCAAGGAAATTTAATCCACATGATTTTGATTCGTTGACACTTACAATAATATAAGCAAATAGTGTTTCATAAGTGCTACTTGATTTCTGAGAAGTCTTCGAGCCATATTTTGCTGTGATCTTTTTTCCTGGGATAAGAAAGTTTATTTTTACAGGTTGAAAAGGGGGAAAGGGCTCAAATTTGAGCAGAAAATGTAGACCCTTAGCATGGTAGGAGGGGATGAAAAGAAAACGTCTTTGAAACTCATGACAGCGTAAGTACTGAGGGGTATCCTAGACAGGTAGATTGACCTTGACTTCCAGGTATACACTTTTTGGGTAAAGATTAACCTTTCAGCCAGCTTAAGCCAATAGTGATAAGCAAGCTGATTTGCCTTCCCAATACTATCTTTCAGAAGTCCCACATAGACCATCAATGAGTCAATTAGAGATACAAGTCAAACTTATATAAATGGAAAGTTTGCTGATTTTGTGACAATCAGGTAGGTAGGTGAGCTAGAGAGTGAGTCACTTTTGTGTTCTCTGTTGACCTGGGTGCCAAAGAGACTCCACCTAAACTGAATGGCTGTCAAGCTTCATCCCAGAGCAGTGACTCACTCACCCTCAAGGCTCACTCAGGGAACAATTTTGGCTCTGAAGACCACTAACCCTGGGAACTCCCCAGCTGAGAGGTGGGACTGGTGAGATTTAGAACTGCTGACTTGGAGTTGTGAGTCATGGGTGAGTGCCAACGAGCCAGCATAAATCATGTAAGCAGTTGAATTTCATGGCCATTTTTTATAATAGCGGGGTAATAGCCTAACTTTTATAGTAGACATTTATTCACAGATATAAAAATAAAGCATTATTAGAATTCTTTACCCTAAATTTAGACATTGAGAATTAAAAATTCAGGATAGCTGATCTCCCCCAGACCATAAATAAAGAGAAGAGCGATACAGCTGCTAAACCTAATATTTTGTTTCATATTTATGTGACCAAAAATCTGCAGTGGAAAGACATAAAATTTTAAATCAGTAAACCTAGATTAAGACCCAAATCTGCTGATTACAAGTGATTTGATGCTGGGAAATGGCAAAGCTTTCCATAGCTTCAGTTTTCCCAATTGCTACACAGCAAGTTTCATAGAGTTAATATCACAGTTCATTGATGTGCTTGAAAATCTTTAATTAACCATGAAACACTGTACTCATTTATTCTAAGAAATATGTGTGCCCATTTTGGAGTCAAGACCTAGGCTTGAAACTTAGTGTGACTAAAACTCAAACATCTCAAGTTTTTCTTTTTTTTTTATCTGTATAGGAACATTTTTTAAGATGCACAGTATTGCATTTCTATCTCTTTTCAGGCATTAGCACTGTATATTTGCTTCACACCCCAAATTCACTACTCTCAATACAAAACACCACCCCCCAACACCAAGATATCCAATGGCAGTTAGAAGAATAGAACTGCACACAATGAAGGTTCACACTTCCCAGAAGAAAGTCAATCCACTTTTTCTGTGCCAAGTCTCATAAGCTGTGCATTAATCTCTGCAGACTTGATTTCAAAAATGAAACTACATTTAGAAAGGAAACAAATTCTACCAGCCATTTGTTGGAAGCTAAAATCATTCTGTGTCTTGAAAGTTTTAAATTTATTTATTTATTCGGACAGGGAAAGTTGCATATTTGAACCACATGTGAATCCAACTGGAATATGTTAGTTTTGAATGTGCCAGAGTTCCTAGAGGGCTTCAAAAATCCAAAGATGTAGTCAGTCACCCTAGCTTTAGGCGATCTGAATGTCTTGGCTCATGGTAAGGGTACAGAACAAAATGTAGCTAGTTCTTCCACCCTGTCCACTGGCATCTATCCTCATCACAGGAGCTAGTTTGGCTTACTCTATGGAGGATGAGTAAGACCACCAGGGGCTGGGAGAAGGTTGGAAACTACTGGCTTGAGGACGAAAGTGGAAGAGTGAGTTGAGCACTCAGTAAGTTGAGTGCTTGAGAAAACATGGCTGCTTAGCTCAGTTCTAAGATCAGCAATCGATACCATGCTCCTCTGTTAAGAGGGAATTCAGACTAGATGATCTCAAAGATCTTTTCTACATCTAACATGAGCTATAAAATTCTTGAACTAGGTTGCCATGAGTAACTATAATCACTTGGCCCAGAGGAAGACAAATAAATGTAAAATATTTCAATATTTGGAAGTTTGGACAAGAGAAACAAAAACAAAAGAAGGAAAAACTCTACCATTTCAAAGCAGTAGTGAATTTGACCTAAAATGGGCTCTGAACCTGACCAAATTAGCAGCATCTTCTCCCTAAGGCAGACATTTCAGTAGTAAATATGGGAAAATTAGTGTATCAGTCAGGGTTCTCCAGGAAAAAAAAAAGAAAATACATGCACACACACACTTTCACAAACACACACACATACATATATACACAATGTTTATTTATTTATTTACTAACTTTTTCCTTATATATTTTTTCATTTTAAGAAATTGGCTCATCACACAATTGTGGGGGCTGGCAAGTCTGTTTGCTGCTAAGTCACTTCAGTCGTGTCCGGCTCTGTGCGACCCCATAGACGGCAGCCCACCAGGCTCCCCAGTCCCTGGGATTCTCCAGGCAAGAACACTGGAGTGGGTTGCCATTTCCTCCTCCAACGCATGAAAGTAAAAAGTGAAAGTGAAGTCACTTAGTCGTGTCTGACCCTCAGCAACCCCATGGACTGCAGCCTTCCAGGCTCCTCCATCCATGGGATTTTCCAGGCAAGAGTACTGGAGTGGGGTGCCATTGCCAAATACTAGAACACCCCAACTGCCTTCAGTGGATAAACAGTTTAAAACACCAGTGTGTCTAGGCCATGGAGTACTACTCAGCAAGTCAAAAAGAACAAACTATTGATACATGGGACATCTTGTATCCAAGTAAAGATGCTGAATGAAGAGAGCCAGTTTCAAATCATATACTGTGTGATTCTATTTACATATGTAACATTCTCTAGGTCTGTATACAACATGCTTTTGGCTGGGGGCAGGGGGAGGGGAATGTGGCTATAAAGGAGCAACACAGGATCTTTGTGGCCACAGAACACTTCTGGGTGTGATATTAAACCATGGTTTTACAAGGCGTCACCACTGACAGAAACTAGGTAAAGGGGGCGTGGGATCTCCCTGAATGATTTCTTAATAGCTGCTTGTGATCTGTATTTATCAGAGTAAAAAGTTTAACTTAAAAATTTAAGTTGACACAGCAAAGAAAATCATAAGCAACTTAAAAATTTAAGTTGACACAGAAAAGGAAATCATAAGCAAAACAAAAAGATAACCTACAGACTGGGAGAAAATATTTGCAAATGATGCAACTGAAAAGGGCTTACTGTTCGAAATATAAAAACAGCTCTTACAATTCAATAACAACAGCAACAAAAACAACAACAACAAAAATAATCAAAAAATGGGCAGAAGATCTAGATGTTTCTACAAATGGCCAATAGGTTCATGAGAAGATGCTCAACATGACTAGTTATTAGAGAACTGTAAATAAAAACAATAACGAGGTACCACCTCATATCACTCAGAACAGCCATCATTAAAATGTGTACAAATAATAAATTGTGGAAAGAGCACAGAGAAAAAGGAACTTTCTTACACTGTTGAAAGGAATGGAAATTGGTGCAGCCAATGGAATACTACCCAGCCATAAAACAGAATGAAATAATGCCATTTGCAGCAACATCAGTTCAGTTCAGTTCAGTCGCTCAGTCATGTCCGACTCTTTGCGACCTCATGAATCGCAGCACGCCAGGCCTCCCTGTCCATCACCAACTCCCAGAATTTACTCAGACTCATGTCCATCGAGTCAGTGATGACATCCAGCCATCTCATCCTCGGTCGTCCCCTTCTCCTCCTGCCTCAATCCCTCCCAGTATCAGAGTCTTTTCCAATGAGTCAACTCTTCACATGAGGTGGCCAAAGTACTGGAGTTTCAGCTTCAGCATCATTCCTTCCAAAGAAATCCCAGGGCTGATCTCCTTCAGAATGGACTGGTTGGATCTCCTTGCAGTCCAAGGGACTCTTAAGAGTCTTCTCCAACACACAGTTCAAAAGCGTCAATTCTTCGGCACTTAGCCTTCTTCACAGTCCAACTCTCACATTCATACATGACCACTGGAAAAACCATAGCCTTGACTAGACGGAACTTAGTCAGCAATGTAATGTCTCTGCTTTTGAATATGCTATCTAGGTTGGTCATAACTTTTCTTCCAAGGAGCAAGCGTCTTTTAATTTCATGGCTGCAATCTGCAGTGATTTTTGAGCCCCCAAAAATAAAGTCTGACACTGTTTCCACTGTTTCCCCATCTATTTCCCATGAAGTGATGGGACCGGATGCCATGATCTTCGGCAACATAGATGAGCCTAAAGATTATCATACCAAGTGAACTAAGTCAGAAAGGGAAGACAAATACCATACGATATCACTTCCATGCGGAACCTAAAATACAACCACAAATGAATCTATTTACAAAACGAAAACAGACTCACAAATAAAAAGAAAAGATTTATGGTTGGCGAGGGGTAGAGGGATGTGGGCAGGCAAGGACTGGTAGTTGGGGATTAGCGGGTACAAACTATTACGTACAGTATGCATAAACAACAAGGACCTACTGTATAACACAGTGAACTGTATTCAATATCTTGTGATAAACTATAATAGAAGTGTTAGTCACTCATTCTTGTCCAACTCTTTGTGACGCCATGGACCGTAGCTTTCAGGCTCCTCTATCCATGGGGGTTCTCCGGCAAGAATACCGGAATAGGTTGCCATTCCACTCTCCAGGAGGTCTTCCTGACCCAGGAATTGAACCCAGGTATCCTGCATTGCAGGTGGGTTCTTTACCAGCTGAGTCACCAGGGAAGCCTCCAACATATTTGAAGTGTTTATTTAATGCTGGAAATTCACTCTAGGGGACTGAAAGATGTGAAAGGAAAAGACACCATAATTAAGCCATCCTTGGAAATGATGAGGTTTTTTTTTCTTTCTTTTCTCTCTCAAACACCTGTAATGTAATATAACGACTTTACATTAAAGTCACTTTAATGTAACTTCAAGCCCAAACATTCTGGGAGGTAAACAGTCTGGTAGCTATGAGGGACAAGAAGCAGGATGCACCTCGGGACGAGTGGAGGAACACTGGGGTCTGGCCACTCCACCGACTCTACAGCAGGCTCTCGGACACAAGAGCTCCGAGCAGCTGGAAGACAAATGACTCCTCAGGTTCCCTCATGAAGGCACCACGCTTGTCACGAAAGGGCACCCCTGAGAGCATCTCTGAACAGGACTGGGCAAAGCCACTCCACAGTCTGGCTCAAGACAGTGGCCCAGAGAAGCAGTGCCCAGGTCTCGAGGCCACAAAGGTCCCTCTTGCCTAGCGAAGTGCCTGACACCACACAAGTAAGACACGTGGCCAGTCTCAGAGAAAGAGGGACTTGCCACTGGGGTGAAAACCCTGGAAGGAGCTGATGCCAGAACCCAGAACTCTCAACTCTCAGTGAACTTCATTTAAAATGAAAAAGAACATACATGTATAACTAAGTCACTCTGTTGTACAACAGAAATAAAACACAACCCTGTAAATCAAGTATGCTCCAATAAAGTTAAAAAAAAATAGTTGGGTATATCCGTGTGAGGTGATTCTCACTGTGGTTTTGATTTGCATTTCTCTAATAATGAGCAACGCTGAGCATCTTTTCATGTGTTTGTTAGCCATCTGTATGTCTTCTTTGGAGAAATTCTGGGCAAAGCCACTCCACAGTCTGGCTCAAGACAGTGGCCCAGAGAAGCAGTGCCCAGGTCTCGAGGCCACAAAGGTCCCTCTTGCCTAGCGAAGTGCCTGACACCACACAAGTAAGACACGTGGCCAGTCTCAGAGAAAGAGGGACTTGCCACTGGGGTGAAAACCCTGGAAGGAGCTGATGCCAGAACCCAGAACTCTCAACTCTCAGTGAACTTCATTTAAAATGAAAAAGAACATACATGTATAACTAAGTCACTCTGTTGTACAACAGAAATAAAACACAACCCTGTAAATCAAGTATGCTCCAATAAAGTTAAAAAAAAATAGTTGGGTATATCCGTGTGAGGTGATTCTCACTGTGGTTTTGATTTGCATTTCTCTAATAATGAGCAACGCTGAGCATCTTTTCATGTGTTTGTTAGCCATCTGTATGTCTTCTTTGGAGAAATATCTGTTTAGGTCTTTTCCCCACTTTTCATTATGTTGTTTTTCTGGTTTTGAGTTGTATGAACTGCTTGTATATTTTGGAATTTAATCCTTTGTCAGTTGTTTCATTATTTTCTCCCATTCTGAGGACTGTCTTTTCACCTTGCTTATAGTTTCCTTTGCTGTGCAAAAGCTTTTAAGTTTAATCAGGTCCCACTTGTTTACTATTGCTTTTATTTCCATTACTCTAGGAGGTGGGTCATAGAGGATCTTGCTTTGATTTATGTCATCAAGTGTTCTGCCTATGTTTTGCTCTCAGAGTTTAGAGTTTCTGGTCTTACATTTAGGTCTTTAATCCATTTTGAGTTTATCTTCGTATATGGTGTTAGGAAGTGTTCTAATTTCATTCCTTTACATATAGCTGTCCGGTTTTCCCAATACCATTTATTGAAGAGGTTGTATTTGCCCCATTGTATATTATTGCCTCTTTTGTCAAAAATAAGGTACCCATAGGTGCATGGGTTTATTTCTGGGCTTTCTATCATGTTCCATTAGTCTATATTTTTGTTTGTGCACCAGTACCATACTGCCTTGATGACTGTAGCTTTGTAATATAATCTGAAGTCAGGAAGGTTGATTCCTCCAGCTCCATTCTTCTTTCTCAAGACTGCTTTGGCGCGTTTGGGGGTTTTTTGTGTTTCCATATGAATTGTGAAATTTTTTGTTCTAGTTCTGTGAAAAATGTCATTGGTAATTTGAATGGGATAGCATTGAATCTGTAGATTGCATTTGGTATTATAGTCATTTTCACAATATTGATTCTTCCTATCCAGGAACATGGAATATCTCTCCATCTGTTTATGTCATCTTTGATTTCTTTCATCAGTGTCATATAATTTTCTATGTACAATTCTTTTCTCTCCTTAGGTAAGCTTGCTACTGCTACTGCTAAGTCACTTCAGTCATGTCCGACTCTGTGTGACCCTATAGATGGCAGCCCACCAGGCTCCCTTGTCCCTGAGATTCTCCAGGCAAGAACACTGGAGTGGGTTGCCATTTTCTTCTCAAATGCATGAAAGTGAAAAGTGAAAGTGAAGTCAATCAGTTGTGTTCGACTCTTTGTGACTCCATGGACTGCAGCCCACCAGGCTCCTCCATCCATGGGATTTTCCAGACAAGAGTACTGGAGTGGGGTGCCATCGCCTTCTCCATAGATATTTAATTCTTTTTGTTGCAATGGTGAATGGGGTTGATTCCTTAATTTCTCCTTCTGATTTTTCATTGTTAATATATAGAAATACAAATGATTTCTGTATATTGATTTTGTATCCTACAACTTTGCTAAATTCACTGATTAGCTCTAGCAATTTTCTGATACTATCTTTAGGGTTTTCTATGTATAATATCATGTCACCTGCGAACAGTGAGAGCTTTACTTTTTCTTTTCTGATCTAGATTCCTTTTATTTCTTTTTCTTCTCTGATTGCTGTAGCTAAGACTTCCAGAACTATGTTGAATAATAGTGGTGAAAGTGGACACCCTTGTCTTTTTCCTGATCTTACAGGGAATGCTTTCAATTTTTCACCATTGAGAATAATGTTTGCTGTAGGCTTATTATGTATGGCCTTTACTATGTTGAGGTAGGTTCCTTCTATGCCCATTTTTTGAAGCGTTTTAATCATAAATGGGTGCTGAATTTTGTCAAAGGCTTGTTCTGCATCTATTGAGATTATCATATAGTTTTCATCTTTCAATTTGTTAATATGGTGTGTCACATTGATCGATTTGCATATATTGAAGAATCCTTGCATTGCTGGAATAAACACAACTTAATCATGGTGTATGAGCTTTTTGATGTGTTGCTGAATTTCGTTTGCTAAAATTTTGTTGAAGATTTTTGCATCTATGTTTATCAGTGATATCAGTCTGTAGTTTTCTTTTTTTGTGTTGTCTTTGTCTGGTTTTGGTATCAGAGTGGCCTCATAGAATGAGTTTAGAAGTGTTCCTTCCTCTGCAATTTTTTGAAAGAGTTTTAGAAGGATAGGCATTAGCTCTTCTCTAAATGTTTGATAAAATTCTCCTGTGAAGTCATCTGGTCCTGGGCTTTTGTTTTTTGGGAGATTTTTGATCACAGCTTCAATTTCAGTGCTTGTAGTTGGGTTGTTCATAATTGCTATATCTTCCCAATTCAGTCCTGGAAGATTGAACTTTTCTAAGAATCTATCTATTTCTTCTAAGTTATCCATTGTATTGCCATATAATTGTTCATAATAGTCTCTTACATTCCTTTGTATTTCTGCATTTCTGTTGTAAACTCTCATTTTTCATTTCTAATTTGGTTGATTTCATTCTTCTCTCTTTTTTTCTTGATGAGTCTGGCTAAAAAGTTGTCAATTTTGTTTATCTTCTCAAAGAACCAGGTTTTAGTTTTATTAATCTTTACTATTTTTTCTTTCATCTCTTTTTCATTTATTTCTGCTCGGATCTTCATGATTTCTTTCCTTCTACTAATTTTGAGATTTTTTTTGTTCTTTTTTTTTTCCAGTTGTTTTAGGTGTAAAGTTAAGTTTTCTATTCGATATTTTTCTTGTTTCTTGAGGTAGGACTTTATTGCTATAAACTTCCCTCTTAGGACTGCTTTTGCTGCATCCCATAGGTTTTGAGTTGTCATGTTTTCATTGTCATTTGTTTCTAGAAATTTTTTAATTTCCTTTTTTGATTTCTTCAGTTATTTAGAAACGTGTTGTTTAGTCTCTGTGTGTTTGTGTTTCCTACAGTTTTTTTCTTGTAATTGATATCTGGTCTCATAGTGTTGTGGTTGGAGAAGATGCCTGATATGATTTCAATTTTCTTAAATTTACTGAAGTTTGATTTATGATCCAAGATGTGGTCTATCCTGGAGAATGTTCCATGCTCACTTGAGAAGGTGTATTCTTCTGCATTTGCATGGAATGTCCTGAAGATATCAATGAGATCCATCTCATCTAATGTATCATGTAAGACTTGTGTTTCCTTATTAATTTTCTGTTTTGATGATNAGGCTCCAGTACTTTGGCCACCTCATGCGAAGAGTTGACTCATTGGAAAAGACTCTGATGCTGGGAGGGATTGGGGGCAGGAGGAGAAGGGGACGACCGAGGATGAGATGGCTGGATGGCATCACGGACTCGATGGACGTGAGTCTGAGTGAACTCCGGGAGATGGTGATGGACAGGGAGGCCTGGCGTGCTGCGATTCATGGGGTCGCAAAGAGTCGGACACGACTGAGCGACTGAACTGAACTGAACTGAACCTTGCCTATTCATTGTATTGTGGTAAAAACACAAACACATGGCCATCTTAACCATTTAAAAATGTGAATTTTACTGACCTGGTTGTGAAGCAGATCTTTAGAATTTTTTCATCTTGCAATCTGAGCAACACCACCTCCGCCTTCCTCCTGCCCCCAGCCCCTGACACCCGCCATGCTGCTTTCTGTCTCTCGGCTTGTCCTCTTTAAACATCTTCGTGAGCAGGCTATGCAGGGTCTGTCTTTCTGTGCCTGGCCTGTTCCATTTAGCATAACCTTCTCAAGGTTTATCTGTGTTGCAGCCTGTGTCTGACTTGCTTTCTCCAGGCTGGATAATAGCCCATTGTGGGGTGGCCGTAGCTTCTCCCCCATCTGTTGCCTCCCGGCTGCTGTGGCCGGCGCTGCTCTGGGGATGGCTGTGCAGGATGGCCTGAAGGCGCCGCTTTAAACTCTTTGGGACGAACGCCCAGAAGTGGGATCGATGGATCATAACGGTAGTCCTGATACGGACTGAGTAAAGGGACCATGTAGGTGATTAGATAGTTAACCCACTGCCGCTGCTGCTGCTGCTAAGTCGCTTCAGTCGTGTCCAACTCTGTGCGACCCCATAGACGGCAGCCCACCGGGCCCCCCCCCCGCCCCCGCCGTCCCTGGGATTCTCCAGGCAAGAATACTGGAGTGGGTTGCCATTTCCTCCTCCAATGCATGAAAGTGAAAAGTCAAAGTGAAGTCGCTCAGTCGTGTCCGACTCTTAGTGACCCCATGGACTGCAGCCCACCAGGCTCCTCCATCCATGGGATTTTCCAGGCAAGAGTACTGGAGTGGGGTGCCATTGCCTTCTCCCAGTTAACCCACTAGGAGACTGAAACCAGGAAAACTACGGGGGACCCCTGTGAGTCAGTGATTACTCAAGAAGGCAGGTGTGCTTAGCTGCGAAACCAGCAGGCTGGCTTAGCAACAAAACCATTCCCCAGAAGAGCGGGACGTGCCCCCAGACAATAAAACAACGGTGGCGTGAGACGCACATCCTGCGCGTGAGCTGAGTGAGGTAGGACACGCTCTCTGCATATAGGAAAACAGTACTTTGTCGCCCTAACTTGACCTTGTGGGACAAGAAAGCGCCTCTGCCCAGCTGGAGGAGGAGCTGATGATGGAAGCGTGACGTCTCCTCAACAGAGGACGCAAGCAGTCTTTTCCCCCTCCCCACATTTCCTGATTATAAACCTGTACCCGCTAGGTTCTCCCAGCACAGCATCCTCTTGCCCGCCTGCTTGTCAGCCTCACAAGCATCCTGTTCTGACACATGACTTCTTGCCTGCCGCCTTGCCTCCTGATGAGTTTTCTATCCGCTGAGACGTAGAGGACGGGAGCCTTCTGCACGCGCGCGCTCAGTCGTGCCCAACTCTTCGAAACCCCATGGACTGCAGCCCTCCAGGCTCCTCTATCCCTGGAATTCTCCAGGCAAGAAGGCTGGAGTGGGTGGCCATGCCCTCCTCCAGGGGATCTTCCTGACCCAGGGGCCCCACAAAACCCCACCAAATGGCTTCAGCTCAAGTGCTAACTTTTTGAGGGCCCTCCACACTGGTTTCTTAGTGGCTGCCCCATTTTAAAAGCCTACCAGCCGCACACAAAGCGTCCAGCTTCTTTACTGTCTCTCCAGTGTTTGCTGTTCTCTGTTTTTATTTTTGATTTGGCTGTGTCCAGTCTTTTGCTGTGGGGTGTGGGTTTCTCTCTGGTTGTGGCCCGTGGGCTCCAGAGCAAGCCTGGGCTAGGTTGTTGCAGCCTGTGGGGTGAGCTGGCCTACAGCATATGGGATCTTAGTTCCTCGATCAGGGATGGAACCTGGGTCCCCTGTGCTGGAAGACAGATTCTTAATCGCTGGACCACTAGGGTGTCTCTTTTTTTCCCCCCACACCTTTGGGTGTAGAGGGATATTTCATTGTGGTTTTGTTTACATTTCTCTAATGGTTAGTGAGGTTGAGCATCGTTTCAGGACTCTTGTGTATAATCTGGAAAAATGTCTATCCAAGTCCTTTGCGTGTTTTGTAATCGAGCTGCTTGATTTTTGTTGAGTTGTAGGAGTCTTCTACATAGTGTGACTATTAACCCCTTATCAGATACACAGTTGGCAAGTATTCTCTTTGTTTCGCAGGGTGCCTTTCCACTGTCGACAGTCTCCTTTGATGCACAGAAGTGAAGTGTAATGTTGTCCTTTTTTTTTTTTTTTTTGTCGCCTGTACTCTGGTGTTACGTCCAAGAAACCATTGGCAAGTCCAGCGTCATGAAGCTTCCCCTCCTGTTCTCTTCTAGGAGATTTTCTAAAAGTATGTGTATTTGTTCGCTCGGTGGTGCCAGGTCTCAGCTGCAGCCCCCGCGGTCGTCGGCCTTCCTTGCTCCAGGCGGGCTCGTCCTCGTTGTGGCCCCTGAACTCAGGTGCTGCAAGTGGGGTCTAGTTCCCTGACCAGGGGTCAGACCCAAGCCCCCTGAACTGGGAACGCAAGAGTTTTAGCCACTGAACCACCAGGGAAGTTCTTCTTCTAGGAATTCTATAATTTCAGGTCTTGTGAACCCATTTTAAGTTATTCTTTGTATGTGGTCTATTCATTTTTTTCAACAGTGTCTTGAGATGAACAGCAGTTTGGGATTGTGATGTTTATTTTATAATTTAAGATTTTTATCTGATGGTTAGTTCCTTTGAGTTTCCTAAGAAACCTTTGTCTAAACCCAAGTCACAAAGAAACCCCGTCTGTGTTTCCTTCTGGAAGGTTACAGGTGGAGTGTTCGAATAACCCACATAACGGTGACTTACGAGCATGGTGAGATCGGGGCGGGGGGATGTCTTCCGGGTGGGGGATGTTTTCCCTGGTGAGCGTCCGGTACAGCAAGCCGCAGGGTCCACTGTCCTGCTGGGCAGTGCTGAGGACGCCGTGAGGCTGCCCCGGCTTCCTCTCCAGAGCACACACGTCCCCTTCAACCAGCAGGGCCTCGGCCCTCAGTCCTCTTTGGGCATTGTTTTCTTTTGCTTACTCCGGACAGCCGTGCCCGCTGCCCCGAGGCCCTGGGGTCCTGGCGGCCACCGTCTCACGGGGTTGGGCCACCTCCCTGCAGGGTGGCGTCCCCAGAGGGCCGCCCCTCGCTGCCTCCTGGCCCCCAGCCAGCTGCCCGGTGGCCTCTGAGGGCCAGGCTGCACCCCAGGCCGCCTCCACGTGCGGGGGCACCTGCAGGGCCGGCCCCCCGGGGCGGGGGGGACGGCGTCCCGCTCTGCCCGGAGCCCCCGGTCACGCAGGCGGCGTGGTCGTGTGTGAGAGCCATCCGTTCTTTCTCTGCCCTCTCTCGGGTCCCTGACCCTCAAGCTCCCCCTCTCCCCAGAAGCGATCCCGGGCCCCAGCCCAGCAGGTACCTGGGGGGATCCCTCCAGCCACCTGCACCTCAGACCCCAGTTGCAAGGCCAGGTTGTCACCTGGGCCTCTGACCATCTGTAGGTCAAAGGGTCCACGACCCCCTCCTCGGGGTCACTGAATTGGCTGAAGTGGCCCACAGAACTCCGGGAAACTCTGTACTTCCGGGATGTGCAGCTCAGTATGGAAGGGGTGAGGAAGCGATGGGGGAACCTCACCGACCTGGAGCCAAGGGGCCGGGGGAGCCCTCGTCTCGAGCCGCTCGGCTCACGGCCGCCCCATGCGGGGCCGGAGGGGGCCTTGCCTCGCTGCCGTTTGCAGGCGCGAGTTTTTCACAAATGGAAGGCCCACGAGCCCCGGCGTTGACGTCAGTCTGAACCGGGGTCCCGACAGCGTGAGCGCTCTGTGTCGCATCCCGGGGACCCTCTCTCGACGTTCAAGCTGTATCCCTGTCCCCACGATGATGCTCATGGCGCCCCGCCATCTCGGAAGTTACATTCTCAGTGACTGGGGGCACCTCGAACTGCCTGCACAAAGCCAGCACCTTGACCGGCATACGAGCGTGTGTTCTGACTGCCCCCCTGGCCAGCTGGCCCCCTCCCCCACGCCGCAGGCCTCCCCGTCCCCTGCGATGCAGCCGCAGGAAACCGGTCCAACTCGGGCCTCCGAGTGCTCACGCGAGGGGAGGAGTCCCCTGTCCCTGCAAGGCTGACGGAGCGCCCCGCACCCCACATCCTCCTGAGGCCTGCCCTGAGGGTGGACATAGCCCCCTCTCAGGACTCAGAGAGGCTGGCCTCATGCCCAGGCCCCAGGTCCTTTCTGTACAGTCCTGAGCCCTCCAGGCTGCGCTTTGTCCATGGACAGGGACCTGGCCGGCCACAGCTCAGAGCGCCCTGGCGAGGCAAAGCCAGCATCCGGTGCCCAGTTTGCCTCGCCAGCCCCGCCCTGGAGCCTGCAGCCTCCCTGCTGGGCGAGTCCCTGGTGGCCAGCAACTGCTCCCCCCATCACTGGGCTCAGCGGGGAGCAGGGAGGTGCTGGGGTGCAGAGCCGGCATTCTGATAGGCGAGGCCAAGCCGCGACCAGACGCCTGCCCCGGGGTGGACCGAGGGGTGGGTGCCATCTGCCTCCGGAAGGCCAGCTGTCCCGGGGCCGCGGCTCTCTCCCAGCCTCTCCCCTCCCCTCAGCGGACATCAGTGTGCAGGTGAGATGGCCCGGTCACGTTCATTTAGGGGAACAGCTGAGTCCTGGTTTGCTGACCCCTGGTTCGGGCCCGTGGTCCGCAGACTTGTGCCGGCATTCCCAACGCCCCCTACAATCGGTGTGCAGACTGTCAGGGCCCCTTCCCGGGATTTCTGAGCCAGGCGTCTGGGAAGCTTGCATTCCCGGGGTCCAGGAGAGGCTCCAGGCCTGGACTGCGCTGGCAGAATGCTCTGGAAGATGCACACGAGAGCGGAGGGGGTGGGGGCCCTGGAGGGGGAACGCAGGGCTTTCGGGGCTCACCGCACCCTCCCTCAGCTGGCATGCTGGGCCAGTGGGCGGGCATGTAAGGGGTGAGCTCCTGTGAGTGAAGGGTGAGCGGGGTGCTTGTATTGTGGGGTGTGTCTGGGGGGAGCCGTGTGGGCATCTGATGAGTCACCGTGAGACAAGACAGACAGATAGGCGTGTGGCAAGGCTGGGTATGGTGAAGGGAGGTGTCTGGTGGGATGGACAGGCCATGCAGCCAGAAGAAAAAAGACCCGAGAGGAGATCAGTCCTGGGTGCTCACCGGAAGGACTGAGGCTGAAGCTGAAGCGCCGACACTTTGGCCCCCTGATGCGAAGAGCTGACTCACTGGAAAAGACCTGATGCTGGGAAAGACTGAAGGTGGGGGGGGAAGGGGGCGACGGAGGATGAGGTGGCTGGATGGCATCACCGACTCGGTGGACATGAGTTCGAGCAAGCTCCAGGAGCTGGTGACGGACAGGGAGGCCTGGCGTGCTGCAGTCCCTGGGGTCGCAAAGAGTCGGACACGACGGAGCGACTGAACGGAACTGAGGGTGTGTCCTAATGCACCCTGCGTGGTTCACTGTTATTTGCTTCCTGGGGGCTGTGCATGGTCTTCACTGCTGCTCGCGCTGGTTTCAGAGCACAGGCGTCTCATCGCGGCGGCTGCTCTTCTTGCAGAGCACTGGTCTCGGCCTGTGGGCTTCGGCGGCTGGGCTCCTGGGCTCCAGGGCACAGACCCGCTAGTCGCAGTGCTTACACCTGGTTGCTCTGTGGCAGGTAGGATCCTCCCAAATCAGGATCGAACCCACGCTTCCTGCCTCGACTGGTGGATTCTTGATCAGTGAGCCACCAGGGAAACCCCTGACTGGCGTTTCTTTAAGAAGAGGAAATGTATTCGCCCAGAAGGAAAAAAGATACATGTGCACAGACACCCTCCTGGAAAAAAGATACATGTGCACAGACACCCTCCTGAAGTGCACCGCTGTCCCTCACATTTCCCCTAAACCGGGGAGAGGGTCATTCAGAGCTGAGATTTGATTCTTACATGTATCATAAGATGAATTATGTTAGAAGAGAAATCAGGTATAAAAACCCAACATTCGGTATCATGACACCAGTATCATAATACCAGTGCCCCTGCGGGAAGCAGTTAGAGCGCATTTAGGGCCACTTGCGTCTACACAATGGATTTTCTCATCATGAAGACTTCTGAACCAGACAAGCTAATGGTGTGATTACTGTCATTCAAAGCTTGCTGAGTAAATTTTGTTAAAGCCCCTGTGGTTAATCAACCTCGAATATTCAGTGGAAGGACTGATGTTGAATCTGAAGCTCCAGCACTTTGGCCGCCTGATATGAAGAGCTGACTCATTGGAAAAGACCGTGATGCTGGGAAAGATTGAAGGTGGGAGGAGAAGGGGACGACAGAGGATGAGATGGTTGGATGGCATCACCAACTCAATGGACATGAGTCTGAGCAAACTCCGGGAGATGGTGAAGGACAAGGAAGCCTGGCATGCTGCAGTCCATGGCGTCGCAAAGAGTCAGAGACGACTGAGCGACTGAGCGAAATTCCAAGTGAGGGAACAAAACGTGCCACCAAATGGCCATCCCGCGGGAGAGNTCCGGGAGATGGTGAAGGACAAGGAAGCCTGGCATGCTGCAGTCCATGGCGTCGCAAAGAGTCAGAGACGACTGAGCGACTGAGCGAAATTCCAAGTGAGGGAACAAAACGTGCCACCAAATGGCCATCCCGCGGGAGAGCTGACTAGCCCGGCGTGCTCACCCTGAAGACAGACTGGCAGGGACTGAGTCCAGAACTACCCATAGGTGACCTTGAACCCGAGGGAGAAAGACATTTGGTTCCTAAGCAGAAGTGTGAACAATAATCAAAATAACCGGAACACCAGCCTGGTTGAGCGTCTTGGGTCAGCTCTCTGCTCCCGACGTTGCTGTCTTCTCGTCCTGGTCTGGCGGCGCTGGTCCTGGTTAGTTGAAGTGGGCGTCAGAAACAGGAGTTGCAGTTCATTCAAGAGAAGAAGACTGATAGGTTCCTTCCAACCTGGTGCCTTTATCTGACGCCTTTTCCAGTAAGCATCATCTCCTGATTGCAGGTCATGGGGCTTCTAGTCTTCATCCAAAGATACATTACTGTGGTATGCTTCATGTATTTTTATTTATGTACTTAGCTGCACTGGATCTTAGTTGCGGCATGTGGGATCTTTACTTGCAGCAAGGGAACTCTTGGTTGTGGCATGAAGGATCTAATTCCTTGATCAGGGATCAAACCTGGGCCCCCCGCGTTGGGAGTGTGGAGTCTTAGCCATTGGACAAGTCCCCTGATTGGCAAATTTAAGAGCATCATCTAGAACCTAATTTCTTTCCTCAATAGGACACATGACCAGTCCAATGAACAAAAATATCTTCAGCTTTTCTGTAGTAAGAAGATAAGAGTAGGTGAACTTAGACTTACTTAGCAATGAACGTTCCAGTATCTTGTTTAGAAATTATATTCAACGAATTCCCACCATTTGTCTTAATTTAGCAGTTTCGAGTTACCAACAGTCTGGAGGAACTATTTTTGATGGTCTGTATTATGTTATTTTTCTTGCTGTCAAATTTTGCAACAGGAATAAAATCTTAATTGATTTTTAGGTATAATAAAAGTATTGTACTTAATGTTGATGACCCTAAAGATATGCCTGTATTAATTATACCAACAAGCTTAAACTTGGTTTCATTCATTAAAAATTAATCCTGGATAATTGCAACGGTTGGATGGCATCACCGGGTCAGTGCACGTGAGTTTGAGCAAACTCCGGAGATGGTGAGGGACAGGGAAGCCTGGTGTGCTGCAGTCCATGGGGTCGCAGAGAGTCGGACACAGCTCAGTGACGGAACAACAGCACGTGTGATCCTGAAATTCATTTGAGCTTGTTTTATATTTCTGAGCACTTACAGAGCTGCTCGATTCCCTGGAAGGCACTTAAATACAGCGCTCTTCCAGGTTGGGTCCGGCAGTACAGTCCACCAACAGCACGCACGCGTGCAGACAGCATGCACACATACAGACAGCACGCACACGTGCAGACAGCACGCAGACACAGGCCCCACGGTCCTCATTCCAGCGGCAGCCACGAGCAGGCGCAACAGTACAAGACCCAGCCAGCACTGCAGTACGGGGGATACAGCCGATATTTGATAATGACTGTCAGGTAAAAAATAATCAGTTGATCTAAGAAAGAAATGGAAAATTTTCTTCAAGCCAAATTTAAGGATTGTAACTCAGGAAGAGCATTTCAGACAGCTCTGAGAGCTGTCCCTCTCGGTTAGAAGCCAGGCACAGTTATAGAAACTGTTTGAGACAGAAACTGTTGTTCAGTCGCTCAGCCGTTGCTGTCTGAGTCTTTGCAATCCCGTGGACCCCAGGCACGCCAGGCTTCCCTGTCCTTCACGGACTGCAGCACTCCAGGCTTCCCGGTCCTTCACCAGAAGGCTGTACATCAAATGACGTATTATTGAAACAGTTTACATTATCCAATCTAGGCATCATCCTGATGGGTGGTGTGACCCCCCCCTTACAAGATCAAGAAGGAATGTTGTCATTTAAGGAGTTGTCTTGTTGATGCAATATCACGGTAATCCAAGTCTATGCCCCGGCCAATAATGCTGAAGAAGCTGAAGTTGAACAGTTCTATGAAGACCTACAAGACCTTTTAGAACTAACACCCCAAGAAGATGTCCTTTTCATTATAGAGGACTGGAATGCAAAAGTAGGAAGTCAAGAAACCCCTGGAGTAACAGGCAAATTTGGCCTTGGAGTACAGAATGAAGCAGGGCAGAGGCTAATAGAGATTTGCCAAGAGAATGCACTGGTCATAGCAAACACCCTCTTCCAACAACACAAGAGAGACTCTACACATGGACATCACCAGATGGTCAATACAGAAACCAGAATGATTATATTCTTTGCAGCTGAAGATGGAGAAGCTCTATACAGTCAGCAAAAACAAGACTGGGAGCTAACTGTGGCTCAGATCATGGAGTCCTTATTGTAAAATTCAGACTTAAATTGAAGAAAGTAGGGAAAACCACTAGACCATTCAGGTATGACCTAAATCAAATCCCTTACGATTATACAGTGGAAGTGAGAAATAGATTTAAGGGACTAGATCTGATAGAGTACCTGATGAACTATGGATGGAGGTTCGTGACATTGTACAGGAGACAGGGATCAAGACCATCCCCAAGAAAAAGAAATGCACAAAGACAAAATGGCTGTCTGAGGAGGCCTTACAAATAGCTGTGAAAAGAAGGGAAGTGAAAAGCAAAGGAGAACAGGGAAGACATACCCATTTGAATACAGAGTTCCAAAGAATAGCAAGGAGAGATAAGAAAGCCTTCCGCAGCGATCAATGTAAAGAAATAGAGGACAACAACAGAATGGGAAAGACTAGAGATCTCTTCCAGAAAATTAGAGATACCAAGGGAACATTTCATGCAAAAATGGGCTCAATAAAGGACAGAAATGGTATGGACCTAACAGAAGCAGAAGATATTAAGAAGATGTGGCAAGAATACACAGAAGAACTGTACAAAAAAGATCTTCATGCCAAGATAATCATGATGGTGTGATCATTCACCTAGAGCCAGACATCCTGGAATATGAAGTCAAGTGGGCCTTAGAAAGCATCACTACGAACAAAGCTAGTGGAGATGATGGAATTCGAGTTAAGCTATTTCAAATCCTAAAAGCTGACGCTGTGAAAGTGCTGCACTCAATATGTCAGCAAATTTGGACAACTCAGCAGTGGCCACCGGACTGGAAAAGGTCAGTTTTCATTCCAATCCCAAAGAAAGGCAATGCCAAAGAATGCTCAAACTACCGCACAATTGCACTCATCTCACACGCTAGTAAAGTAATGCTCCAAATTCTCCAAGCCAGGCTTCAGCAATACGTGAACCGTGAACTTCCAGATGTTCAAGCTGGTTTAGAAAAGGCAGAGGAACCAGAGATCAAATTGCCAACATCTGCTGGATCATCGAAAAAGCAGGAGAGTTCCAGAAAAACATCTATTTCTGCTTTATTGACTATGCCAAAACCTTTGACTGTGTGGATCACAACGAACTGTGGAAAATTCTGAAAGAGATGGGAATACCAGACCACCTGACCTACCTCTTGAGAAACCTATATGCAGGTCAGGAAGCAACAGTTAGAACTGTTGGAAAAGGAGTATGTCAAGGCAATATGTTGTCACCCTACTTATTTAACTTCTATGCAGAGTACGTCATGAGAAACGCTGGGCTGGATGAAACACAAGCTGGAATCAAGATTGCCTAGAGAAATATAAATAATCTCAGATATGCAGATAACACCACCCTTATGGCAGAAAGTGAAGAGGAACTAAAAAGCCTCTTGATGAAAGTGAGATGTGTATAAGAGACAGCTTCCGGGATGCGCAGCTCAGTATGGAAGGGGTGAGGAAGCGACGGGGGAACCTCACCGACCTGGAGCCAAGGGGCCGGGGGAGCCCTCGTCTCGAGCCGCTCGGCTCACGGCCGCCCCATGCGGGGCCGGAGGGGGCCTTGCCTCGCTGCCGTTTGCAGGCGCGAGTTTTTCACAAATGGAAGGCCCACGAGCCCCGGCGTTGACGTCAGTCTGAACCGGGGTCCCGACAGCGTGAGCGCTCTGTGTCGCATCCCGGGGACCCTCTCTCGACGTTCAAGCTGTATCCCTGTCCCCACGATGATGCTCATGGCGCCCCGCCATCTCGGAAGTTACATTCTCAGTGACTGGGGGCACCTCGAACTGCCTGCACAAAGCCAGCACCTTGACCGGCATACGAGCGTGTGTTCTGACTGCCCCCCTGGCCAGCTGGCCCCCTCCCCCACGCCGCAGGCCTCCCCGTCCCCTGCGATGCAGCCGCAGGAAACCGGTCCAACTCGGGCCTCCGAGTGCTCACGCGAGGGGAGGAGTCCCCTGTCCCTGCAAGGCTGACGGAGCGCCCCGCACCCCACATCCTCCTGAGGCCTGCCCTGAGGGTGGACATAGCCCCCTCTCAGGACTCAGAGAGGCTGGCCTCATGCCCAGGCCCCAGGTCCTTTCTGTACAGTCCTGAGCCCTCCAGGCTGCGCTTTGTCCATGGACAGGGACCTGGCCGGCCACTCAAGAATATCTTTCAAGGCCAGATCAAATGTCCTCTCCTGGATAATTTATAATAACACACCCCTATTTTTGATGTGTGTCTATATGAGTGTGCAAGTATATTTCTAATTGAGATGTTGGGCCTAATTGTGGGATATTTTAATATGATTCCTCTGTTAAGGATATGACTCTGTTCATGTGGTTTAGATTGGAAGCTTCCCTCAAGGGTTGGGAATTGCTAGTGGCAATCTCAAGTGAAAGCGCTAAGTCCTCAGACAAAACAACAGAAGGGGAGCTCCTGCCTACTCTCCTGTTTCTCACATTCTTAGAAATAGCTCTCATGGAGTTGAGCCATGTCTAAACTTCCAGGCAATTGGGAAGAGACAGCATCTGCCTGTGAGAGGTAGGCTTGGAGACTGGTAAGGAGGCCTTCGCACAGGGAACCAAAAGGACAAGATGACTGACTCACCTGTATAAACCAAATTATCAAGATCAGCAGCATTCAGACAATTTGAATGCCCTGGTGTGTCACAATCAGTCATGAGATGCATCACAATTATTCTGTTTCTAATAATAAGCTTCATGGCAGATGGGGAAACAATGGAAACAGTGAGAGATTTTATTTTCTTGGGCTCCAAAATCACTGCAGATGATGACTGCAGCCATGAAATTAAAAGACGCTTGCTCCTTGGAAGAAAAGCTATGACCAACCTAGACAGCATATTAAAAAGCAGAGACATTACTTTGTCAACAAAGGTCCATCTAGTCAAGGCTATGGNGGGGGGGGGGGGGGGAGGGCTCCAAAATCACTGCAGATGGTGATTGCAGCCATGAAATTAAAAGACGTTAACTCGTTGGAAAGAAAGTTATGACCAACCTAGACAGCATATTCAAAAGCAGAGACGTTACTTTGCTAACAAAGGTCCGTCTAGTCAAGGCTATGGTTTTTCCAGTAGTCATGTATGGATGTGAGAGTTGGACTATAAAGAAAGCTGAGCACTAAAGAATTGATGCTTTTGAACTGTGGTGTTGGAGAAGACTCTTGAGAGTCCCTTGGACTGCAAGGAGATCCAACCAGTCCATCCTAAAGGAAATCAGTCCTGGGTGTTCATTGGAAGGACTGATGCTAAAGCTGAAACTCCAATACTCTGGCCACTTGATGCTAAGAGCTGACTCATTTGAAAAGACCCTGATGCTGGGAGGGATTGAGGGCAGGAGGAGAAGGGGACGACACAGGATGAGATGGCTGGATGGCATCACCAACTCAATGGAGAAGAGTTTGGGTGGACTCCGGGTGTTGGTGATGGGCAGGAAGGCCTGGCGTGCTGCAGTCCATGGGGTCGCAAAGAGTCGGACCCGACTGAGCGACTGAACTGACCTTGTTGATGCTGATGTTGGTCTTTATGGTTGAGTAGGTGTTCCTGCTACGGCAGAAGTCTTGATGCCCAGCAGAGCCCTGTGGGGCTCCCAGGCACAGAGTCCTTTTTGTCCCCCATTTCTTATAGGCAAGACTCCAGCCTCCCTGACCTTCCCTTTGTTCCAAACAGCAGGTTCTAATCGTTGCCAAGTAGGGAAGGAGCAGCGGTGAAACCCCCTGAGGTGAGATTAAAGGGCCAGAGAGGCTCGTTCAGATTAGGAGACTCACCAGCTGAGACCCAGCACACACCTTGTCAGCAGCCCCACCCTTCTGGAACTTTGCCGAAGGAAGGAAGAAGCAAGACTGTTCCTACCTTGGTCCTTATCACGTACCCCTTTGTTGTTGCTGTTAAATGCTCTGTCCTGTTAGACTCTTCGCAACCCTTTGGACTGCAGCCTTCCAGGCTCCCCTGGCCTTCACCGTCTCCATGGGTTTGCTCACACTCATGTTCATAGAGTCGATGATGCCATCCAACCATCTCATCCTCTGTTGTCCCCTTTTCCTCCTGCCCCCAATCCCTGCGAGCATCAGGATCTTTTCCAATGAGTCATTCTTTGCATCGGGTGGCCAAAGTATTGGAATTTCAGCTTCAGCATCAGTCCTTCCAATGAATATTCAGAGTTGATTGCCTTTAGGATAGACTGGTTTGATCTGCTTGCTGTCCAAGGGACTCTCAAGAGTCTTCTCCAGCACCACCATTTGAAAACATCAATTCTTCAGCACTCGGCCTCCTTCATGGTCCAGCTCACATCCGTACCTGACTACCAGAAAAACCATAGCTTTGACTGACTATAGGGACCTTTGTCAGCAAAGTGATGGCTCTGCTCTTTAATATGCTGTCTAGGTTGGTCACAGCTTTTCTTCCAAGGAGCAGCGTCCTCTAATTTCCTGGCTGCAGTCACTGCCTGCAGTGATTTTGTGGCTTTTGTTCCGTAGGTCAGCATCTCCGACTCTCTGCGAGCTCATGGACTGCAGCATTCCAGGCTTCCCTGTCCTTCACCATCTCCCGGAGTTTGTTCAAACTCATGTCCATCGCATCGGTGATGCCATCCACCCATGTCATCCTCTGTTGCCCCCTTCTCCTCTTGCCCTCAGTCTTTCTCAGCATCAGGGTCTTTTCCAATGAGTTTGCTGTTCACAAACTCATTGGCCATCTCTGATGGCCAACGTATTGAAGGTTCATTTTGGAGTTCAAGAAAATAAAATCTGTCACTGCTTCCACTTTTTCCCCTTCTCTTTGCCATGAAGTGATGTCCTAGGATAGATGCCATGCTTTCTTAATGTTGAGTTTTAAGACAGCTTTTTCACGCTCCCTTTTACCCTCATCAAGAGGCTCTTTAGTTCTCCTTCACTTTTTGCCATAAGGGTGGTGTATGCTGAAGAGAGAGACAAAGTTGCCCACCCCCGAATCCTGTCGGTTACAAGAGGGGTTGGATTTAAACTGGGGTTCTGGCAGATGGAACAAGTCAAGGTCACTTGTTTAGATGGCTAGGCCCTTTTTACTACTATACAGGGAGAAGACACTTAAGATTTGTATTTGTCTGTGGTTCAAAAGGCAAGAAGCAACCCACTCCAATACTCTTGCCTGGAAAATCCCATGGACAGAGGAGCCTGGTGGGCTGCAGTCCATGGGGTCGCTAGGAGTTGGACATGACTGAGCAACTTCACTTTCACTTTCATGCTTTGGAGAAGGAAACGGCAACCCACTCCAGTGTTCTTGCCTGGAGAATCCCAGGGACGGTGGAGCCTGGTGGGCTGCCGTCTATGGGGTCTCACAGAGTCGGACACGACTGAAGCGACTTAGCAGCAGCAGCAGTAGCAGTGGTTCAGACGGTGAAGAATCTGCCTCTAATGCAGGAGACGGGGCTCAATCCCTGGGTTGGGAAGATCCCCTGGAGAAGGGAATGGCAACCCACTCCAGTATTCTTGCCTGGAGAATTCCACAGACAGAGGAGCCTGGAGGTCTATAGTCCTACGGGTTGCAAACAATCAGGCCTGAGTAACTAAATTAAATCAAGTTCTGAATCACCCAACCTTTTGCTTTGTCTTAGGATAGAAGTTGGGCTTCCCCGGTGACTCAGAATCTGCCTGCAATCCAGGAGACCAGGGTTCAGTCCCTGGATCGAGAAGATCCCCTGGAGAAGGGATGGTGGAATTTGCATTTTAAAAAGAGGGACTAGATAAGGGTTCCTAGAAAGGACCAGGTAGAATATTTGCATCTGAAAGACAGAGGAGGAGAAAAGCAAATCTCTCCCAAAAAGACTTTGATCCCTTAAGGCCCTTTTTTTTTTTCTCACTCTGTCTGGCCATAAAATAGAAATTTTATTTCATCACTTCCAGGAATCAGAATGAAGTCCAGAGGGCTCTCTCTGGAGAGGAATCAGTTTTCCACCAAACCACGCCATGGTTCCCCGCCCCGCCCCATGTGGCTCCCCCACCGGGCCTTGGTGTCCTGCCCCCAGGGAGGGCTACACAGACTGACTCCACTTGGTTCTTCTGGTACTCCCCATCCTCCTCCTCCATCTCTTGGAGTGAAAGGTGTGTGTGTGTGTGTGTGTGTGTGTGTGTGTTCACGCTCTGTCGTGTCCGACTCTTTGCAACGCCAAGGACTGTAGCCCGCCAGGCTCCTCTGTCCGCTGGATTTCCCAGGCAAGAATACTGGAGCAGGTTGCCATTTCCTTCTCCAGGGGATCTTCCCAACCCAGGGATGAAACCCGTGTCTCTGGAGCTTTCAGCCTTGGCAGGCAGGTTCTTTACCACTAGCCCCCCTGGGAAGCCGGGCTGCGAAGGGTGGGCGCTATCTAGCTCTGGAAGGGGTCTCCTCGGGCTTCTGGACAGTGTGAGTGGACCGGCTGGGGTCTCTGCCTGCCCCGCCTTCCAGGGCAGAAGACCCCAAGGCATGGTCTACAGCGCTGGGTCGGGGGAGCGCCAGGGCCCCTGGGGAGGGCCACCCACCCTCCGCCCTCCGCGTGGGGGTCCTAGGGCGCCACCGTTGGCGAGGCCCAAGGCCTTTGTGCCAGAAGTCACAGCGACTCAAAGCGCCCCGGGCCACTGGGGCCGCTGGGACCTGCCCCTTGTACCTCCCGCTTGGGGGCCTGCCCCGCCACTCCCCTGCGGGGACAGGTACAGGCCCGCCCCTGCGGCGAGTGCCCGCCCCGCCGGCCCGCCCGGTCCTCCCGGAGCCCTGGGTGGCGGGCATGGCGCGCGCGGCGGGGCCGGAGCGGCGGCTCCTGGCCGTCTACACCGGCGGCACCATCGGCATGTCCCCGCTGTCCCTGGCCGGAGCGCTGGCTCTGGGCAGTGCTCACTGGCACCGGGAGAGCGGGCGGTTGCGTTCCTCTCCCCTGCCCTGGGGCTCTGGCGGGATTTGGGTCAGGGAGCGGTGACTGCTGGGCGGGGGAGGGCCTGGGGGGGTGCGCGCCAGGCCGCAGGACCCGGGGGCCGGGGTGTCCCCAGGCCGGGCAGGGTGCCTCGGGCAGGAACCTGGTCCGGGGAGCCTGCAGGGGTGGACAGGGCACCGCACGCACCCCGGGAGTGTGGCAGCGGGGCCTCCACGTGGGCCCCGGGTCCTGGGTGTGGGGGTGCTCGCCCTCCAGGAGGGGCCCAGACAGCCCCCCAGCCTCAGTCTGGAGCCTTGCCCGGCACTCTGGAGTGGGGGCGCTGGCCCTCCCCCGCCTATGTCTCCCGGGCCCGCTCCCCAGCCCTCGGCTGCTCCCTGCGCCCACGGGTCCCCCGCGGGCCTCTCTCCTGGGGCCGCCCCACCCTGCCCTGGGGTGTCCCTACTGGGAGCTCTGCCAGCTCCCCAGGGCCCTCCATCTCCCTCAGAACCAGCTATGCCCCCCAACACCCCCCAGGGCCAACAGAGCATCCTCCACGCCCACCCCCCACCACGCGGTTCCCCTGAAGCAGCTCCTCAGATGCCACAAGCCCTTTCTCGCCAGCGACTGCCTCCCGTCCTCTGTTAGTGCCTGTTAATGCCCCCTCCGCGCCAGTTCACAGATGGTTCCAGGCACCGTCTATGCTGGGCCCGGGGGCTCAGACCCCAGAGAGCCCTGTCCAGGGGGGCTTTCCACATCCTTCCGTACCCGGGGGGGTCACTCCTCCTGGGCTGCAGGGCTGGGGCAGAGAGAGGGGAGCAGGCTCTGCTGGCGTCCTCAGATGGCCCTGACTCACCCCGGGCGCGGCCCAGCCCCCTAGGCTTGGCACTTGGCCAGCTGTGATGCCTGTGATCCCATTGAGCTCAGCTCATGTGTCGAGGGTCTGGGCTGAAGGGACTAGGGGGACTCTGACCGTGACCCTATCTGTACTGAGCTGTGTGCCCCCCATCACTGCCCCCGCCACCCGGACGCCCCAGGCTCACTCCCACAGGCCCTGCATTTGCCAAAGAGCTTGCGAATCCCCTTGTCAGGAAGGGGCTCTAGCAAGATGCAGTGTGGTGGGCAGTGACCTCCAGGCAGGCCGGTCTCCCAGGACCCCTCAGGGCAGCGCCCCCGAGCCGGGGAGGAGCGGGCGGGGGAAGAAGGGAAGGAGGACACAGGCCTGGGGTGGGGGACCCTGCTCCGAGCCCCGCTGGAGGCCGGGCCGCCCGGGCGTTTCAGGCCCTGCCTGCCTGGGAATTCCGGTCGTGGGGTCAATAATTAACCGGCCTGGCTCTGCGGGTATGGGTGGTGAGGGGCCGCCAGCTCCTGTAGCTGTTTGGATCCTCACTGTTGGGAGCATTTCTGCGCCTGCTGGTAAACAGTGGCCTGCCAGGCACGCGGGCCCTGCCAAAGGTCCGGATGCTGAGGGGAGGGCAAGGCCGCGGCGGCTGGGGCCGGCCCTCGCCTGTCCCCTTTCTGAGATCAGAGATGATGTCACTGGTCAAGGGACATCGTGAATGTGAAATCAGTCGATGATGGCAAGCCCAGGGTCAGCAGCACCCCGGCCGGAGACCCCGATGCCCCGTGTGCCCCCTGTGGGCCCAGCTCCCGGTGGGCGGAGCCTCAGAGTCCGCAGGCGCCAGGACCTCCCAGGAGGCCACAGGAGGGCCTGGCAGCCCAGCCTCGTCCTGAGAGGTGATGCCCACGGCTTCTCCTGCCTGTGGCCTGGACGCCCTTCACTGAACAGGCTGCCACGCGCTCCCTGTCCTGGGGGCAGACCGGCCCTTATGGGAGAACGTGTCTGTGGGGCCACTGCCCGTGACCAGTTCCCCGCCTGCGCAGCAGGGAGGCAAGGCCCTGTGCGGCTGCTTCTGCTTGCGGAGGGCCTGAAGCTTGGGGGCCTCGTTAAGAAAAAGAATCTGATTTACAAAATCAGAATTAGTTGTGAAAACAGGTGTTTGCTTATTAGTTGTTTTGTCTTTGCTGCACTGCGTGGCAGGTGGTATCTTAGTCCCCTGACCGGGAATCGAACCTGCGCCCCCTGCAGGGCAAGTCTTAACCTTTGGACAGCCAGGGAAGTTTCCCAAACCCCTCCCCGCTTTTTTTTTTTTTGGGTAATAAGTGTTTACTTAGATTGAAGGAAATAACAAACTTCCCGTTCTTAAAAGCCAGAAATATTACAAAATCCACAAAGATATTTTTTAGTTTTTGGTTTCCTGACGCTCTCATCACCGTTTTCCCCACACCTTGGCTGCTTTGTATGATGCATCGGCAGAGCTTTGCCCTGGGAGAAGAGAATGGAAGCAGTGTGGCCTCCTCTTGGGCCACCCCGCTGGCCCTGGGTGGGATGTTCCCGGAAGTCAGGGCCCCCCGCGCCCATCCCCCCGAGTCCACCAGCAGTGGCCTGGCTCTGTGGCAGTGACCATGCGCACCACCGCCCTGTCTGTGGATCCTCAGNATGGAAGCAGTGTGGCCTCCTCTTGGGCCACCCCGCTGGCCCTGGGTGGGATGTTCCCGGAAGTCAGGGCCCCCCGCGCCCATCCCCCCGAGTCCACCAGCAGTGGCCTGGCTCTGTGGCAGTGACCATGCGCACCACCGCCCTGTCTGTGGATCCTCAGATTTCCACGGCCATCCCCCAAGGCCACCCACTGCAAGGGAGCTGGCGCAGACAGTGGTGGGGGAGCCTCCTGCGCCTGCCCTGACCCGGGACCCCAAACCAGGACCTTGGGCAGCAGGAGGGCCCTCTGGAGACCGGCCCCACCCGGCGGGCTCTGCTCTGTCCTTCCTCCGCCCTCCCCTCTGGGTGTCGAGCCCTCTCACAAGGACGCCGGTGGAGGCCAGGAGCCAGCGTCATCTCCTGAATGCACGCCCACAGAGACGTTGCCTCCTGGTCCTGGGGCTCGGGTGGGGACATCCGCGGGCTGTCTTGTCCCCTGCTGCAGGTGGGTGGGCGGCCCTGGGCCTCCCTCAGTGCCCAGGTCTGAAGTCGGGGCCTCCCCCAGCAGCAGGGCTGGCGAGTCCAGAGCTTTGTGCAGCAGCCGCGTGTCCCAACCATCCTCCAGCATCTTGGGAGGGTGGCTGGCCGGCGGTCTCACACTGGTGTTCCCTGAGCCACGTTGCTTCTGCAGCAAAGCGTATGGAGCCCTTCTTCCTGGGTGGAAGAAGGGGGTGGCTATTCAAGGCGCCCTTTCCCCGAGGTACCCTTCTCTGGCTGGGGAGGCGGCACCCTGAGCTCGGAGGCTGTGCTTCCCGCGGGGCTGGCGGGAGCTGGGCCTGGGGTTTAGCAGGTGGGCGTGTGGAGGGGGCTCTGGGGCAGGAAGCCCAGCCTGCCGCCCAGCGCCTGCAGCTTCTGGCCCACAAACATTGCTGCTTTGGTTCCCTGGCTTTGTGCCGATTTGTTCCTTGGAGGGCGAGGCACGGGGAAGCTGAGCCCTGCTCCGAGCTGCAGGCTAGGGACAGGGGCATCGGTGAGCTGGGGGCGGGGGTGGGGAGGAGGGTCTAATGCTGGGCCCACGACCCCATCCAGCCGAGGACGTGGTGTGTATGTCCTGTCTCTTATACACATCTCCACGACCCCAAGGAAAGGAGTGCGTGGCCGGATTCACACCTGGGGAGAGATCCTGGCCGCCAGCCTGAGGATGAGACGCATGCCCAAGAAGGGGCTGGGGTGGACGGGTGGGTGAGGGTGGGGGTGCGGGCGGGGCAGCTGTCGGGCTCCGCAGAGGGGAAGAGGCACAGGCGAGGTCACAGAGATTCAGTGTCAGGACCCACCGGCCGTTGCGGGGTCCCCCAGCCGGGGGTGTGGGCTGGGAAGGCTCCTGGTTGTTATTGGCATAAACCTGAGTTCTGCCAGCTGCCGGGTGAGCCTGGACCAGACCTGCTCCAGCACCTCCAGGAATGACCCCCGACACCCGAACTCACCCCACACCCCACCTCCAGACTGAGATAATGAAGGCTGCTGTCTAAGCTGCTAAGCTTGGGGCAGCTTGTTACACAGCAGCAGGAGGCTGATACACCTGGCAGAGGGCGAAGACTGGGAGCAAGATCTCGGCCCAGCTGCCTGTTGCCCCTGGTCCTGGAGGTCTTATGTGTTTCAGCCAAAGAAGCTTTTCTGGAATGGGAGGGAGGTGGGGTGTGTGTTGTCCTTGCTGCTGCGTCCGGGTGTCCAGCACAGCCAGGCACGTGGGCGATGCCCAGCAGAACCTCAGTGAGGAGGAGTCAGCCCACCTGCCCCAGGTCACGGAGCTCGCAGGGAGCAGGATGGGACAAGAGGCCAGGGCCTGGATGCAGAGATTCTTCTGGGAGCCTCTGCTGAGGAAGTTGTTTGTTTCCAGGAGACACTTGGGGCTTCTTAAGCTTTTCTTAGGACATGTGCCATTTCTGCCTAGTGCCTCCTTAGATGCGTGCTTTTGGCCAGGGAAGGAGAAGGGGTGTGTGTGGCAAGGGTACCAGGACCTGGACATCAAGGAGGGCTTCCTGGAGGTGGTGCCCTGTGCCTGGAGGGGGAGCATCTGCCGGGTGAGAAGGGGTATGGAGCGGAGGGCGTCAGGCAGAGGCAACAGTGTGTCCGGGGCAGAATGGTGCGGATGTTCTGGCAAGTTGGGGAGAGGGGTGCTGTGTGTGTGTGTGTGTGTGTCGTGAGCCTCGCTGGGGCCGTGGGCTCGTCTGGAGCTGGAGGTGTTAGCCAGGGCATGGCTGGAGCCCCTGGCGGGCCCTGGGCTGTCTGGGGGAGCGCGGTGGCCCGGGCTCCGGGCGGTGGTCCCCACTTGCCAGGGCCCTGGAGCCCCTGGCGGACCCTGGGCTGTCTGGGAGCGCAGAGGCCCGGGCTCCGGGCAGTGCTCCCCACTCACCAGGGCCCTGGGACGGCTGCAGGCCTGGGCGCCCAGTCTGACTCCCTCAAGGGCCAGAGCTCACCCGCAGCGCCCAGCCCCGTCCAGCTCGGGGCCTAGCCCCCAGCAAGGAGCAGGGGTGGGGGGCCTTGGTGTTGGCTGCCAGCCCCTGACCCCCCCGTCCGTCCCGCCCACAGTGCTCGTCCCTGGGAGGGGCCTGGCCGCAGTTCTGAGGATGCTGCCCATGTTCCATGACGAGGAGCACGCACGGGCCCGCGGCCTCCCCGAGGACACCCTGGTGCTGCCGTGAGTGGGCGCTCCCCGGGGTCCTGGGCACGGACGACAGCCAGCTGTCATGGGGTGGGGGCACCCTGAGCCTGGCACTTGCCAGGCTGGGTTCACGGGCTGTGGCTTCTCGGGGTGTCTGCAGTGAGCTGCTGGAGGGCACCAGCCCCACTTTAAAGAACTGACCACAGTCCCCTTTAAAGTCCCTCAGGGGAGGCAGGGGCTGGAC